>JAZAYU010000104.1:476835-597081 GCA_038501625.1 Corbicula japonica
TTTCTAACAAAAACACTATATTTGATGTATACGAACAAATACTCACCAAGAAACTGCTCATGACTGTTGAAAAAATGTTTTTCCGTCAGACCACAAATATAGGTCAGCAACGTGACAAAGTAAACAATCGGTAGAGGGCGCAACGCAAATACCGCGAGACGAATAATGACGCGACACCAATTATGACCAGTATATAAGCAGTTAAACTTTAAAGATCGATGACAAAAATGAGCAAACGCGGTATGATTGAGATAACTGATGCGCTTTTCTCAACTTTGGCTTCCAAATAATAAATGTAGGACTTAAGAAACTTGTTCAATTCCTTTTCAATATAAACCAGTTAAATTAAATAATGTGACCTTAATTGAATCACAGCGAATTTTTTCGCGTGATGATCTAACTTTTCAGGTGCGAATCCAGGGGTTTTCGGTGGGGTTGCTCGGACCACCTTAAGAAAAAATGTTAATTTTCATTGAGATTTCGGTCAGAATGTTGGAAAATATGGTACAACATCCCTAATAAGCATGTGCTACCAGTGTAGATCCAGATTAGTCGATCAAGATCTGCACTGGTCACAATTTTGTCAGAAATCACCTAGTAACAAATCAAAAAGCGAACATTTTAGATCCTGATCAGATGGTACAGATGTTCCGGCTGATCTGGATCTACACTGTTCGCATACGCAATAAAGGTGTGTCTATGGAGGAAAGGGTTCATCATATTCACAATATAAATATCTCGCTAGTAACTAGTTAGTTTCTATCAAACAACATAAGAAAAACCTGTACGGCCAAGTGTGTGATTGGTTTTTTTTGCCTCTTACCTTTCCAAGGTAATTATAGTGTGACGTATTAATGTTCAAATTGAAGAGCTTAATAGCACTTTAGTCTAAGGCTTATACACTGACCTCTTCATCTGAGAGTGATATTGTTATTGCACACATTCTACAAATTACAAAATTTAGAATCAGTGTTGAGCCAAAACAAGACAAAGTACCTACTATGTATTGGTTGCCTAAAATGCAAAAAACACCGTACAAAGCAAGATTTATTGCAAACTCTAGTTTTTGTACAACAACAAAATTATCCAAGCTCTTAACATCTTGTCTTTCTGCTATAGAAGGTATTGCGAAAAAGTTTTTGAAGTCAATGGCAAAAAATTATTTTGGTCTATAAATATTTAAAATGACGTTTGGAAGAAGCTTACATCAAATAATTTTCTGGCGTTCTGTTTGTCTACTTATGATTATTTAATTCTGTATTCTTTTCTCCCGCCAAATTTAATAAGAGACAAGATAACCAGTCTCAGTGAAACAAATAGCTAGAGAAAATAAAACATTTATCGCTTGTTATGCACATAGGGAATTGTCAAGACCTTATCCAGGCGCTCACATTTTTATTGGATAATATTTATTTGAGATTTGGTACCTCTATTTTTAAACAAGTAATAGGCATTCCAATTCTTATTGTGCACCCATTGTTGCTGAGCTGTTTTTATACTGTTATGAAAGAGACTTTATCTCTTTCTACCGAACATCAAGATGACATTTTAACAGCTTTTAACAACACATGGAGGTACCTTGATGATTTATTAAATATAGGTAATAACCATTTTCCATCACTGGTTAATAAGATTTATCCTATAGAACTACAGCTAAATTAAGCGAACACTACAGAAAAGCCAGCAAACTTTCTTGATCTAAATCTGTCCATTGAAAATGTTTACGTCACTACTAATTTAAAAATATATGATAAAGGAGAAGGTTTTAATTTTAATATAGTAGATTTTCCGTTTTTAGACGGCGGTGTTCCTCGTGCAACATATTACCGGCTTTATATCTCACACCTTGCTCGCGTTTTAAGAGCTTGCAACTATGTGAATGATTTCAAAACAGGGTTATCGGTATCAAATATTGAGGAAAACCTTTTGCAAGTTTTATCGCCGATACCTTGATTCAATTTACAATTTACAAATACAGGTGCAGTTTAAAATCACTATTGCAACAAGGTATTACACAGCCAGTTTTTAATGGAGATGTAATTTACAAACTTAGGAAGATAAAAGGCAATGTTAATTTCTCCCGGTTATTCGTAAAAACCATTAGTAAATTTAAAAATAAAGGTTACCAACATGATATTTAACAACGCTCAGCAGGCTTGGTCATTAACACCTCTACACTTTATCATTATGCTTACCTCTTTGGTTGCACGACGGCAGCGGGTTAAGAGTTTATGAAGGTTTATGGGGAAATCTTTTCTTAAAAGAACCTAGAAGCTCGATTTGTTTCTTTTATCCCTGTCATCTTGTTCTTGAGTGTTGATTTTACTCCAGGGGCTCTGGTCTCGGTAAGATCATTGAGGACCCGCCCTTTGGATTTGCAATGCTATTAGTTTCTTATATTTTATATGTTTGTGTGCTTTTGCAGGCAACATTGTTAAGTCGTTGGGTAGGTTTGAGTTATTTCACCAAGACAACATGTACTTGTTTTGTGAAACAAGAACCTGTTGGGGTAAGTGTAAGGTTGGGGCACCCTACAACCTGGATTTGACCCTCAGTGGCAATTTGCTTTTCAATGGGGTATGCCCAAGGGTTCTTCTTTTCGCTTAGTGTTTGTGGCGTCCTATTTGAATTAACATACTTGAATAAATCACAAATAGAGGTCAAAACTTTAACATTTTTTATTACATCGACGTTTCGGCCATAATGCCCTCTTCAGGATTGTTTGTTATAACAGGAAACGTTAACATACTTATAACAAACATGCTCTCTCTCTCTCTCTCTCTCTCTCTCTCTCTCTCTCTCTCTCTCTCTCTCTCTCTCTCTCTCTCTTTCTCTCTCTCTCTCTCTCTCTCTATCTCTCTTCTTTTTCGCTGCGTGGGGAGGCTGTATCTTGTGAGTGTGGCGATTCCTGAGGTGCTTATATTACTTTTTTAAAATGTGCTATAAAAACCAGACTTCGGATCTTAATGTTCCACTACACCTGCCGCCATTTTTATGAAAAATTTCACAAATTCACAAATGTAGCATGTCATTGAATACAACAAGTGTTAATAAATGCCTAACCCACAATGAAAGCATTTTAATGTGTGAAATACACAGGACTAGCAAATAGCTAAGAATACTTATGTACTGTGATATCACTTAATTTTGCAGGGACTTATTTTAACATAAATGCTACAAATCATTTATTTTAACAGGCATAAATTCATTCAATTTTATTTTTCTATTAAGACATACTTTAACATGTATGTGATGTAATTTCATCTGGGTTTAAATTCGCGCTTTAACATTTTACCCTAGCGTCAAATGTGTGAAATTAAAATCCACGCAAAAAATATAATCATGGTGTCATTGTATTTTATTCAACTGTAGGGTCGAATCAATATGTACAAGACTGTCTTAATAATATTCATAAAAAGTTTGTACAAAAAAGGCGGAAAAATATTTACTGAAATCGGCAACGTAGTAATAAGCGTGCAAAATATTTCCAGGCTGTGGTCATTTATTTGATATTATTTGCAATTTTTTCGAACCTTGTTAATTATGACTAGTGGCAACTCAGAATGACTTAATACCATCAATCCAAAAGTAAGTTAAGTCTATCACGTGTAAATATTTTGAACGTTTATTCTTTCTTTCGAATACTGTAAAGGATACTGTTAAAACAAAACACTAAAACAATAATGATATTTTCTACACCACTAAGTCCACGATTGCCGCACTTCAACCATGCCAACGCACTAAATAGTTGTAAGTGAACCTTGATACTGTAATTTGCAAGGTCGCGGTAACAAAACGCTCGCATCGTTACGAGTTTCCGCGATGTCGCCATCATGTCGGTGAATGTAGCAAATTGACAGATTTGGAATTTTACAGGTTTCCCGCATAAGTTATGCGATCCAATAATAAAGCTATGTGTGTTGATGGACCACGTACATTGCAGTATAATGGAGTTGCAATGCTATTTATAACTTACATGTACAAGGTTCCGTGACACTTGACATAATACTTGCAGTTCCGCATGAGATAAACAATGTTTAAACGGGATCGTTTCGTTTTTCATGGTCCGTGTAAACGTTTTCAACAATTTGTATATATTGAATGTAAAACTTTTCTATTTATAACAGCGTATACTTTCCTTTACAGGAAATGAATAACGAAGATATAATTACTTCATAACAAATGTTGGTAATAATAGCCATATAGTAGTACAGAATTTCTAATTTTATTTTGGGGCACAGTTGATAAAACACTCGTTTTTAATAGAAAAGAATCGGGTTCAATGATCAGCGAAAGACATTTCTTTGGAAATAAATGCTTTTAATGCAAGTTGATACATGAAGCCTGGCACCAGCTAGATGGTTTATTAAAAGAAACACACAAATACTTATTATCTCTTTTTTTTCATTTCATTTTCTTTTTTTATATATGCTGAACCATCATGTTCCGGGATAAAAGGGAAATAAAATGCATATCAGTAAGGTACCTGCAGGGATAGCTTTTTTAGGAGGTATTGAAGATTATTGTATAAGTGACAAGAGAATATATAACAGAACGTAGGGACGGAGCCAGTCTAAGATACATGTAGCTGTCGCTTTGTTACGCATATTTTTTTTATTTCCACACGTTCCATCGCAAGTCAAGCTCAGTGTTCGTTACCGAACTGCAGCTGATTTGACGCACTTATTTGTGCACTTATCATGCTCGGTTTTGTCTGATTAAGTTTCTAGAAAATGTATTTTATTTTTAATCTTTAACGCATTGTTCAAAGTGAAACTACATGATTGTATTTATTTTTCCCGATTAACAATTGATGTCGTGACAATCTCGGAAACAATGGGGATATGATATTTCTTGAAGCAGTCGACTTTTAAAGATGGTTTTATTTTATCAGAATCAAAATGAAGCATATCAATGGTTTTGTTTGTTCAATGTTATGGGCATGGTTTCAATGGATTCAGTGGTTCCATGAAGTATCATCAAGCAATATTCATGTTAACAGGAGTTCCGCTCAACAGCAATGTGAACAATATGGCGGATTGTTGTCTTATGAGACAGTTTTCAAAGGAAACACTAGCAGTTCATTGAATAAAAACTATCAACATATTAAAGATGGAGATTCAGCTTGGGTCTCAGGGTTTGTGAAATATTTGAAATTTGTTTCGTGGCATGGATGCTACTTTAAGTACGCCGTAAATGGAAAAATCAATTTCAAAATGTCCGGGAAAAGTGTATTCTCGTGTTTCAATCTATGCAGCAAAACCCAAAACTTTCTTTATATTGGCATATCTTCGGACCGTAGAAATAGGTATCGATGTTATTGTATTGTAAAAGATATATTGGATGAAAATCTCGCCGAAGTTACCTCTAATGTTAGTAAACATTTCAACCGAGAGTACCCGGGAGATTTGTTTTATGGAAGTATGATGTTCGGCATTTGCCATAACAAGACGGACCCATCGGCAAAATTAGACGTCTACAAACTTCATGACATTAATCGGAAATCTTTTATTAAGTATTATGGACAATGCATATATGCAAAAATAGTTCCCAATTTCACCGTAAAGTACGGTGCTGGATCATGTTTTTCGTATGGAAAAGAGTCTAAGAACGGATATATATGTGTCGGGACAGGTATGAACATAATGTGGGCGTATTGTAACAACTATAGTTCAATATACACGAGAAATAATGTTTACTGCATAATACATGCTACATCGGACTGGTATCAAGCTCAGTTACATTGTATAAGTATGTATGGAAGATTGGTTGATGTTATACCCATAGAATTGGCACTACGCATGCAAACAAATGTAACTTATTGGACTGGGTTATTCAGAGAATTCAAGATTTTACCCTCTGTATTTGAAATACCCGAAGGGGATGTTTGCTTATCAGTTAAGAAAACCAAAACCGAGTTTGTATTAGAACCAGATCAATGTTTTGAATTAAAATTAAAGCTGTGTCAAAATGAAAATAATTCTAGTGAATTTTTGAATGACGATTTTTCTGTCACGTTTGCACACCCTACTGTTTTAACAGTTAACAATAACAGTTATAACAGAAGTTCAAGCAATAACACATATTCGAATAGGATGTTTGCAACAAAATTAAGAATTTCTCTTACATTTAATGGTGTGTTACTCTTGATTATTATTTGTTTGGCAATAGTTCTCTACAGAAGAAGACGCGAGCCGACTCCAAGTCTTTACAGGCTAACATGTGAAAAAGGCACAACTACAAGATCAAATGACACTCTTGCGGATGATTCAGTGTTTAATGCAATAGCCAGTAATGAATACCACGATGATTCACAGTATTATACATGTCCTGATAGTACAGCAACAGGAACTGGTCGTCGTGAAAACAAATATGACCTTTCTCACGATTCTGGTGCTAAACAATACGATCATATTTGTTTACGAAATGCAAGTCACCAACATGTTGGCCGTAGCGAGAACATTAATGTTTCAGACTACAGTCATATAAATGCAAAACACGGTGGTTATGGCGGCAACATTAATGTCTCAGACTATAGTCACACAAATGCACTAGCCAAAGTAACGGCGTCAAACCAAACTATGTATGAAGAAATAAAAGTACAAATATTAGATCGGAAGACTGAAACAGAACTGTGATCAAAGGATCAAAGCTAAAAGTAGCTGAAGTTAACTGTCTGTTGAGCACCAGACAAATTGAAATAAAATGTATTTGAAAATATTCTCCAACATGTTTTCTTATAAGTATAGTTTACTTTGTCTGCACTAGAACTCAAACGGGAAATCGAAATGTCGTCGAACAGGATTAAATTTCGCTTAATATTTAATGTTATTGATTAAATACATATAAATGTTCAAACCGCCTAGACTTGAGTTGAGCACAGCTCACTACACATACGTATTTGATTCATCCCAAACGATGGTGTGCATATGGCTGTGAACATGGAACCTTGAATTGGAAATAGTGTAAAATGTTGTAAGAAGAGATTCAATAGGATGTTTTAACCATTTACTTACGTATTTACATAAGTAAAGAGGAAAAAATATTTGAAGTTGTTTAAGGATCTGTTTCATATTTCCAGCGTTTTATTTTCACTGCCTTTGTCTACATGTTTTGTTTTGTTGTTGTTGTTTTTTTTTTCATTCAAATTACTTGATTAACTTAACAGATCTTGTCGATTTGGTTGGATAGCTGTTCAAATTTGTTCACTATTGTTGACTTCATATAAATTTAGAAGAAAAGAAGAAAAAACTGTAACATAGCTTAAGCATTTGGAAACAAATCTGGAAACATATAACAAAGAGTACGACTTTTTGGCAACTACAAATTATAACTTAGTTCCAAGGCTCCAACCCTGTGGGTTCTTATTTACGCTAACTTGTTGTGGTGTCTATTTTAAATTTATCATTTTTAAATTATAAAGCATGCTCCAATTTCTTCTCTGCTTTTTGCCTGTATGGAGAGTTTGTGTCTTCTGCGTGTGGTTATTCCTGATCTGTGATATGAATATTTCTCGTTTTTAAGGATAGTTATAGTAGAGAACATTTATAAGTTAATAGTGGCTTATTCAAACTTTAATTGTGTCAAGGCAATTTTTACTGGTATGTTTAGATGCAACTGGAAAGTATGGGAATTGTAATTAATTATGACAATTTTCGTTTCGCGAGGACAGACTTTCGCACAGAAGCCGCAAATAACATGTCGCGTTGGCATAACTGCGCGTTTTATCATTCTCTAAGGGTACGATATTATAAAGCTACATTTGGCTTGAGGTTGAATTCGCGCTGAAATCTTAGAGAGATAAAAAAAAACGCAAAATTTAAACCAGCGCGAAATATAATGTTACTACCATTAATAAGTACCCATTAAAAGAAGCTTTACTTTAAAAGGTAAGTCGCAAACCATTTCGTGAAGTCCTGTTTTTATATTCTGGAGCATATCCATCTAATAGTATGTAAATATTTGCATTGTTATAGTTTTGTCTATTTGTCCTTGCTATTATTGCAGTGTTTTGATTTATGTTTTGATATTGCTTAAAATGTGCGTAGTTTTCTCCAGAAGTTCATGTATTAACCATCCATGTACATGAAGTAATGGCAACAACAATTTTTATGGTTTCTACCAATACATGTAATTATTTGAATCTTGAAATCATGAATCTTAAAGTATGTAGCAGCAAACTTCTAAATGTATAATTATCACATGCTTATAAAAATGCTTATCAAATACTTTTGATCTGCAAACTTAGTGCTTTGTTTTTTCTTTGTTAAATATTTATATAGTTAACCGTAAATAAGCAACGATGTTAAAATAACAGTTTTGTGTCATCGTTATTATAAAAAAATTGAGATGTTTCAGTGAAAAAATACATAATACTTAGATTCTAATAATGTAACATAATTTATTAGTTTGTTTTCATTGCTCTTAAATATTGACATATTTCAGTGTGAATAAAATATAATGTCATTATATGTTTCCAGTTATTTCTGTCACATTTCAGTTTAAAAGTTCAATCAACAAATAAATTTGCATAATCAGTTTATTTTTGTTTAAAGAATGTGTAATTTTTGTTTTTGTTACAATACTAACAATTGGTAAAAGGACAATTTCTCATTTCTTTAGTTCTGCCCATTGTTTTATCTTGGGACCATATGCCGCTGAACATGTTTAATTCTAATTTTCACTGAAATATATAAGTTTTTTTTACAGAGAAAACAGCCAACTTATCATTTAACATTATTTTTGACTTGAGCTTTAATATGTTAATATTTATGTTTCTAATTTTCATTTAAATAACTCAATTTTTGATAGCGACAACAGCAAGCTGCTTAACATTGTTTCTTAATAGTAAATATTCCTGATATGCATATTTCATTTTTTACAAACACAGTAGTTTTGTTTGTGCTGTGTGACGGCCGTAAAACGTCTCCCCGTACATTCAATCAATACTGTTATCTTTTCATCCCTCAGGGATTGCTGTTTACGTTCACTTTTCACAACCCTCCCCAACCACCCATATTCTCTCATGGCTGTGTGGGGAGGCTGTGTATGCTGGATGTGGCCATTCCTGATATGCATATTTTATTTTTTTACAATGAAATGTGTCAACATTTGACACTGTCAACACTGATATTTGAACATTGTTTCTTTTTAACACAAAAATACGGCAGTTTTTTTTTTCACTAAAACATTCAATATTTTGAAGACATCAACAAACTGATCATTAAACATTGTTTCTTATTTACACCGAAATATGTCAATATTTGGCAGAGACAACAAACAGATCATTTAAAATTGTTTCTAATTTACACGGTAAAATGTCGATATTTGACAGAAGCAACAAACTGATCATTAAACATTGTTTCTAGTTTACGTCGAAATACGCCAATATTTGACAGACCCAAAAAATTGATCAGTAAAGTTAACATTGTTTCTAATTTACGCTGAAATATGTCAATATTTGACAAAGACATCAACGAACTCATCTTTCAACCGTGTGTCTTATTTACAAAACAATATGTCAATATTTGATTCAGACTGTCTGCCATGGTTTTATATTCAACGTCATAGGCACACCATTATTTGGGATGGATCATAGCTTTTGGACAGAGCTCAACTCGGAACAATTTACATTTTACACAATGAACAGGTTCAATGAAACCCATTTGATCTTGTTCGACGTTTATTAATAATATCCCCATTTGAAATGTGGCGACAATGAAACATACGTACTACGAATAGCTACATTCAGAAAAAAATCTCTACACAAAGCCCAAACAAAAGAGGAAAATAGAGCAGCATAGTTTTCTGTTTATAAAATGACCATTTTCAAGTAAGACACAACAAAAATAAATGAAAAAAAAAGAACCCGAGGGGTTTCCGCCTGAGAATGATAAGTAACAATACGATTTACCTGCTAGGGTTTAAACCAGGTTCTATGGTGCACACCAACTTAATACTTGCCCCCAACAGCTTCTCATATGAACAAACACGTTCAAGTTGTCTTAGTGAATTATAGGCAACCCATCCACCAACTCGACAATGTTGCATGCAAAAGCACACAAACGTATATTTACACTTCATCTACTACGATGAAGCCTTATTCAGCTATGCTTTATCAGACTGTGCACAATTTTTGACGTATGACGTCGACGAGGAGGCACGTTTTGATACGCATTGCTGCGAAAAATCGTGCTGTCGTTCGCTTTGCTGTCAACGTGGCTGTTTCAGCATCCAAAAAAGCCGTAATATCACGAATCTTCTCATAATTTTAGTATTAATGAGGTTATTCATCTGTGTAAATATAAGGATCATAACAAAGGATATAAAAACGCCGTCTTCTCACAAACAATGTTATGTTATTTACTTTCATCCCTGATAGGATGCATTTAAACAAACTTTAAACAACCAAACTCTTTTTCAAACCTAATCAAATAGTATCAAATATCGATTCAATCCATAAATAAAACAAAAGAAGCTAAAGGAATTGAAAATCAAGATAGGCGATTACACAATGACTTTACTAAGATCAGAGCACCTGGAACAAAATCAGTAAGGTATATTTCACCTGCAAAACTTTTTTCTTTTAGAAGTTTTCCAAACAGTATTTTAACACCATTAATGGTACCTTTAGAATGAGTAAAATTTAGCTTCTATATGATTTTATCACACCTCTGATTCTGCATCATATTGCTCTATTTGTTCACTTATTCCTTCATACATGTTGTAATTTGATGAAGACACTTTTGTTGATACATACTTGATTCTATCCTGTAATGAATTACTGTTGACGTTATAGCCAACATCTTGGTAACTTGAGTTGCTAAGACATTTGGGATTGAACTGTTCAACACCACAATCGTGCGAAAGCTCACATTTGCTTGTACCACTGTCAGTTCCTGTTGCCGTTGGATCAGAACTTGAATAATAATGTTTATAATCCTGACTTTCCGTTTCTAGTGCATAATACTTTGAATCGCCAGCTAGAAAGTCATTTGAACTTGTTGTTGTTGTACCTTTCTCAAATGTGATCTTGGTTTGCACATGACTTGTTTTACGTGTTTTTCTGTATAGAAAAATTACCAAACAAACAATTATCAGAAGTAACGCACCAATCAATGTAACAGAAATTTTAAAATGTATTTCAAACGTTTCATTTGCGTTTGTAGTTTTATTTTTGTTAACTGTTAAAACAGAAGCTAGCGCAAACGTGACAGTATGGTCGTCCAAAAACTCACTTGATTTGTTTTCACTTTGACATATCTTTAATTTTACATCAGAACATTGAGCTGGTTCAAAGACAAACTCTGTTTTGATTTTTCTAACTGATAAGCAAACATCTTCCTCGGATATTTCAAATGACGAGGGTGTTATATTGAATTCTCGGAATAACCCAGTCCAATAAGTTACATTTGTTTGCATGTGATGTGTCAGTTCTTCGGGTATTACATCAACTAATCGTCCATATAGGCTAACACAATGTGATTGCGCTTGATACAAGTCCGATGTGGCATGTATTATGCAGTATTCATTAGTTGTTGTGTGTATTGAACTATAATTTCTACAAGACTTCCGCATCATATGCATACCTGTATCGACACATATATATCCGTTTTTGGGACTCGTTTCCGTGCCAAAAACATGGTCTAGTCCCATATTTAACACTGATATTGGTAACTTCTGAAATTTCTTTTTTGGCATATACGCATTGCCCATAAGATTTTTCCAAATTTGTCTGGTCAACGTTATAAATTGTATAGACACTTACACTTGATACATAGTTTAGGTCCCAAATGTTTGGACAATAACCGAGCATCATACTATCATAAAACAAATCTTCTGGGAAATCTCTTCTGTGAAGCACACTAACTCTATCAGTGTATAACAAAAGCCTGTCATCCAGCCCATCGTTTGACATACAATAACATTGATATCCATTTCTTTGGTCCCAAGATATACCAATATAAAGCAAGTTATGGGTTTTGTTGCACGAATTGATACACGAAGATACACTTTTCCCGGCCATTGTGAAACTTTTTATTCCATCACCAACGGCATCTTTCAGGTAACACCCATGAAATGAAACAAACTGCGAATAATCCACTAACTCTGAAACCCAAGCTGAATCGCCGTCATCAATCTGTTCATTTAATGAATTGTTAGTGTTTTCTTTAAGAAATGTCTCATAAGACAACAATCCGCCATAGTTTTCACATTGTTGTTGAGCTGAACCTCTGTTAGCATAAATATCGCTTAATAACACTCCATGAAACCAATGACTCCATAGAAAGCACATCGCAGAACAAGCAAAAATATTGATATGCTCCATTTTGATTCTGATACAAAGATGCGTTAAAGGTCAATTGCTAAATAAAAGATAATGCTGTAATTGTTTTCTGGATAGTCACGGCACAAATTGTTAAACGGGAAATTTAAATAGTTCGGTGCGTTAAAGATGAATTACATAAAAAAGAGACATATGTTTATCAGGAATGGTCACATCAAGCAGACACAGCCTCCCCACACAGCTAAAATGAAGAGGAAAAGAGAGCATGGTATTACAGTAATCAGTTTCAAAATGGACGCCACAAACAATAAACGAAAGTAAGAACCCTAGGGGTTACCGATTTGGAACGGTCAGTGGCAAAAAAATTGCCACTGCTGGTTTAAACCAGGTTCTAGGGTGCACCAACCTCACACTTGCCCCAACAGTTTCTCATTTCACAAAACAAGCTCGAGTTGTCTTGGTGAAAAAACTCTAACCCACCCATTAGCTCAACGTTCATGTTGCCTGCTATCGTAGAGTGTAACGGTAAAACTACAAGCGCTATGTTCAGGTTCGATCCTTACGTTTATTATGTACTACAAAACAATAACAACAATGACGTCGACGTAAATATACGTCGACCGCGATGTGGCGCCAAGACGTCACGTATATAAATGCATACTTTCACTGACATTCTGGGGGCCACGAAATGTTATATATTTTCTCATATTTTCAAGTATAAAGTCTCTGTTAATTCACTTTGTCACAAATAAAGAATACAATTTAAAATTTCACGAACTGTCTCTGAATTTAGCTAAAACTAGAATAGGTATAGAAACTTATCACTTTAAAGTCACAACATTATTGATCACTGTAATAAAAATGTCTATGAGTCACTGGTCTGATGCTCAATCTCGAGCGGATACAGTTTTACTATAGGCCGCGGTGTATGTCCTCGGCACGTGCGGATTTTCGCTGCCCCGTGTAATCCATCATTTCCTGTTATGAGATCTTCTATGATAGCTAGCTGCCATCGTAGTCTAGGCCCGTCATCGTGTACCTGAACGACGTCCCCGACGGAAATTTTCTGCATATTTTTTCCTGTCGCTTGATGATGTTGTCTAAGTTCTGTAAGGTACTCCCTCCGCCATCGTTGGTTAAAGTCATCAATGATTTTCCGTTGTAGTCTGGCCTGTTTTGTTATAGTTTGGTGATTGCTCATGTCTGTGCTGGTAATATCTGCTTTGTTGGTGTCATGATATTGCAGTGCGGTAATTCGTCTGCCATAAATCAGATGTGACGGAGTTAACGGTTCTGGATCGGAAATATCCGAGCTGACGTACGTAAGCGGCCTGTCAATGAGAACAGCTTCAATCTCCGTAACAACAGTACATAAAGTTTGGTAATTAACGTACGAACGGTTGAGAACTTTCTTAAGCGTTTCCTTGGTCAGTCCTATGAGGCGCTCCCACCAACACCCACAGAAATAACCTAATAAATCAAAAAGTGAACAGTTTAGATTCTGATCAGACAGCACAGATGTGCCGGTTGATCTGGATCTAAACTGTTTGCCTATGCAATAAAGGTGTATCTATCAAGAAAAAGTACTCTTACATTTAATACTAATTTCGCTTAAATACTAGTTCGTGGGATGAAAACAGTACTGTTGACGATAGTGGATGGGAAAATTGCAGAGGAATCTCATTCTTGGTCGGTTTTAAACCTGCAGTCTTAGATCTTTGCCCAAGGTTATAAAACTGAGCATGGAAACCAGTGACTGACTGTCTCAAATCTTAAGCATCTGATTGGCTGAAATGGCGACCAGTCGCCATTTTAGCCAATCAGATGCTTGAGATTTGAGACTGGTTTCCAATCTCAGTTTTATAACCTTTAGCCCTAGAGTGTGAAACTGTTGTATTAAGATCACTGCTCCTCCGCACGTATATTGTTGTTATATTAATAATATCATTTGTTCAATGTGGTAAGTTTAAAGAGTAAGTTTCCATCATTTCCATTGGTAGTTTCCATTATTTCCATTGGTCAGTAATTGTTTATCTCTTTAAATACTCCATATAATTTATATTCATTGTATCAGATGTGCCAACAGTTCAGATCCAGATCAGCTGGCACATCCATAACATCCAGCCAGGATCTACACTGTTCGCCTTTTGGTCAGAAATAATCTAATGCATCAGAAAGAAAACAGTGCAGATCCTGATCAGAAGGCATGGATGGGTTAACAGAGTACGGAATAAATTATACAAACAGTTATAATCGGCCATATTTATTTTATCTTAACATTTAAATTAAGGTGACCCTAAAAGAATGCATCAGCTGCCCTAACTCCTAATAACTGAAATACACTTCAAAAGTTGTTAACTTATTAATGATCCAAATAAATACCTTGAAACTCTTCTATTAAGTTTCCCTCTTGTCTAAATACCGGAATGGTCTTAATTTCGGGACAGCAAATAGTGCAGAAGAGTTAGAAAGGACATTAAAATAGTGGTCTTATTATTGACGTGATCCTAATTTCGAGGTGATCTTTATTAGGAGTCTATTGTTATTACTAACATATACATCATTATGTGAAAAGTCATAATAAAGAACGTGTAATACTTGTTTTTATTTTATTACAATACTAAATAAAAAGAAAAGTAAAGGAAATTTTCTCATTTCTTCAGTTCCGCCTATTGTTTTCTCGTTTAGGGCAAACCTATTCTTTTATCTGGGGACCATACGCGCTGAACATGGACTAGTATTAATCTGAAAAGAATTGTATGTTCCATGTACACCGCCATATGCACATTATCGTTTTTGGATGTTCAAAATTGTACTTTTCATTGGTGTAAATATTGAGTTGCGCTCTGCCCGGGGCTAGGCAGCGTGAACAATAATATGCGTTTCCATTACTGTACATGAACAGGCTCAATCAAACCGAGTCTGAAACATGTTCAAATTTGACGCGTGTCGATGGCTTTCAGAGTTCCCTTTTCTTCTACTACAACAGTCATTTGGATTTCAGTTCCGCAGCATGTAGCTATTGTGATGGTTTCCGCTTAGTCATTTCTAAAGTCAAGTCACACGATTCTGGCATGCTGACAATTAAATATATACGTGTGAGTTTACAATATTTTCCGCAATCTCATACATATAATAAATCATATTATGATAGCTGAAACGGGATAACCCGGGAGATTTGTTCCAATAATTCTAACATGACCGTCAAGATTCCGGATAAGGAATGCATTAAAGCGTTTGTGAAAAGCACTCGATACAATATATTTCTGCTACACATATCCTTCATACTCTAGAAATAATTATTATCTAAGTACATATATCTCATAATAGATCACAGAGTGTCGTTCAGTTACGTAGATATATAGTTATCTGTTAGTAGAGTCGCCCAGATAAAATAATACTGTAACAATGTGTGTTCCCCCTTGATTGTAGCACTTAAATGGGTTGCTTCCTTGATGAAGTTAAAACGGAAAATTATAAAACTAACATTCGAAACCAGTCTCAAATCTGTCTCAAGTCTCCATTTCTGCCAATTAGATCCTTGAGGTTTGAGACTTGTTTCCATGGTCAGTTTTATAACCTTGAGTTCTGTAGTTGAGTTTTGAAACAAAAGACTTCTTGTTTGTATGCGTCACAGTGAATCATAGCTCAATTGTATCAGATAAAGTATCTGGAAACGTTTCTTATGTTATTCATCTTTTACGCGTTGATCAAAGTGAAACTATTTAAATTCCCCGTTTAACAATTGGAGTCGTGACTATCCAGGAGACAATTGTAGCATTATCTTTTTTAACAATCGACTTTAAACGCATCTTTTGTCATGTTGGTATCAGAATCAAAATGGAGCATATCGATTGTATTGTTTGTTCTATGATGTGGGTATGGCTTCAATGGAATCAGTGTTTCCATGGAATAATATCAAGTGAAGTTCGTGTAAACATGAGTTCTGCTCAACAGCAATGTGAAAAGTATCGCGGATTGTTGCCTTATGAGACATTTCTTAAAGAAAACACGAACAAGTCATTGAATGAAAACTATCTACAGATTGATGACGGCGATTCAGCTTGGGTTTCAGAGTTTGTGAGTTATTCGCAGTTTGTTTCGTGGCATGGGTGCTACTTTAAAGACGCCGTAAATGTTACTGGTGGAATAAGCGTATCTAATATGACAAGTTTATCTTCGTGTATCAATCTATGCAGCAAAACCAATAACTTTCTTTATATTGGTATATATTGGGACCGTAGAAATGGATATCGCTGTTATTGTATTTTAAAAGATGGATTGGATGAAAATCTTAATCTTAATTTTTATGTCAGTAATCATTTCAATCGAGATTACCCAGGAGATTTATTTTATGGAAATATGATACCCGATTTATGTCATAACATGTCGGGCTCATTACCAAACATAAATGTCTATAAACTTAACAACATGGAAGAGATAAATTTTAAAAACTCCTATAGACAATGTGTATATGCCAACAAAGTTACTCAAGGAGTAACCAATTTCACCGTTGAATTCGGTACTAAATCATGTTCTCCTCGTGAAAAAGAGTCCCCAAACGGATATATATGTGAAACGCGCGCATTCATGACTGCATCTTGTGAAAATCATACGTTGGTACAAAATAAATACTGCATTATACATTCTACATCGAACTGGTTTCAAGCTCAGTTACATTGTATGAGTATGTACGGAAGATTACTCGATGTAATTCCTAAAGAATTGACACAACACATGCAAGCAAATGTAACCTATTGGACAGGGATATTCCGAGAATTCAAGATTATACCCTCTTTATTTGAAATATCAGAAGAAGACGTTTGCTTATCAGTTAGGAAAATCAAAACTGAGTACCTTCTAGAACCAGCTCAGTGTTCTGATGTAAAAATGAAGATTTGTCAGAGTGATCATATTTCTAGTGAATATTCTGACGACTTTACTGTCACGTTTGCACTTACTTCTGTTTTAACAGTTAACAATAGCAAAACCTCAAACGCAAATGAAACGTTTGAAATACATTTTAAAATTTCCGTTACGGTGATTGGTGCGTTACTTTTGATAACTGTTACTTCGGTAATAGTTCTATACAGAAGATCTCGTAAACCTAGTCCTTTTCAAACCAAAATCACATTTGAAAAAGGTACAACAACTACAAGGTCGATTGACTCTCTCGCAACCAAATCAAAGTATTATGCATTAGACACTGAATGTCAGGATGATTTCCATTATTATTCAAGTCCTGATCCAACGACAACAGAAACTGGCAGTGGTAAAAGCAAAGATGAGCATTCGCAGGATTCAGGTGTTAAACAGTTCAATCTCAGTTGTCTTAGCGATTCAAGTTATCAAAATGTAGGCAATAAAGTCAACATTAATTTATTACAGGATAGAATCAAGTATGTATCGACAAAAGAGCCTTCATTAAACTACAATATGTATGAAGAAATAAGAGAACAAATAGAACAATATGATGCAGAATCAGAGGTGTGATCAATTCATAAAGTACGTGTAGCGAAAATTAACTTCGTCTAAAGGCTCCATAAAAGGCAAATTTATATGAATTGGGGAATAGTCTAGATGGAGAAAATGAAATTTTCTTGGAGGTGAAATATACGTACTTACTTAAGGTAAGAGCTGTGTAATAGCACTATTAAGAATCCAACATCTGATTATATTTTCATCAACTGCTTCATACCACTGACTTGTATGCAAAATTTTAATGATTTTCACCGTGTAGTTTTTGAGATTTTTAGCTTTTTTTTATTTATAAAAGTGAGAAAAAACGTGTAAGTATCCAAATTCTTTAATCAGTGACAAAATTTTTTGTTATTGATATATTCAACCCTAATTTTTTACAGTTTATCCAAAATATGGTATATTTTACTAAACCATTTTAAGATATAATATATAAATACAGAATTTATCTTAAAATGACATTTTTTGACCAAATAAATTTTAAAAATGCATTTTTTTATATTTCGCGAGACTAAATTAATGAAAATTGTGCAAAATCCTGATTGGTGCAATATACCAAACTTTACCATTTTTAACTATATACCTTAAACAAAATTTAAACAAAATTTCAGAGAAGTTTACCGTTCAGTTTTAGAAATTTTCAAATTGATGACTTGAATAAACACTATTCTGATAGCGAATTCCCCTTTAATCTTGATTATTTTGCTTATTTTAGTTTAAATCATGAGAATTTTATATTCAATGACAGAATTACACAGGAAAAAAAGATATATTCCAATTATTTAAGCTCTAGGCTTACAAAAAAAATAGCTTCCAGTCCTCTTGCATGACAGAAATCTACCCTAATTTACTACTATAGTTACCTCCCTTGGATACTCTTTTGGATAAAGGTATTCATTACACAGCTCTTACCTTAATTGACTCTAGGAACTCTGATTTCTCTTAAGTCATTGAGTAACCGCCTACTTGGTTTTACAATTCCATTAGCTTGTTATGATTTATTTAAGGATTGAATTGACATTTGATGGTTTTGTTTGGTTACGTAAATCAGTTGGGTTGTTAAAAGTGTGTGATGCCAACTGTTTTTCATATCCAATTCTTTTATTAACACACACAAATAATCTCATTATTACAGAAATTATGAGAAGAATTCGTGATATTAGAATACGGCTTTTAAAATGGCTTTTTGAACAGCCAAGTTGACAACAAATCGAATGACAGCAAGATTTTTCGGAGCAATGCGTAGCCAAAGGTGCGGTCTCGTCAATGCCACACATTTAAAAATTGTACACAGTCTGATATAGCATAGCTGAATAAGACTTCATCGTAGAAGATCAAATGCAAATATGAGTTTGTGCTGTTGCATGCAACATTGTTGAGTGGTGGCTGAGTTGCAGATAAATCACTAACACTAAGACATTCAACTTGAACGTGTTTGTTCATATGAGGAGTTGTTGGGGGCAAGTATAAAGTTGGTGTGCACCCTAGAACCTGGTTTAAACCCTAGCAGACAAATCATATTGTTACTGATCATTCTCAGGCGGCAACCCCTCAGGTTCTTTTTTTTTTCATTTATTTTTGTTGTGTCTAACTTGAAAATGATCAGTTTATTAACAAAAGTCTATGCTCGTTTTTCCTCTCTTGTTTTTGGGCTTTGTGTAGAAACAATGTGTTGTATGTATGTTTCTTTTTTTACAACATTTCAAATAGGAACATAATTAAAAGTCAACGAAAAAGATCAAATGGGTTTAATGGAACTTGTTCATTTACAAAAAATGTAAAATGTTCCGGGTTAAACTCTGCCCAACAGCTATGAGATATCCCAAAGAAACTTGTGCATAATTATAACGGTGAATAAAAACCATAGCAGACGTTCTGTGTGAAATTATTGACAAATTGTTTTGTAATAGATTAAAAGGGAACTTTGAAAGCCACCGAACACGACAAATATGAAAATACTGCAGGCTCGGTTTGATTGAGCCTGTTCATGGGCAGTAATGGGAATGCTTATTACTGCCCACGCCGCCTAGCCCCGGGTTGAGCGCAACTCAGTAATTATACCATTAAATAGTACAATTTCGATCCATCCCAAACGATGGTATGCATATGGCGGTGAACATGGAACCTTCAATGAGGTATTTTCAGATTAATACCATTCCATGTTCAGCGGCGTATGGTCCCCAGATAAAAGAATAAGTTTGCCCTAAACGAGAAAACAATGGGCGGAACTAAACAGAATAGAATTTTGACAGGGGATCTTAGAATATAAATCCTGCATATCACTGACTATGCCAAAGGCAAAATTTAAAAACTAGGAAGTATATTCTTGGGGTTAATTGGACAATATCCAAATCTATATTGGCAGGGATATTGAAACCACCTATCTAAAAACTGGCCGAAATATTAAAACAAAAGGAATTTTAGAAGTACCATAAACATAGTACATAAGTATCGTGCTCAGCCGACCTTCAAAGGACGTAACTGATAACAGCACTGATTGAATGTACGGGGAGACTTTTTACAGCCGCCACACGGCACAAACAACGCTACTGTGATATTGAAATAGATGAAAAGGGAACTTTGAAAGCCATCGAACACGACAATTAAGAAAATACTGCAGGCTCGGTTTGATTGAGCCTGTTCATGGGCAGTAATGGGAATGCTTTTTACTGCCCACGCCGTGTGTAAATAAGACACACAGTTGAAAGATGAATTCGTTGATGTTTCTGTCAAAAATTCACATATTCGGGTGTAAATGAGAAACAATGTTCTATGATCAGTTTGTTGCCTATGTTAAAATATTGACATATTTCAGTGTTAATTAGAAACAATGTTAAATGATCAGTTTGTTGCCTCTGTAAAATATGGACATATTTTAGTGTAATTAGAAACAATGTTATAGGATCAGTTTGTTGCCTCTGTAAACTATAGACATATTTTAGTGTAATTAGAAACAATGTTATAGGATCAGTTTGTTGCCTCTGTAAAATATAGACATATTTTAGTGTAATTAGAAACAATGTTATAGGATCAGTTTGTTGCCTCTGTAAAATATGGACATATTTTAGTGTAATTAGAAACAATGTTATAGGATCAGTTTGTTGCCTCTGTAAACTATAGACATATTTTAGTGTAATTAGAAACAATGTTATAGGATCAGTTTGTTGCCTCTGTAAACTATAGACATATTTTAGTGTAATTAGAAACAATGTTATAGGATCAGTTTGTTGCCTCTGTAAACTATAGACATATTTTAGTGTAATTAGAAACAATGTTATAGGATCAGTTTGTTGCCTCTGTAAACTATAGACATATTTTATTGTTAATTAGAAACAATGTTATAGGATCGGTTTGTTGCCTTTGTAAACTATAGACATATTTTAGTGTAATTAGAAACAATGTTATAGGATCGGTTTGTTGCCTTTGTAAACTATAGACATATTTTAGTGTAATTAGAAACAATGTTATAGGATCAGTTTGTTGCCTTTGTAAACTATAGACATATTTTAGTGTAATTAGAAACAATGTTATAGGATCGGTTTGTTGCCTTTGTAAACTGTAGACATATTTTAGTGTAATTAGAAACAATGTTATAGGATCGGTTTGTTGCCTCTGTAAACTATAGACATATTTTAGTGTAATTAGAAACAATGTTATAGGATCAGTTTGTTGCCTCTGTAAACTATGGACATATTTTAGTGTAATTAGAAACAATGTTATAGGATCGGTTTGTTGCCTCTGTAAACTATAGACATATTTTAGTGTAATTAGAAACAATGTTATAGGATCGGTTTGTTGCCTTTGTAAACTATAGACATATTTTAGTGTAATTAGAAACAATGTTATAGGATCGGTTTGTTGCCTTTGTAAACTATAGACATATTTTAGTGTAATTAGAAACAATGTTATAGGATCGGTTTGTTGCCTTTGTAAACTATAGACATATTTTAGTGTAATTAGAAACAATGTTATAGGATCGGTTTGTTGCCTCTGTAAACTATAGACATATTTTAGTGTAATTAGAAACAATGTTATAGGATCAGTTTGTTGCCTCTGTAAACTATAGACATATTTTAGTGTAATTAGAAACAATGTTATAGGATCAGTTTGTTGCCTCTGTAAACTATAGACATATTTTAGTGTAATTAGAAACAATGTTATAGGATCAGTTTGTTGCCTCTGTAAAATTTGGACATATTTTAGTGTAATTAGAAACAATGTTATAGGATCAGTTTGTTGCCTCTGTAAACTATAGACATATTTTAGTGTAATTAGAAACAATGTTATAGGATCGGTTTGTTGCCTCTGTAAAATTTGGACATATTTTAGTGTAATTAGAAACAATGTTATAGGATCAGTTTGTTGCCTCTGTAAACTATAGACATATTTTAGTGTTAATTAGAAACAATGTTATAGGATCGGTTTGTTGCCTTTGTAAACTATAGACATATTTTAGTGTAAATTAGAAACAATGTTATAGGATCAGTTTGTTGCCTCTGTAAACTATAGACATATTTTAGTGTTAATTAGAAACAATGTTATAGGATCGGTTTGTTGCCTTTGTAAACTATAGACATATTTTAGTGTAATTAGAAACAATGTTATAGGATCAGTTTGTTGCCTCTGTAAACTATGGACATATTTTAGTGTAATTAGAAACAATGTTATAGGATCAGTTTGTTGCCTCTGTAAACTATAGACATATTTTAGTGTAATTAGAAACAATGTTCTAGGATCGGTTTGTTGCCTTTGTAAACTATAGACATATTTTAGTGTAATTAGAAACAATGTTATAGGATCGGTTTGTTGCCTTTGTAAACTATAGACATATTTTAGTGTAATTAGAAACAATGTTATAGGATCAGTTTGTTGCCTCTGTAAACTATAGACATATTTTAGTGTAATTAGAAACAATGTTATAGGATCAGTTTGTTGCCTCTGTAAACTATAGACATATTTTAGTGTAAATTAGAAACAATGTTATAGGATCAGTTTGTTGCCTCTGTAAACTATAGACATATTTTAGTGTAATTAGAAACAATGTTCTAGGATCAGTTTGTTGCCTCTGTAAACTATAGACATATTTTAGTGTAATTAGAAACAATGTTATAGGATCGGTTTGTTGCCTCTGTAAACTATAGACATATTTTAGTGTAATTAGAAACAATGTTATAGGATCAGTTTGTTGCCTCTGTAAAATATGGACATATTTTAGTGTAATTAGAAACAATGTTATAGGATCAGTTTGTTGCCTCTGTAAACTATAGACATATTTTAGTGTAATTAGAAACAATGTTATAGGATCGGTTTGTTGCCTCTGTAAACTATAGACATATTTTAGTGTAATTAGAAACAATGTTATAGGATCAGTTTGTTGCCTCTGTAAACTATAGACATATTTTAGTGTAATTAGAAACAATGTTATAGGATCAGTTTGTTGCCTATGTTAAAATATTGACATATTTCAGTGTTAATTAGAAACAATGTTAAATGATCAGTTTGTTGCCTCTGTAAAATATGGACATATTTTAGTGTAATTAGAAACAATGTTATAGGATCAGTTTGTTGCCTCTGTAAACTATAGACATATTTTAGTGTAATTAGAAACAATGTTATAGGATCAGTTTGTTGCCTCTGTAAACTATAGACATATTTTAGTGTAATTAGAAACAATGTTATAGGATCGGTTTGTTGCCTTTGTAAACTATAGACATATTTTAGTGTAATTAGAAACAATGTTATAGGATCAGTTTGTTGCCTCTGTAAACTATAGACATATTTTAGTGTAATTAGAAACAATGTTATAGGATCAGTTTGTTGCCTCTGTAAACTATAGACATATTTTAGTGTAATTAGAAACAATGTTATAGGATCAGTTTGTTGCCTCTGTAAACTATAGACATATTTCAGTGTTAATTAGAAACAATGTTATAGGATCGGTTTGTTGCCTTTGTAAACTATAGACATATTTTAGTGTAATTAGAAACAATGTTATAGGATCGGTTTGTTGCCTTTGTAAACTATAGACATATTTTAGTGTAATTAGAAACAATGTTATAGGATCGGTTTGTTGCCTTTGTAAACTATAGACATATTTTAGTGTAATTAGAAACAATGTTATAGGATCGGTTTGTTGCCTTTGTAAACTATAGACATATTTTAGTGTAATTAGAAACAATGTTATAGGATCGGTTTGTTGCCTCTGTAAACTATAGACATATTTTAGTGTAATTAGAAACAATGTTATAGGATCAGTTTGTTGCCTCTGTAAACTATGGACATATTTTAGTGTAATTAGAAACAATGTTATAGGATCGGTTTGTTGCCTCTGTAAACTATAGACATATTTTAGTGTAATTAGAAACAATGTTATAGGATCGGTTTGTTGCCTTTGTAAACTATAGACATATTTTAGTGTAATTAGAAACAATGTTATAGGATCAGTTTGTTGCCTTTGTAAACTATAGACATATTTTAGTGTAATTAGAAACAATGTTATAGGATCGGTTTGTTGCCTTTGTAAACTATAGACATATTTTAGTGTAATTAGAAACAATGTTATAGGATCGGTTTGTTGCCTTTGTAAACTATAGACATATTTTAGTGTAATTAGAAACAATGTTATAGGATCGGTTTGTTGCCTCTGTAAACTATAGACATATTTTAGTGTAATTAGAAACAATGTTATAGGATCAGTTTGTTGCCTCTGTAAACTATAGACATATTTTAGTGTAATTAGAAACAATGTTATAGGATCAGTTTGTTGCCTCTGTAAACTATAGACATATTTTAGTGTAATTAGAAACAATGTTATAGGATCAGTTTGTTGCCTCTGTAAAATTTGGACATATTTTAGTGTAATTAGAAACAATGTTATAGGATCAGTTTGTTGCCTCTGTAAAATTTGGACATATTTTAGTGTAATTAGAAACAATGTTATAGGATCGGTTTGTTGCCTCTGTAAACTATAGACATATTTTAGTGTAATTAGAAACAATGTTATAGGATCGGTTTGTTGCCTCTGTAAAATTTGGACATATTTTAGTGTAATTAGAAACAATGTTATAGGATCAGTTTGTTGCCTCTGTAAACTATAGACATATTTTAGTGTTAATTAGAAACAATGTTATAGGATCGGTTTGTTGCCTTTGTAAACTATAGACATATTTTAGTGTAAATTAGAAACAATGTTATAGGATCAGTTTGTTGCCTCTGTAAACTATAGACATATTTTAGTGTTAATTAGAAACAATGTTATAGGATCGGTTTGTTGCCTTTGTAAACTATAGACATATTTTAGTATAATTAGAAACAATGTTATAGGATCAGTTTGTTGCCTCTGTAAACTATGGACATATTTTAGTGTAATTAGAAACAGTGTTATAGGATCAGTTTGTTGCCTCTGTAAACTATAGACATATTTTAGTGTAATTAGAAACAATGTTCTAGGATCGGTTTGTTGCCTTTGTAAACTATAGACATATTTTAGTGTAATTAGAAACAATGTTATAGGATCGGTTTGTTGCCTTTGTAAACTATAGACATATTTTAGTGTAATTAGAAACAATGTTATAGGATCAGTTTGTTGCCTCTGTAAACTATAGACATATTTTAGTGTAATTAGAAACAATGTTCTAATAGGATCAGTTTGTTGCCTCTGTAAACTATAGACATATTTTAGTGTAAATTAGAAACAATGTTATAGGATCAGTTTGTTGCCTCTGTAAACTATAGACATATTTTAGTGTAATTAGAAACAATGTTCTAGGATCAGTGTGTTGCCTCTGTAAACTATAGACATATTTTAGTGTAATTAGAAACAATGTTATAGGATCAGTTTGTTGCCTCTGTAAACTATAGACATATTTTAGTGTAATTAGAAACAATGTTATAGGATCGGTTTGTTGCCTTTGTCAAATATTGACAAATTTTAGTGTAAATAAGAAACATTGTTAAATAATCCGTATGTTGTTGTTTCCGTCATATCGTCAAGTACATTTGTACACGTATTGGCATATTTTATTGTATTTGCATTTTCATGTAAAAAAGAAACAATGTTAAATGACCAGTTTGTTGTCTCTGTCAAATATTGACATATTTCAGTGAAATTTAAAACAATCTTAAATGATCAGGTTTTTATGCCTCTGCTGAATATGTACACATTTTTGTGTGAAATTAGAAACAATGTTGAATGATCTGTTTGTTTTTGTTTCTGTCAAATATTGACAGGTTTTAGTGTAAATAAGAAAAATATGATATTATCCTGCTTGTTTCCATTAATTTACCCGTATATGTAGAAGCAGTTTAAAGTATATGTCGTAAATTTAACAAGCCTTTAATTTAACAGTTACAAAATTGTACGCGTAACCCCGTAAAATCAACAAGGTCAAATATGCATACCAGGAATCGCAGCACTCACAAAACACATCCTCCCCACGCAGCGAAAAAGAAGAGAGAAAGAGAGAGCATGTTTGTTATAATTATGTTAATGAAAATAAGGTGCCACAAACAATTAACGAAATAGAGAACCATTGGAGTTACCGCAATGGAACGGTCAGTGGCAAAACAAATTGCAACTTGGGATTCGTGTCTCAAATCAAATGTCTCATTTTTATTTTATCAGCCGCCCTTTTTAATGGAGACTAAAGTTCTAATTTTTAACCAGTTAATAATCAATATTGACGTAGAAATATATTTCCATTTACATATTTTAAGATATAACACGAAAAGTGTGTCATGATTGTTGCAAGACAATATTAAATGAAAGTCCCTCAGTTTTAAGCTTCCGCTTGATCATTTCTTAAAATCAAAAGACTGACAATTCAAGATCAAAGTGTAACCATTGTTAGAAATACATGTAACACTTTTTTTCCATAAACTTATTCCAAATAGGATTCATCTTACTTTGAGGAAAATTAATATAAACAAAACAACGTGAAAAGGCAAATTAAGGGTTTACCACACTCCTCCCCAGTTTGTTCATCGAGATTTTGATGATTTTCTTTTTATCTATGAACAAACTGGGGAGGAGTGTGGTAAGCCCTTAAGAAAATCCACAGCTTCCCTTACTATATTGGAGAGGAAATGTTTATTTAAATATCGATGTCAAAAAATGAGCAAACAAGAACGCGATATGATAGAATCAACTAATGCACACTCTCAACTTTGGCTTCAAAATAAATTAATGACCCAAGATACATGTCCAATGCTTTTCAATATAAACCAAATAGGTTAAATAATGTGACCTTAATTGAATCACAGCGATTTTTTTCGCATGAAGACCTTATTTTCTGAGGGGCGAATCCAGAGGAGTTCGGTGGTGTTGCTCGAATTCCTTATTAAGAAAAATGTTTATTTTCATTGAGATTTCGGTCAGAATGTTGGAAACTATCGTGTAACATCCCTAAGACTCTCTCCCCCACAAACGAACCATCCTTCTGGATAGCTTTCATCTGACGCTGCTTTTAACCCTTTCCTCCATATATACGCATTTTTCCACATGTGCTACCAGTGTAGATCCAGATCAGCCGACACATCCGTCCCGTCTGATCAGGATCTGCACTGGTCGCATTTTGATCAGAAATAACCAATTAGTAACAAATCAAAATGCGAACCATTTAGATCCTTATCAGATGGCATGAATGTGGACTGGAATTCCACTGTTCGGCCACGCAATAAAGGTGTGTCTATGGAGGAAAGGATTCATACTTCTTCCACGGTATACTCAAGATAAATATCTCACTAGTAACTAGTTCGTTTCTATCAACATTTAGGCAAACCTGTAAGGGCAAGTGTGTTATTGGTTGTTGCCACTGACCGTTCCTTTGCAAAACCCTCGAGGTTCGTTTTCGTTGTTTGTGGTGTCAGTTAACTGGTTTTCCAACCCATGCTCTCTTTTCCCATTTTTTTTATTTTTCGGCTATTTAGGAAGGCTGTGTTTTCTAATACATGGATAGACAGTTCCGCAGTGCGCATGCGTCGCAAGATTGTCGATGCAGAGTTGTGTTTCTTGAATTGCGAGTAAGAATCTTTACTCGCAGAATTCGCAGAACTCAATATTAGGGGAAAGGACGTTAAGTAGTTTATAGAAAACATTAAGTGGGCAAAATGTTTTGCAGAAAACAAAATGACGTAAATTCGTAGAAATCTGGGGACGTTCAGCCGGTTTAATTCAAAGTAATTAGCTTTTTTCTTTGTATTTTACAATATAAGGGTGTGCATTCTGCGGCGCGAAGTATATATTTCAATCGGCAATTCACCGTTTCATCATAAACTTGGAGATAAAAAAGTTATTGAAGAGGTTTAGCTCTCGGTGCAATGTTTACCCATGTCTTTTTTGTATTTGCCATGGTACATACGCCTTTTCTGGCCATGTTTGTCGTACATTTTGCATGCCTTAAACAGATAATCATGCCTGAAAGGCTTTGCATTTACTTTTCTGTTTTTGCATCAACTGCCGACGTTGCTTGAACAGATTTTGACCACATTAAGCCCTATTTTCGTTTATAGAAAACACGCTGTACCCGTTTTGTTTGGTAGAAAACATCGCACGTCCAAGGCCCATAAATTAACATGGTGGTTCTGTAAAATGACTATAGAATTTAATTTGAACAATAAACAAGGGTTTGCCAGTGAAACAGAAGAAATGTTCCAGGACAGTACAGTATTTTTCTGCAATGTGATTTATAGCTGTCTTAAATATGTTGTGTAAATAGCTATTAAAGACAGTAACCTTTGTCTCTGTACAGCAGTCATATTGGTCTTTAGATAGAAATTGCACTCCGTGACAGTTCATGCAATATATAATATAAAGCTTTTTTTATCAAAGAAAGACACTTGAGTCCAACTTGTTTTGAGTGTCCTCCATTAACAGTCTATTCTAAAAATTTCAGAGATCACCAGTTTGATCAGAGAGAAAGACACAAAGCAAAACATGGAAAATAAGCAGTATTAAAGAAGCTCCTATAGACTGGTGTCTACTCAGTACGGGCACATTACACATCTGGTGAGAGTCTACACCATATATACTGTATAATTATGGAGAAAAGGGTTAAAATGAGTGACTGTTATTACTTTCATTGATAGTTCTATTCCATGTGATCTTATGCTGACAAATTTGTACTGTGATTGAATAACATGTCAATGATCTCAATAAATATGTAAAATCTGAGTTTTGACTCCTTATCCAGTCTTGCTAATGTACATGTAACAGAAAAGAATTAAAGAATCCTGCATTTATTGTATGGGTGCATACAAAGCAGGAGTTCTCATGACACATTTTATGTGCCACCCATTAATGTACTATAATGCACACTGCTGTGACATAGTGTGACTTGCTAATTATTAATATTGTATATATATTCAAATTTGCATGCAAAAGGGTTATTTTATGGAAATAATCAAATTTTTTGAATAAAAACAAAACCACATAATCCATGATAACTTTTTTTCTAAAGTCTTATGATTCATATCATCCATATTTACTCCAAAATTCATTTATAATTTACAGCTGTCAGCAACGTGCTTTAACACGCAATAGAAAATGGCGACACTATTGATTTTTACTCGCACATCCGGGTAACGCCGAATCGATCGATAAGCTTATCGGAACTGTCTATAGGTGTACTGTAGCTATTCTCGATATGCATGTTTCACTTTTTGGGGAAACTGCTTTCCTCTTCATATATTTCCAGAAAATATGCCACAAACATATCGATTTCCAAGGTTTATGTGGCCTCTAAATTTAATGCAACCAAAAGCAACGTAAACAAAATAAAGTTGTTATTGTTCCAGTTGTTGGTCGATCACTCCTCTCTGAAGGGCAAAACATGACACAGTGATCTGGCAACAATACCACAGCACTCAGACCTGCTGCAGTAAGAACCTTTAGCACAAGAAACATTTGATTATTGAACCTAAAATAAGGCTTTCTAGCTGACCAATCACAAAACAGAATTTAAGGCAGGTCTCTGATGTTGTTTTAATTTTGATGCCCTGCACTTAATAGTAGACGCCTGGTACATGTACTGCAAGACCAGTGCCCAAGGTTATAAAGCTGAGCATGGAAACCAGTCTCAAATCTCAAGCACCTGATTGGCTGAAATGGCGACTGGTCGCCATTTTAGCCAATCAGATGCTTGAGATTTGAGACTGGTTTCCAATCTCAGCTTTATAACCTTCAGGCCAGTCGTGCAAAATCTTCAAAAACATCACAAACATAAATGATAAAACAAAACATGTAAAACTCATACTTTAATCATCCATTTACATAGTTAATGTATTTGATATTACAAACTGACATTTAATCATACAATTAACTTGTCAGCATTTCCAAAGAAGTAACACAACTACAAATGTTCACAGGCTCTAGGCACAAGATCATAAAACTAAAACTGTATACAAGTCTCGAATCTCAAGCATCTGATTGGTTGAAATGGCGACTGGTCACCATTTAAGCCAATAAGATGCTTAAGATTTTAGACTTGTCTTCAATCTTAGTTTTACTTTATTGGGCCCCATACAGAAGTAACAAACAGTTAGAATTTCCATCTCAAAAACATTTCATATATTTTTTTATCCACATAACAATAAAACAATGACACAATAATTATCCTCGAGTACACAGTTCCGACGCACCTAACAAACATTGATAACTTACGGGAACCAAATGGAAGAGAAATAATTCATTGCCTTTTTATTGGGAAGATTACTCATTTACCCATCGTCTGAGAGCATTTTTAAATATCTGGATTCCATTTTCAAACCAAAAATATCACAATTTGACAAGTGGGGGTATCCAATATGGCTGAACTAAGAGTACAATGAAATGACGCACTTGACTGATTACTATATTTAATGATACCAAAACGTAAGAAGCATTTGATTTTCACTGTTCTAAAAATAGTGAGCGAAGGGATATCAGCTGCTTTGTTTCTCTTTTTGTATTATTTCACTGAAAATACCATGTTTGAAAATGGAAGTAATAAAAACCTCTATTTTTCATAGCTTAGTGTTAAATATTACAAAGAAAAACATCAAAATCCCTAACTTTGCACATTTTTGCTCAAAAGAAATCTCTGTGATGATTATGAAGAAAAAACTTAGTGAAAGTGACGTCAAAAATTATTTCTGTATTGAGAACAAGGTCACAACAAAAAGTGCGTCAGAATAGTGATGCGTCGGAATAGAGTACCAGAGGATATGTACACTTCATTTTTCTACAAATTGAATGTTTTTGCTAAAATTATACCAACAATGCTCGGAATGCATTTAAACATTTCATTAAAACAGTTTAGTTGATCAAGTGTATGTACAAATCCCATCACCTCTGTGAATAATAAAAATAATAAAAACAATGCAATAACAAGAAATGAATTGATCTTCTATATAAAAATAGATGATAAAAGCATATATATATATAGATATAAGTAAAGGTGAACATCAATGTCAGGTCAGAAACCTTGGAAGGTCAACTCAGGAACCTAGAACATGGCCTTGAAAGAAGGTCAGAGCAGGAACCTTGACCATGACCTTGAAAGAACTTAAGATCACAAACCTTGAACAGGACCTTGAAAGAAGGTAAGGTCACAAACCTTGACATGACCTTGAAAGGTAAGGTCATGAACCTTACCTTGACCTTGAAAGAGCTATGATCCTTAGTAGGGAAGATAAAAATTCATCTGAGCTCAAGTATTTAGTAAACCAAACATATAACAAGGCTAAAACAACATTGTTTAGTCACCTCTTTATCTCCCATTTGCAACCAGTGTTGGTTCACATCAGCCTGGATCAGGATCTACTATGCACACTTTACAATTCCTAAATGTGTTTTCTTTCTGTCCAGGAGGGGAACAGTGTAGATCCAAAAAGACAGTTAATATATGCAGGCTGATCTGGATTATAAGTATCATGCATGAGTGTGAGGTGAAGATGGAAAAATCTGTAACCGAGGGTTAACTGTTTCGTGGGAAACGAGGCTATGCCGAGTTCCCGCCAAAACAGTTCACCGGAAGTGACAGATTTTTCTATCTTTACCGAATGTCTCATGCAAGATATTTTTTATTGCATAGTCTACATTTTATTATTTATAAATTGTTTTGTGTAAGTATACAAACTAATTTATTTTCCTTATGCTGAAATATTGCCGTTAACGCAAAACCATTTTTATAAATGACGTCACTAACTTGAATATATTACGTCAGATACTTGAAGACGTGACGTCACTCACGCGACTCGTTCTACATGGGGGTGTAGGATCGAAATTTCCTACACGGGTGAAAACACCGGATGACCTGATCTGGTATGCAAGAAATAAGGATCTATACTGGTCACACATGGGATATCAGCTGTATCCATTCAGTAAAGAGACACAAGAACAACATGCCAACATCACTAATTCACAAAATTACACATTTTTTCTGTAACATTCCATTACTGATCTTAAAAAGACAAGTAGTTCTTTAAATGTTCAGGGTTCCAAAACTCTTTACTCCATAGGTAGATGACGTCTGGTCCCAAGGTTATAAAGCTGAGATTGGAAACCAGTCTCAAATCTCAAGAAACTGATTGGCTGAAATGGCGACTGGTCGCCATTTCAGCCAATCAGATGCTTGAGATTTGAGACTGGTTTCCAAGCTCAGTTTTATAACCTTGGGCACTGATCACTGATCAGGACCTACACTGATCACTTTTAGATTACTTAGGTTATTTCTGACCAAGAAGCGACCAGTGTAGATTCATATTAGACAACAGTGATGTGCAGGCTGACCTAGGTCTACACTGGTTGCACATGCGTTAAAATGCAAATATATGGAGCAAAGGGTTAAGTAAATGAATCTCAAGCTGTATCCCCACCACTGAACAGGGCATAAGATCATAGAACTGAGACAAGAGACCAGTCCCAAATCTCAGGCGTCTGATCAGAAGAAATGGAGACTTGGACATAGACCCTGAACTCTAAGCTTAACATCAAGCAAAGAGCACAACAGTGTAGTACTACAATATTCATTTCAATATTATTCTGTTAAATAATTATATCAAACTCTGCAACAGGTGCATCCAGAGACAGACAGAGACAGACAGACAGTAATTGAAAATGTTACATGTCCATCCTTAAATTACTAACCTTTAACTCCATATATCGTCACCTTAGTGCAATAACGGTATATCTCCTTCATATTTCAATGGTACTTATACCGTTATTGCACTAAGGTGACGATATATGGGTTTTATCGCATGTACTACCAAAGTAGATCCAGATCTGGGCTGAAGGTTATAAAACTGCGCATGGAAACCAGTCTCAAATCTCAAGCATCTGATTGGCTGAAATGGGGACCAGTAGCCATTTCAGCCAATCAGATGCTTGAGATTTGAGACTGGTTTCCTTGCTCAGTTTAATAACCTTGGGCCCAGATGTGCATTGTGATCTGGATCTTCAATGTTTGCCCATGGGATAACAGCCATATCCCATGGTGTAAAGTATCAACCCAATCTATAGAAATAACTAAAACTATTTAACATGCAACTAAATATGCATACAATGTCAGTTTATCTACAGTAATTACATGTATGTAATGTTTGGTCCCTTAATTCTCCATATCACATTCAGCAATGCCTTTGTTCACTTCTAGAAGCCACAAGGGTTATACAATCAAGAAGTGTAAGCTGATACATGAATCCTTCACTTCATATGTACACATTTTACTGCACTTTGGATCTGATCAGGATATGCACTGTTCACTTTTTTGGTCAGAAATGAACTAAATAATCTAAAAGTACATTGTGCATCCTGGGTTGAAGGTTATAAAGCTGAGTTTGGAAACCAGTCTCAAATCTCAAGCATCTGATTGGCTGAAATGGCGACCAGTCGCCATTTCAGCCAATCAGATGCTTGAGATTTGAGACTGGTTTCCAGGCTCAGCTTTATAACCTTGTGCATCCTGATCACATGGCACAGGTATGCTGGATCTACACTGTTGCCATAAAGAAGTATATATGGTGTAAATGGTAGCTAAGCACTTCTGAACAATGCATTTCATTTTATTGTTTAGACAGAAGGCAAGGCTAACTTTCTAAATCTTGTGGTACTATTTACAACAGTCTACTTGAAACAAAGTAGCGATTAAATTCTTTTATAACATAACACAACATAGATATGATCAATGCCAATCTGATTAAAATCATATCCTGAAAACTGCTACGCTATCAGGATCTGACAACGAGTAGCTAAAACGTGCTTTTATCACAAACCTTTTTGAACCAATCAGATTGTCGCCTACAAAATCGCGATAGTGAAAGTAAACATTCTATATTAAACCATAAAAAGTGTTGAGAGCCTGCGTAAGACATATTTTGCTGATTTGTTTTTGTGTTTATGTAGTATTGCAATTATTTCTAATGTAATAACATCTTCAGATCATTTTGCGAGCGCTGTATATCATGCTTCCTGTGTTGATAATTTCTAAAAATAGAAATCGGGAAAAACCGCTAAAGCTTATGTACGGTATCTACGAGGCGATTTTGTTAGATCTGACTTTAGTGAGATTGGATCAATGCATGCCACTAATTTTGGCTTTGTAAAGTAAATGTGTAACAATTAATAAAACTATTAATGACAAAAATAACTGAGTACCAGTAGTTAACAGTTAAAAAGGAAATCAACAAAAATACGATGCATTTCGCAGGAAAAGGAACCCTCGGACAGTTGACTGAAAGTTTAGAAATGACATCATAATGTTGAGCAGACAACATTACTTATAATGCATTTTGTGCTAAAAATAATATTCTGTTGTTGAATGTGGAACAAAATTCCATTAAAAATAACAGATAATTTTAAGTTCTTTCTAAATATAGTAACAACTAAAATGCCAAAAAATACCTTTTCCTGCGGTATGTCCCTTATCAGATAGCTGCATATATATTACTTTTGTTTTCAAACAATATGACTTGGTTGCCAGGCAAGCCATGGTTGCTAGACCACATATTTCTCAATCATAGTTGCTAAGCAAAGCAGCATTGGTTGACAAGCAAGCCATGGGTGCTTCACAGCATATTTTCATCAACTAAGGTTTTTAACCAACATAGCCTTGACTGACGAGCAAGCCATGGTAGCAACAAAACACAGTTTAAAAACCATGATTGCAAAGCAATAAAGCCTTGACTGACAAGCAACTATGGATTAAAAAACCATGGGTGCTAAGCGATAAAGCCTTAACTATGGTTGCTTTACAACATAATTTCAGCAACCATCATTGCTTAGCAACATAGAACAGATTTTCCAGTCAAGCTATAGTAGCAGTTGCCAAGTTTGGTCAATCATGGTTGCTAAGCAAGATAGCCTAGGTTGCTAAGTTACCAAACAACGCAATTTGTCATGTCAGCTGAAAAATCTAACAGTCTGAAACTGAATGTAGCCAGACCTCAGATATGTGAGTATTTTAACTCTGAATATATGTCTTGGAAAGTAAACTGTAACCAAGATTATAAAGCTGAGCATGGAACCCAGTCTCAAATCTCAAGCATCTGATGGGCTGAAATGGCAACCAGTCGCCATTTCAGCCAATCTGATCCTTGAGATTTGAGACTTGTTTCCAAACTCAGTTTTATAAACTTCAGCCCAGATCTGTCATCCTGTCTTAATGTATTTACATCAATTTCCAATCTGTGTAGTGAACACTCATAGAAAACAGTGTAACACTGTATAGCTTGCACTGTACCCCACCTCAACCAGTTTGTTCAGTGCCCAAGGTTATAAAACTGAGCAAGGAAACCAGTCTCAAATCTCAAGCATCTGATTGGCTGAAATGGCGACTGGTCACCATTTCAGCCAATCAGATGCTTGAGATTTGAGACTGGTTTCCATGCTCAGCTTTTATAACCTTCAGCCCTGATTACATTGTAAGCTTGTAAGCCTTCCGGATGGTAGCTGCTACATTTTCTGAAATCCTGAAAACAAAATAGAAAATCATTATGATCTTTAATAAATTCAAACATGTTTAATTTATAAGAAAATAATACTGCTTATTGTAAGTGAATGCTGATAAGCGTGTTCTGGTCATGTACCACAATGAAAATATTATATGCGTTTTCAAATATCAAAATTTAAAATATTTAACTGTAGAAGACCTGTAACACACAGAAAAATGTGATGTAATTCATCAATTTGAAAGTCAACATATGTGTGAATATACATGTACTTAAAGTAAATAAATGTTGAAGCATAAGACCAATTTTATAGGAACCTCTCTAATTTCTGAAGTTAGTTTTTGTTAGAATCTGTTTACAATAAGTAGAAATTGCTATTCAATAAAAGCAATTTAGTATTCGGTTGCGATTTTTTAAAGTAAACATTTAAAAACAATTTACATTCTTTTACATTACATGAAAGACTTCAAATATATTAAACTGGCCAAGTTCTTTCAAATGTTACTAAGGGAAGTAACTCTTGAATAGGCCATATCAAAACTGTAATTGATAATAAACTTTTTTCACATAACAGTAGTCTGACTAAATGAGTCAAAAACTGTTGGTGGGAAAATACGTATACACAGTTAGTAATTACTTTGACATAAATCCATACAGGACTATCTTGACATTTTCAATGGGAAAATTGCCTAAACATCTATGGATTAACTACACCACACCTCAAAAGATACACATACAGTAAAACCTGCCTTAGCAGCCACCTGCAAATAGCAACCACCTGTCTTAAACAGGCAGTTTGAGTATGTCCTAAACTGACATTTTGTTCTCATTTTAACCCGTCTTTAACAGCCATCTGTATAGAGTAGCTACTTTTTGTCACTCCCTTGGATGGCTGCTAAAGACAGGTTTGACTGTACATGTGCTTCTGTTTAGAACCATATGATATTACTTTTCTTGATTAATATCACTTTCTACAGATCGACAATTCCGTACTCTGCTAACCCATCCATGCCTTCTGATCAGGATCTGCACTTTTTTCTTTCTGATTTATTAGAGTATTTCTGACCAAACATCGAACAGTGTAGATCCTGGCTGGATGTTATGGATGTGCCAGCTGATCTGGATCTGCACTGTTGGCACAGTGTAGATCCTGGCTGGATGTGTTGGCACATCTGATAAAATGCATATAAATTTTATGGAGTATTAAAAGAGATAAACAATTACAGACCAATGGAAATAATGGAAACTACCAACGGAAATGATGGAAACTTACTCTTTAAACTTACCACATTGAACAAATGATATTACAGTAGAATCCACTTAATTGAATAGCGCTTATTTGAATAATCCGCTTATTATAGTAGAATATTAAAACACAAAACCATTTCTATCTATTTCAATGATAAAAAGTATCTTTATTTGAATAGGTCACCGCATGCAATCCGTTTATTATGATAGCACTTTCCCACCTTATAACGCCTAACAACGCTAATCCTACTTGAAATTCACAAGTTTCTGCCCCAAGGCAATGTTCAATATCCGGTAAACTCGATAAATCTGTCATTGTTCATCACCTGTGTTACATAATGACTTCCGTTCACTGGCACGCATAATTGTGTTTACAGTATACATTTATAGCAGTGATGTCACAAAACGGGTTTCCCCGCATTGAATGAAAATTCCCGACTAAAAATAGATTAATCTTTAAACGAAAGAAACAGAAAAAAAAATCAAATAACAAATAAACTTTGCCATACTTGCTCGATAATTTGAACGTTATTTTGATCATTCAAACGAATCTTTATTAGGATGGGTTTTAAAATATCGTATACGCAACGTTTTGGCGCCCCAAGCGAGATAACTCTTCAAAGAAAAGATAGTGGTATAGTAATCGGATACAGATCGTGAATTTCGGATACGAAAAGTTACGAAAGAAAATGTGTCGACTATGTCGGCAAAATGAAAATTTTTTTAAACGGCGCAAAGTCGAAAGAATTAAACGTATACACAGCCCATTTACATAGAATTAGTTATCTTCAAACCGGATTTTATTAAACATGATGGCAGAATATATTTCTGAGCGCATTACCCCACCCACCACTGACGAAACTGAGAATTTGTAAGCTCCGTTTTTTATGATACTCCGCTTAATTGAATCGAGGATCCTGACAAATAGACTATTCAAATAAGCGGATTCTACTGTATTAATATAACAACAATATAAGTGCGGAGGAGCAGTGATCTTAAGACTACAGTTTCACACTCTAGGGCTGAAGGTTATAAAACTGAGATTGGAAATCAGTCTCAAATCTCAAGCATCTGATTGGCTAAAATGGCGACTGGTTGCCATTTCAGCCAATCAGATGCTTGAGATTTGAGACAGTCAGTCACTGGTTTCCATGCTCAGTTTTATAACCTTGCGCGAAGATCTAAGACTGCAGGTTTAAAACTGACCAAGAATGAGATTCCTCTGCAATTTTCCCATCCACTATCGTCAACAGTACTTTTTTCATCCCAGGAACTAGTATTTATGCGAAATTAGTAATAAATGTAAGAGTACAATTAACCCTTTCCTCGATAGATACATAGATTGCATAGGCAAACAGTTTAGATCCAGATCAACTGGCACATCTGTGCTGTCTGATCAGAATCTACATTGTAAACTGTTCACTTTTTGATTTATTAGGTTATTTCTTACCAAAAGGCGACCGGTGCAGATCCGTGCTGTCTGATCTGGATCTACACTGGTCTCACATGCGTAAGAAGGCGTATATATGGAGGAAAGGGTTAAATAAAATAAAAAAGATTAAATCTAATAAATTGAACAGTATATGTATGCTTATATTTTAACTTACCATTATATTGAATTATGATATGACACAATTACATGATACAATCAGGGCTCTTGCTAGACTTGCAAATCATTGAGTTTTGTTATACTGTGGTATCATTATATTTAGCGATGGCTTAATTTTCGCGTATTTCGCGCTCGGGCCAGTGCGCGAATTTAAAACCTAAGCTAAAATTCAACCATCTAGTTCCGCATCTATACGTATCCGAAACGTGCTAATGTGCAAATACACCTACACTTCGTATTTAGTTGCCCGTGTTGATATGTGATATAAATTTGAGGTATTGAATAGAAAGAAATTTACTGACTAATGGAGAAGTTTGCAGTCAACAGCATTCTTTTCCTATTGTAGTATATAAAAAAATCACCTACCATAGCTCAAAGAAGGGAGAAGTCTGCTCACTTCTGGAAGACCGCTTCTCCCAAGTCTCCCTCAAGTGAGACCCCTGGTATAATACACATTAAATAGCTAACAACCCTCCTCATAACAAATTTATAATATACACATATTAAAACTTACATAACGCAGATGATAATACACGATCACATGACATCAATCTCTTCAGGTTCCGTCTTCACAATCGACAGGTCTACATCCTTGCCTTCCTCAGAACCAGAATTGCTGTCCGGAAGTTCGGACTCGGAACACTCGAGGTTGGAATCCTCGTTCATGCTTGTTTCCATGTGTTGACTGGAATTAGAATTTTGATTGAATGAATCATACTGCAGATTGGAATCGTCATTGAAGTCCATTTCAGATGAACCCATCGTTTCCGAGGTCATCGGAAGGTCTGGTAGGTCACTGATGTTGTGTCGACCGAATGGTCCTGAAAAAAAATAAAAATTACTCACATGATTGAATGATACTGTTTGAAGAAACCTAAAACAATTCCAGTTTTGAATGGCTTATTAACTCATTTAAACTTTCAACTCAAAATTTTCTGGATTAAACTAAAATCACAACATTTTGAGGCGTTATGCATGGAGCAAATAACCCTGCAACCTCACTCTCCCCATACATAAAAAATCTGTTAGATTTAGAAATTATTAATTTCAAAATGAAAACTAAAAATATTAAACAAAATGGATGGTGTTTAGCTGGGTACCAAACGTTTTGCTATAGCAATTATATAAGAAAGGAACTTGTATTCAAACTTTAACCATATATTTTAACCAATGAAGTAGTCATCAATCAACTCAAGCTAAAAGAATTTGTTTCAAGCCTGATGTAAAAAAGTTTAGTTAAAAATTAAAAAAATATATCCGGAATCATAAAACTGAAACTGCAGACAAGTCTCAAATCTCAAGCATGTGACTGACTGAAATGGAGTCTAGTCTGAAAACTCAAGCATCTGATTGGCTAAGACTAGTCTACATTTCAGCTAATCAGAAACTTGAGATTTGAGACTGGTCTATCTTAGTTTTATGACCTTGGACCCTAGCCACTTACTTTGTGAAGGTAAATCTATTCTATGAATGGTTTTACAGTGTCTGTTCATGGTCCCCTGATGACTGAAAGACTTCTCGCAGACCGGACACTTGTATGGCTGCTCTCCTGAAATTCCAAAACATAACCTTTCTGTTTACAAACATTTGCCAAATATGTGCCCAATATGGTCGCCATTTCAGCCAATCAGATGCTTGAGATTTGAGACTGGTTTTCAATCTCAGCTTTAAAACCTTCAGGCATGGTATTTCTTTCAACAAAGACTAAACATTTTTAGCATGTAAGATGTGTTTACTATTCATAATATTTTTCATGTTTCTTAATGAAGTTCGCAAGAAGTCTCCTTAATCTCTACTCCACTTCTTCCTAAAACCCTTCCATAAGGGCGAAGTCACATCTCCCTACAATTCTGTCCTAGGCTGGTCCCTAATTGCTCAAAAGAAACAAAATTCTCTTCTGGACTTAAAAGAACAATTTACAATTTCACATTATGAGCTACCATTTAAAACCAATTTATTCCTTTATATCCATGGCTGATTAAACAGACATCTAAAGTTGCCAGACCAAAGGACCTGTCTTGTAAAATTTGGGCTGGTCCGATGTGATTTATTGTGTTATCAGACCGATTGTCAGACAAAAAATTTGAACTCCCAATACTTGGTAACACCATTTTACATGTTTTGGTCCAGATTTTAACATCTCGTCTGACCAAATGTCTGACACTTTTTTCAACTTTCAGGAAGTCTGTAATTACATCAGAAATTAAGGGATTATTACCAAGTGATGACAGTTTACCAAACCTTAAAAAAAAAAACACACTAATTTAATAAAGGACTATAAATGCTTTAATGTGATAGTAAAACATTAAAGCAAACAACTGATAAAAATTAACTTGCTCATAGTTGGAATTTCTATTGACATTTTGGGAATGAAACACGTTTTGCTATATGTGACTTATCTGGGCCCTTAAGAAGTTAATACCTGTATGCCTCCTGTAGTGTTCTTTGAGATGCCATTTGTTGGAGGCAGCATAATCACACAACTCGCACTGAAAGGGGCGGGGCTTCACATCCGAGTGGATGTTGTCAATGTGTCTCCGGAGCACGTGCACAGATGAGTATACCTTCCCGCACAGTCTGCACACACTGCGCAGCTCTCCTGTGTGCTTCTTGGTATGCGCGATCAACTCACTGCCGGAATGATAATTATTGAAGCAAATAGGGCATTGGTACTTGTTTCCTGTGATATACAGATACAGTGGCTCGTCGTCTTTATCTTTTGCATGTTCTCGTAAGAAATGGTCTTTCAACGTTTTTCGTGCTCTGTAAAACTTTCCACACTGCTCACACACATATACAGGCTCAATCAACCCTTCTGAAGTATACGGAGGCCGATAATCAAAGTTGTAAGCCTTTGTGTTGTTGCCTCCATTAAGGATGTCCTTAGCCGTCACGCCTGGTGGCGCCGCCTCCTTTGCGAAGAGCGACCGTTTGTTCTTATCAGCTGTTTCAAGGAAATTCAGAATATTCCCCTCTGCTAACACTGATTCAATTTCCTGCTCGTCGTCTGCTTCAGACACTGGCTCACTCTTCACAGTTGTTATATCTATCTCTTCATCTATTTCATCACCGATGTTCTCTTCTTCATCACCACCTTCATCCCCTGTGTTCTCCATATCATCAACACTACTTCCATCCATCTTCAGCCCAATAACTTTGAATTCTTCTTTCTTTACGCTATTTTCACCCATATTCCCATCTTTCTCACTTTTTGCTCTTTTGTTTGACATTTCATTCAGATTCATACTCATTCTCTTTGTTGAGATTTCCTTTTCAGACTCTGTCATTTCCAAAGGTTCAGTTTTCAATAATTTTTCACCAGAGTCATTCTTTTGTGTAATAACACCATCTTTGATAACAAAAGAACCAGCAAAATTAGACGACGCCTTTTCACATGTGACCATGGCTGCATTTTCTTCCGAAGCAGCTGTAGTCATGCTGTGTTGTTGTTCCTGATGTTTGGCCTTGCTGTGTACTCGTATCTTATGTCTATTCACGTAGCGCATTTGTTTAAAGCTTTTATCGCACTGGTCACATTTTATTAGACTCTCTTTCTCATTGCAGTTTTCATCTGTTGTGACATCCATAGAATCGTTAATGACAAGATTTGTTTCCGCCAGATCATCATCTTTACTTGAATTTTCTGGATTAGTTTCTTGTGTAGTAGCAGGATTGCTATCTGAATCACTGTCACTGCCTTTCTTCTTCAATTCCTTAAGAATTAGGCTCAACTGATCATCTCCGATTTTACGAGTTTTCGATCTTCCAGAAGAAAACCTAGCTAAACTCTCGCTAGCGATTCTCTTGTTTCTCTCTAGAATTGCTTTCACATCACCGATGGTGGGAATGTTGTTTGGCGGAGAGATAGCAGTGGTAAGTTGTCGTGACAAATAGTACGGATTACGAGAAAGTATATCATTGACAGGGGTGGCAGGTACAGCCTCAAATGTCTGGCTGTTGGTAACCTGTGACAACAGTGAATTGGCGCTACAACTTGCAGCGGGCTTATCAGGTGGAGGAGAATTAATAATCACTGGTGGAGATTTTGGTCTTATGGGTTTATTAACTGTTACAGCAGAAGTTTCCTGTGGTTTATTATTACTTCTTACCGAAAAAGACTGAATAGGTTTGTTATTACAGAAAATCACAATTTTGACATCATTATCTGTTCCTTCCTGTAATTTACTTTCCAAAGTTTTCGTCAGTGCTTTAGTTAGTACCGAATAATCGATCAAGTTTTTCTCTATAACGGGTGCGTTAGATCTGGACGAGGTAAAGGACTTATCCTGGCAGCCGAACACAGGTGTCATATCAGGCGGTGGAGGAGTCGGAGTGCGGAAAGGATTCTTCCGGCGAATTACCCCATCCACCACTCTGTATGATGCTGAGTCCAGCAAAACACCATCTCCAAAGGGAGTTGTAACACGAATGTTTTTAACATTTGTAAAATCTACTTGTTTCTTCTTGGGCCTAATTCTTTTTTCACTTGGCTCTATATTGGCAATTTTCTCTTTCTCTATAGGTGTTTTCCTCTTGAGCAAATTGAGAATAGCGCTGCTCTGAAATGATTCTGTTGACGACAGATGATCTTTCATCTGCAACAGATCTTTTGTCACATCCTGGCCACCTTTATGTTCAGTAAATATCAAGTTGGACAGCTTGTTAGTGTCTCCCTTTGAAGCTGCCTCGTACAATTCGTCCAGGACATCTTCAGGTTCAAGACTGGAACTTTTGTCTCTTTTAAAACTAGGGTCTTTCTTAGGTGAAAATTCAAACTCTATAAACTCTGTGCCTGGAGTCAACTCCCTTTGCTCTCTTTCAGGGCTAGCCTGCCTTGGTTTGTTGTCTCCGTTTACAGTTGGAGCTTTGTCACTTACAACAGGGGGTTCCTCGTCATTCTGGCCTGGGCAGCTATCATTCTTTAATACTGTAGTAGTACCATCATCTGCATTCTGAAAGATTACAATAGAATTTTTATTTTAAAGCTTCATTAATTAAAATGACATGTTGAACTGCAATATATGTAATTAGTTTACAGTGAAACCTGTATTAAGCAGCCACACAAGGGAGTGACAAAAAATGGCTGCTAAACACAGGTGGCTGTTAAAGACAGGTGAAAATGACATATTCAAACTGGCTGTTTAAGACAGGCAGTTGCTATTCACAGGTGGCTGCTAATTCAGGTTTAACTGTATTCCAATGATCATTATTAAATTATTAAAATCTATGAAGTAACATGAATTTGGTGTTCCAGGGAACATGTGTCAGCAAATGTTGAAATTTGAAAGGGTTATAACTAAAAAATAGTAAAACAGGAGTTATCATTCTTGTAGTCACCGATGGCTTTGTTTATTCAGATTATGTATTCCAAGGATTAAGTATATCGGCCAAATACTTTGAAAGTTAAAGGATATAGCGCTAAAATTAAACCCGCACAAAACAAAAGGATACCACAGAAGAACAATTTTGGAAAATTAAAACATAAAAAAATGCTCTCTCCTGATGTGGGAAAATCCATTTTACCTGTGAGAAGTGCATTACATGTATACACAATGATGTCTGTTAATGGAAGTGGTATTTAATGTAGTCTATAAACATAACAATAGACTGCATCAAGTTTACTGATACTGAACATTGCCTTGGGGGCTGAAACTTGCGATTCTCAAATATTTAATAATTATTATAGTCATCTAGTAGAATAAAGCTATTAAATTAACTCAAAATATACCTGACTTTTATTCAAATATCTTAATGTGTTTTTTTTTAATTGAAAGTCATAAAAATGGTTTTGTGTTTTGATATTATATTAAAATATTTGAAATAACCAAATAAACCAGGGATATTAAAATTTCCAAATCCCAATCGGACATTTGCCGCTGAAATTCCCGCCATTACGACCGGCCCCCACCCACCCCAGCCAAAATTATCCCCCCTCCCCCCTTCCCAATATCATCCGCAATCACACCGACGCCGATCAATTGTTCGATCTTAATTAAATAATTTTCTACGTCCCACACAAAATAACAGTTTTACCGTCATCAAAGTCTGAATAAATCGGTAAGCTAAAAAAGAAACCGAAAGTAAAATGTTACATATGCACCGTTTATGTCACTCGTAAGGAAAATGCGTTGTGCTGTGCAAGTCACTACGGGAATTAACAAAGTGGTCAACTTTTTTGTGAAAGGCAAAGTTTTTAGTAAAATCTGCATTATATACGTACGTTTCTTAAAATTTGAGTAACAGCAATTTTAAACGTCCTTTTTATTTCATTCCGTCGTCGGTCAATTAGAATTACGCACATCGAACAAACTCATCTGTCTTTAATTGCAAACTGTTATATTGTTTTCGTAAATTATGACAATCACAAATACTGAGTCTTTTAATTCGGTCATCAAACATATAGTTCGTTAATTACCCGCCTTTGACTAGCCGCAGTTCAATTGCAAATTAAATGAACTCGTCCGTTGTTAAAATGAGACAGACCATTTCCCGTTTCATCTATGCCGCAGGCTATTCTAGCGGCGTGTAGTGACTGTAGTCATGGTAGCAGAGTTGTGCAATCGGTAATTGACAGGTTTATAGCGGATTAAGCGTGAAAAAATGTACATGTAGGTAATTTCCTTAACAAGTTATGGGCCCCTAAGGGAAAACTTATACTGACTTCGAAATTTTCATGACCGATTTTTCTTACCAATTTTGAAATTTCAATCGGACATTTTTACCGAAAATCGTTTAATGACCAATCTGCCGACGATTTTAGAATCCCTGAAATAAACCATTCTTCCATTAAGTAGAATCTTCTGTAAATAATTTCCTACCACGATTTTGACTTTGGCATTAGCTGCCTGTTTTGTCGCATCCTTGTTCACGTCTGTCACTCCCTGGGTTACCGTGGTTGTTGCCATGTAGACCAGAAAGAACCCAGACTTGCAAATCTGTGCCTAGGACAGCACAGGTTCATACAGTGACCTCAGACCAATTCTGCAAAATAAAAAACTTTGTAAATAAACAGGTTTTCTCACCAATTTCAGACCAATACCGCTGGAATTGGGAAATTTTGCGTCACTTTGCCTGCAATTAGGACATTTTTCATCAATGGTGAATAAAGAGTTGTAAACATGTTTAATTTTATCAATAATTTCTGGATTGAAGAAACAAATGATGCCTGATTAACTTAGAAGCTGTACCGTTTTATAAATGAAAAGGCACCTGTAGGTAATGCAAGTTTTTCATCAGACATTTTTGTATTTAATCAATTGGGAATTTTTCTTCTCTAATTGTGAAAAAAGTAAGTTTTGCCATTGAGAACATGACCGAATATCTGCAAAAAAAAATCAACTGAAAAAAGCCCTGTATAGAATTTAAGCAAGATTTCAATATTTCTTGTTACAGCACAAACTAATGGTCCAGATTAATTCTGCAGTCTTTGAAGATTACTTAAAATCACACATTGTTCCCCAAAAGATACTTTTCATCAGGTTTTTTCATTTTCCTTCAGATAAGAAAATCACGTCTTTTTCCACCAAATTTTGGTGCATGAGCCTGTTTCCTTGGCAGTGAAAAAAAGGGCCTTGAATTATTAACATTTTTCCAACCTACATGTAGATTCTGATCAGACTGCACAGATGTCAGATGAAAGCAGTGTTTAACCCTTTCCTAGATATGGCATTTTTACGCATGTGCGACCAGTGTAGATCCAGATCAGCCCGCACATCCGTGCCATCTGATCATGATCTGCACTGGTCACATTTTGGTCAGAAATAACCTAATGAATCAAAAAGTGAACAGTTAAGATCCTGATCAGATGGCACGGGTGTGCCGGCTGATCTGGATCTAAATTGTTCACCCAAGCAATAAAGGTGTATCCATACAGGAAAGGGTTAAACTAAATAACACTGATTTAAAACTTAAACCCCTTTTGGCAACAGAAAAAGAGCCTGGATATCAACAAATATGGGCCATGTCATTTAATTTGCTTGCTCAGTCATGGCCACGGATGTCTTTCTGGACTGTGTTCAAACTGTTCAGGTGTAAGTAATTTATATCATGAAGGATTTAGAAAAAGTCAGCTTAACTACCTAAACTCCTCTTGCTAAAAAAGCAGTAACAGTTAGCCCTATGGCTGTTATCCATGGGCATAGATTGTAAATCTGTTCCATCTGATCTGGATATATATACTGGCTGCACATATGATACAATATATGGTATAAAGAGGTATAAGAATAAATGTTTTAACAATCCCTTTTCCTCTCTACATTTTGGCTTCGTGGGGAGGCTGTGTCTTCAAGATGCTGCCATTCCCTGATATGCTAATCAAGATCTACACTGGTAGCCTTTGTGGTAAAAGGAATATAATTATTTTATGGAGTGAAGAGTTAAAACCCTTATTAAGTTGAAAAACCTATGTAACTCCCTTTCACTGATAAAACATCTCCCCTATCATAATAACATTGACAGACCCGCCCCCCCCCCCCCTGATTTCTTTCTTCCTTCTTGATGTCATAACTGATATTTGAAAGTTAAACATACCTGCTTGTCACGCCTTACTAAAAATAACAGGGAGTACCACATGGTCATTCATTCCCTTTATTAAGATCGAGGAACCAGGGCCCATGTTCTTAAAACTAAGAATGGAAACCAGCCTCAAATCTCATAAATCTGATTGGCAGATGCTAAAATTTGAGTCTGGTCTACATTTCAGCCAATCAGATGCTTTAGATTACGGACTGATCTCCATTCTTAGTTTCATGATCTTGGGGTTGTTTTGCAGAAATCAGGTCAACATTAGTAAATCTCAAGCTAGATCTACACATGTTTGTTACGATCACGATCGTGACAATCTTATAAAGTATGACAAACATGTCGCACCTTTCACGCATGAAAGACCATCCCTCGAGGCGCCTCAGTCGACAATCGCTCGATAACTCGTGACCCGAAATAGACAAACTTTTACAACATAATCCGTCGTAATTTTACCTATTATTACCGGTTTAAAATGTCCTACCTATGGTATTCTATATATTGGCTCGATTACAAAAGAATCTTCACTTACTTCTTGAGAAAACAGTGGAACAGATTTACACGGAAATTCGTGCAGAATGTCTTGGAAACCTGCAGGTCTGGGCTCACCGTGTAATTCACTTCCCCGTGTAATCTACTCTGCGCGTGCTCTCGCACGGTGATTTCACCTTTGTGATATGCTACGCGATAAAATAACCTGTAACGGACGCTTTAACTGCTCGAATGTTCAGGTTTAAATGACAAACATGACTTTGTTCAGAATCCGCGGATGTTAAGCAACGATTTCATTTCACCACATGTCCAGTTAAGACAAAATGAGAAAGGAATCTTAAAAAAAATATACTGGAAAATTCTATCTATCTCTATATATTACTTAAACGTTCATATACATGATAGTGATTTATTTCAGTGTAAATTAAAATATCGTCGAAGGAAACCATTATCAGTGACAGTGAGCATTTAGCAGTGAGTAACATGATAAAAGGGAAAGGATGAAAAAGACTGTTGAGAAGATATTGCAATAGATGCAGATTCTTGCATTTTGATGCAAGCAAATTTGATTTTTTTTTTCACTTTTGACCCCACCTTATTCTGAGCTTGGGGGTCATTTTGATGCAGGAGAATTTAGATAAATACTCAAAATGTGCGCTGATAAAGATACATATTGTGTCTGTTGCATTTAAAATAAGATGTAAATATTTATTTGACTCTTAAACATAACTTAAAATGAAGTTAAAACAATTTCATCAGTAGTAAAGTCCACTAAATAAAAGAAATGACTTTCGAATATCTGAATCTTTATTTGAACCTGATACACGATACATATATCTATATAAATTTTGAGTTTGCATTTTCCATTACTTCAAATGAACAGGCTCGATTTTATAAAGTCTGGAATATTTTGATCATTGATAGTGATCAGTGGATTTCAAAGGTGATATTGTTTGTATTTCCATTTATTTATCGTCGCTACCGGTTGCCCACATGAGCGACGCCTCCAGAAGAGTGTTAGTCATTTTAGGTTTTTGGAGGATAGTGCAAGATACAGAGGACTCTCCAATTCCAGAATCGTCCCTGGTTCTTTTAAGTGCCCGGTGTATAGCACCACTACACTGGACCTCGGTTTTAAGTCCCATCCGAACGACTAATTAGAAGCGGGGGATCGAACCAGCGATCCCTGGAGTCAGAGGCAGACGCGCTAACCACTGAGCTAATGATCCGCTCTGTAAAGGTGATATTTAAAACTCGCCTATTTAATACTGAAAGGTTGCCACGGCAACCATGAATCATGCGTCAATGGTGGGTTTATCGGCAACATGTTTGTTCCAAAGTAAAATGGAGTGTGGGAAGAATGAACAATTTTGATAGTCAGTATTAAATAGAATAAAAGTAGTATAAAATTATTCATATCAGGAATCGCCACGCTCACAAAACACAGCCCTCCCACGCAGCGAAAAAGAAAAGAGGAAGAGAGAGAGAGCATGTTGTTTTTTAAGTATGTCAATTTAAATAGGACGCCACAAACAATTATATATTTACTGACATATATACTGGTCCCCGATCCTAACACAAAGTGATACGTAATGTAGTCTGTTTCCCGATTCTAACACATAAGTGACTCGTTAAGTAGTGTGGTTCCCGATCCTACTACTTAAAATATTGATATTGACACTCAGAAGAATCTTATCCTTGGCTCGAGCCCGCACATCCGGAGCAGGAGTCTTTAAATTTGTTCTACTCAAACACAACGCTTCCTCAAAAATTGTGACAGTACGGTGGTGTAATAGAGGAGTCATTTTCTAGTGCCAAACATCTTGGCATTTATCCACTTGTCTCAACTTGAACACTCAATGTCAAGAACAACAACCAGTGGCGAAAAGATATTGTGTCGGAATCCTGGCACCGTGTTTATAAAACTTTTTTTAATGCGCATGCTCACACAATTCAAACAGATATCGGATTTATAATAAAATCAATTTCAAAACAGACACTGGGTCAACAAACAAGTAACAAAAATGAGAATCTGCGTTGCAATCTGAAACTCTCTGTTACAAAAAACGTTTTGCCACTGCGGGATGTTAAAACCAAGATATGTTTGCACAAACCGTATACTTGCCGAAACTGGTTCTCATATGACCAAATACGTACAAGTTGTCTTGGTGAATTAACTCTAAACCATCCACTCGAGCAGGCAATGTTGCATGCAAAATCACAACAGGTGTAGTCATTCCTGATATGCCTATTGGGGGCCACTCGCTTACAGTGCGAGCACTTTACCACTGAGCTAACGAGCCACCACGTCATCTCACCGGCACGCCTTAAATCCTTAAGCGTAACACGGTTAGATCTATTTCACTTTTTTGAACATGAATTCGACATTCATGCCAAACCCTTATATTCACAGAATGATATAGATCTAGGCTAATGTAAGCGGTGTTAACAAGAAGATTTGTTTTGCGCGTTACCTAGCGTCGTAGTGCATGTTCTTTATGTTCTAGTTTCACTACAGTGGTCAATCTCCGAGACGCTTTGCACGAAATTCTTGGGAGATAATCAAGCGTTTGGAGGATCGAAAAGTTGACCTTCATTTCGGCAAGATGGAGAAATTAGCAGCTTCGCTAATAAGTAAGGAAAATTAAAGAATGATCTGAATTTAAGCAGGAAGATTAAGTATCATGCGTTTGTACACAAAAGGAATAATCAAACTGCGTTAAAATGTTTTGATTTGTTGCGATTGCTATGACAAAATAGATTCGTTCAAAGAACTTTCGACCCACATACGACTCTGTTCTATGTTATTCGTTGTTAAAAAGATATTTGTTAAAATAATGGTTAAAAACAGATATCTCCCGGCCTTTTCCAGACCCCTACACATCTTTTCTAGTCTAGACCTTGAGACTTCAAGCTAGACCTCTAGACTTGGTCTAGATGTCCCAGGGCATAATTTGTTTTGCTTCTTTACTAAGGGCTGCTACATGTAATTGGCAACCTTCCATTCTCAGACTTTATTTAAAATCATGAAGTTTTCCTGAATAATTACACAGGATTTGGCTCGCTGCCATACATGGGAATTGGCATTATCACACTTTTTTGAATAAAATACAAAATCTGACAGGTGCTAGTTTAAGATAGTTTAAATATCTTTAGAGAATTAGATTTTAAAGAGTTTATTATTTCTGTGTATTATCCATTTGACTGGATATAGATTGCACACATTTGTGGAGCCATTTTCGGGGAACTTGGCCAAAAACATACGTTTTAAATGTCTGAATACTTCCCTAATCAGGCCGATGGTATTTGTCACGAAGCAATGTCTATATAACATGAATGGAAGTTCAGGGTTTAGGCACTGTTGTAAGCATAGAGGGAAGTTTAATCAGTTTAAAAGACATAATCAAGACAGGATTATTCATTTTGTTTTACAGAGATTCCAGGCCTGAAACAATGGGCATATTACACCTCAAGATTTCCAAAGTTAGGTAAGCATGAACATACATACACAAGGATTTAATAGTGTTTTAAAACCAGAGCTCATGTTGACCCCTGTTGGGATATTTCAAGGAGTCATAATCAGTTGGGTGCCAGTCGTACCTTGTTTTCAGTAATCTTTACTACTTATAACATTGTTTTAACTGATATTTGATTTATTTTCATGGGTTCAATAATTATTTTCTACATTTTCAAAATGCAGTCGACACAATATTTATCTTTATTCTGGCACATTTGAACAACTACCTAAAATCTTCTGCATCAAAATGACTCCAAGCCCAGAATCAGGTGGGGTCAAAAGTGGAAAAAAAATCAATTTACTTGCATCAAAATGCAAGAATCTGCATCAATCGAAATACCTGTATACACACTGATGAATTTTACCTGTCATTAAAAAGTACATTCTGATATTTTATTTCTGAATCTATTGTCAGGTGACAGAGATCTAGTCTCAGTAAATAATCTGGAATTGTGCTTGGGACCAGTCACAAAACCTCCAACTGGTGTATTATTGTTAAGTACTCAATTAACTGATTGTTCTGTGCCTACAAATTAAAGGGCTATGCTGCTTGCAGGGTTGATGTTTCACGATGTATTACGAATGGACGATCCTGTAACCAAGGAGGCGGCATCCAGACTGCCAAAAGATCTAGCCGCTGAGAGACAGTTTAGAATATCTCGTGCCCTGTACCTCGACGCTAGACAACAGATCTTACCTAAAGAAGAATGGATGGTCCCAGAAAAGGTACTGATTTGATTCTTACAGATATTTTGTCTGTCTTGCCAACGTTTACTCCATATATACAACTTTTATCACATTAGTGAACAGCGAAGATTTAGATCAGGTGGCAGTCTGAACAGGATATACACTCTTTGATTTTTTTATTCATTTAAGGATTGAATCGATATTTGATGTTTTTCATTAGGGTATGGAAAACAGTTGGGTTGTTTAAAGTGTGTTAAGTCCGAAGGGCTTCACACATACTTTAAACAATTCAACTGTTTTTCATACCCAAATGAAAAACATCAAATGTCGATTCAATCCTTATATTTACACATATTTATACTCTCATAAATACAGAAATTATTAGAAGAATTCGTAATATAACGGCTTTTTCTTATGGCTGTTAGAACCGCCATGTTCACGACAAAGTGAATGACAGCACGTTTTTTCGCAACAACTCGTGGCAAAACGTGCATGCTCGGCGGCGTCACAGGTTAAAACATTGTGCAACGTCCAATAAACTGAACGGTTCTTCTGAAGCCACGTCTTTTAAACTATTACGTCACACTGTTTACCATTAAAAATTATGATTCCTTAGGTGAATAAGACTTCATCGTAGAGAATGAAGTTGAAGTGTAAATATTAGGTTATCTTGACCATGAAGCAAAAAATGTAGATCTTTATCAGATGGCACAAATATGACAGCTGATTTGGATCTACACTGGTTGCACATGCAATGAATCCAGCCCAGTCCATAAAACCAGTTGCCATTTTTGAGTTTTATGATTTTTGGCTCAGGGCTAGGTACCAAAATAAATATTCGTCAAGACTTGAGATTCCTTTTTTTTTTACTTATTAATATACTTGTACAAATAGATGAAAAGAGAACTTTGAAAGCCATTGAACACGACAGATATGAAAATATTGCAGGTTTGGTTTGATTGAGCCTGTTCATGGACAGTAATGGAAATGCATATTACTGCCCATGCTGCTTAGCCCAGGGTTGAGCCCAACTCAATATTTACACCAATTAACAGTACAAGCATTTATTTTAAAAAAAAAGCAGAGATATTCTGTCCTTAAGCTGCCTAATCACAATTTAGTGTGAAATACTTCAATTTCTTGGAAGTGGTTATTATTAGTAATGAATAGGAATGAAATTTTGAACTATTCAGTACATTTTAGGACCTGTTTTTCTGTGTTATTAACACAATATCAACTTCATCTTTAAATATTGACAGTGAAAGAATATTTCATGACATATAATTTGTTTACAGGTCTTCTACAGTTTCGGTTTTAAATTTTGATTATATGAAAACACTTAGGCACATTTAAACACTGTGACTAGGCACATTTAATTTGAACTTGTTTATATTGTGTGAAAAAATGTTGCTTCCTTATTTTCAGGAAACTTTATACATGAACCCATACTTGGAACAAGTAAAAAAGGAATTCCAAGAAAAGCGAGACTATGAGAGGAAAATGTTAACATACAGAAGCGGAGCGGCACCGTCATAGCATCTTTCTGTGATTCTAACCTTTGTTTAGATATTATATTTAATGATGTCATAGGACTGGAGTCAATGTATAAGAATATGCAAAAATGTTAGGTCTTTCTACAAAGAAAATACAGTTTACTTGAATCCCAACTTTCTTACTAAGATTTGTCAAAAATGTATAATAGAAAATAAATCAAATGCATTTGAAATTTTGATCCAAAATTCATTAGATTGTAAAGCAAAGTATTTGTTGAAAAAATAAATTGTTTGTAAAAGCATTCTATTTGTTTTTAATATAACATAGCCTAGAACACTCCATTATCCAAGTGCTTGACGTTAAAATTATGAATGATTTTTATGCAGTTCAATATTAGTTTAATACTTATGTATTTTGGTAAAAATAACTAACATTTATCAGGGGTTCCACTAGCTGCCAAATCCCAAGGGTCATTTTGGTAACTTTTTAGTAGATTTAGGCAATTTAAGGTCAAAATACCCCTTATTTTAGGAGAAAATGACACCAGCTAAAATTCATGGGGGTCAAAATGAGGGTTTCTGAAAATTTCAAGAGTCAAAGGGTCATCTCTTGGGTCAAATGGAACCCCTGGTTTATGTAATATTTACCAACATCGCTAATAGAGATGCCTTGATAATACAGTGTTCGAGTTTAGTTTTCAAGTTTTTGTTTCCAAGGCATGTTACAGATGATTAGTTTACAATCAAAAGTTTGCAAATGCCAAAGTGAAAATTAGAATTGTATTAGTATTTTTACAAAATACTTTTTATACCTGAATGGCTGTGACCTTGACCCTGTAACCCCCTAAAAGGATCATCTACTCAAGGAGACCAATTATCCTGATGTATGAAGACTGTGACAATGGGTTCCTGAGGTATTGAACAGAAACTAAAATTGACCTTTATGGCCTCTGTTGCCATGACCTTTGTTCCAGTTACCCCCAAAAGAACAGTGTTCATCTAATTAACCCTTTCGTCCATAAATTAGCATTTTACGTATGTGCGACCATCCGTGCCATCTGCACTGGTCACATTCATAAAATAACCTAACAAATCAAAAAGCAAACAGTGCAGATCCTGATCAGACAGCACCGATGGTCGCACATGCGTAAAAATCCGGATCTACACTGTTCGCTCATGCAATAAAGGTGCGTCTTGGAGGAATAGGTTAATAAGTCCAAACATCCTACAAAGTTATAATGATCTGTTACTGAGTGAAATGCAATATGATAGACAGGGCACATACAATATGTCAAGTGGAGGGGGACAATGAAATAAATGGTTAACTTTGGTTAATTCCCAGATGCAACTACATTGTGTGAATTTCAACCAATTGGATCACTTGGGTAAGATACAGGCCTTCAGTCTGTTATATAACCTGGGGGTGAGAAAAAGAAATCAAGTATGACTGTTTTTTCACAATTTTAATCATCTGTTAACATAATTATCAACAAAACATGACACGAGTCAGGTTTAACATAGGCCTGCTACAAAAAAGTGAATCGATAACAAAAATCTTTACACAAAAACAGTAGCTAAACACTATTATATGACTCAACAGCTTGGTGTAGCACTACATAAACCTTTCCCATTTTACTTCATTGACGCAGCATTTATTACATAGGCAAAAAGTTCGGATCCAGATCAGCCGGCATATATAATGAGAATCTAAACTTTTTTTTTTAGATTCATTAAGTTATTTCTGACCACGAGGGAAACAGTATAGATCCAGATCAAATGGCATGGATGAGTCACCAGGTGTTCTGGATCTATCCTAGTCACACATGCGATAAAATAAAATATGTACACTGCAACTCCGTTATATCGCGATCCGTTATATCGCGATATCCAATATATCGCGCTTGGTCCGTGGATCCCAATTTTTTGTACATATACAATGTACAATGCAGGGATTCTAAAATCGTCGGCAAAATTGCATAGACCAATTTTCGGTAAAAAATGTCCGATTGAAATTTCAAAATTGGTAAGAAAAATCGGTCATGAAAATTTCAAAGCCAGTATAAGTTTTCCCTTAGTGGCCCATAACTTGTTAAGGAAATTACCTACATGTACAATTTTTCACACTTAATCAGCTATAAACCTGTCAATTACCTACTGCACAACTCTACTACCATGACTACAGTCACTATACGTCACGTGAATAGCCTGCGGCATAGATGAAACGGGAAATGGTCGGTCTCATTTTAACAACGGACGAGTTCATTTAATTTGCAATCGAACTGCACGCTTTTTTGGTGTCGTATGACGTCATGATCGACCAAGGTTAACAACCTTGTTTATTACATTTTGTATGCTGGGATTAAAGAGGCGATACAATTTTTCGTCAATCTTTTGAAAATAAAAGTTTATTTAACAATTATGTTGCTTATGATTTGACTTGTAACCTCTTTTGTGACAAACAAAATCCAGGAAAGGCGGATACAATTTTGTGACAAACAAAAGGTGCGAATAACACAATTAATGCAATCTGCTAAACATAATAAACATTGAGCAGGAAACATCAACAGTTTGTTGTTTTGACATTACCTGCTCATCGTCAATTAATTTTGACTGAGTTGTATAAATTTGAGGTGAAATATTGGCACAGTCATAGAGCGGATCATTAGCTCAGTGGTTAGCGCGTCTGCCTCTGAGTCCAGGGATCGCTGGTTCGATCCCCCGCTTCTCCAACTAAAATAACTAATATAGTCGTTCGGATGGGACTTAAAACCGAGGTCCAGTGTAGTGGTGCTATACACCGGGCACTTAAAAGAACCAGGGACGATTCTGGAATTGGAGAGTCCTCTGTATCTTGCACTATCCTCCAAAAACCTAAAATGACTAACACTCTTCTGGAGGCGTCGCTCATATAAGCAACCGGTAGCGACGATAAATAAATGGAAATACAAACAGGCACAGTCATTCTCTCCTTCTATCAAAAATGGCTACACCTAAGAAGCGAAAGAACATCTCCATTCACGAAAAGATCGATGTATATGATCGTATATTTGATAAATGTGCTTGTTTGTAAAAGTTCTATATGTATTATGTGCTATGATGTATCTGCGCTTTCGTTTGTACATGTATTTATTTATTTTAGTTTGAAATAAATTATTATAATAAATAGTTTTTTTGTCCGTTACGGATCGTACTCCCTGGTATACTCGTAGATTTCACGGCGTGTTAATTACACAACACCGGGATATACATGCATCTGACAGTCAGTACAAATGTTTTCCTGTTTACTTTTTGACAGGTAACTGACTTATATCGCGCTCTGTTTATATTGCGGTTCGCGGGCTTGGACCCCGAGGTCCGCGATATAACGGAGTTGCAGTGTATGGAGTAAAGAGTTAAACTTGGGAATTACTGTGAATACTTTCTATAATCATGGTTATGCAACTCCATGGTCGAGAGTAAAACAGCATTTTCATGGGTTTTTGAATTTGTGGCTTAGATTTTCTTAACCTTTTCCTCCATAGACACACCTTCATTGCATTGTCGAACAGTTTAGATCCAGATAAGCTGGCACATCCGTGCCGTCTGATCAGGATCTGCACTGTTTGCTTTTCGATGGTTAGGTTACATCTGACCAAAATGCGATCAGTGCAGATCCTGATCAGACAGCATGGATGTGCCGGCTGATCTGGACCTAAACTATTCACCCATGCGTAAAAAGGAGTATATATGGAGGATAGGTTTAATTAACTTTTACATAAATATGTATGATTCTATAATTCCAAGAAATTTACTCCATTAGATTCAGCTGTTATTCAGAGGCAAACAGTATAGATCCATATCATTTAGCCCATCTGTGCCGTCTTGATCAGGACTTACACTTCCCTATTACATTAATTATTTCCGACCAAGACATGACCAGTGTAGATACAGGTCAGACAACATGGATGTGCTGGCTGATTTGGATCTGCAATGATCGCATAAAATTCATTTATATGCATTAAAGGGTTAAAATTTAAGGACTGATCATACCACAGAAATTTAGTACCACAAGAACATTTACTCTTTCCTCCATGGACATATTGATTGTGTAGGCGAACAGTGTAGATCCAGATCAGCTGGCACATTCTGTGCTATCTGATCAGGATCTGCACTGTTTGCTTGTTGATTCATCAGGTTATTACTGGCCAAAATGTGTCCACTGCAGATTCTTGATCAGACGGCACAGATGTGCTGGCTGATCTGGATCTACAATGGGCACAAATGTGTATATATGTAGGAAAGGGTTAACATATTCACATATACTAGTATGGTCTGTTTGAACATTACATACAATAATATGGATTTTAAAAATCAAATTGTTTACAAATTTTCTAAGGAATATACTTCTGCAATTAGGTTTCTCCAAAAAAATTGAAAATCTTACTGAAATATACATTTCTTAGATCCTGATAAGATTGCCCAGATTAGCATGCTGATCTGGCTTGAAGGTTATAAAGCTGAGTTTGGAAATCAGTCTCAAATCTCAAGCATCTGATTGGCTGAAATGGTGACTGGTCGCCATTTCAGCCAATCAGATGCTTGAGATTTGAGACTGGTTTCCATGCTCAGCTTTATAACCTTGGGCACTGGATCTACTCTGATCTCAAATCTAACAAATTCTGTGCCTTGCTCTTAGACTTAAAAGGATTACAATTTTGTAGATTCGGAAAAAAACCTGAACAATCAAGGAAACAATCTTACAATCTAATGACAGATATACACCAGAATATTTGAGTTTTACTGGAAACTGGCCATCTTTATCACAAATTTTCTAACCATACTCTGGGTAAATTATAATGGGCACATTTCACATACCCGGTGGCCAGAAAATATTTTTTTCCCAGTATTTGTCAAAATAAAATTAGATACATGGACAAAGAAAAGCTCTTTTCAACACCTAAATAAATCTAAATCTGCTGTTATTGTATATTCAGTCCATGTGAACAGAAATAAATACCAGTATTAATAAATTTAATGATTAACAGGAAAAACATGGAATACAGCTTTTATCTCATGATCAACCAGTTAAGATCCAGATCAGTTTGTTCATTACAATGTACATGTAGTGCAGTTTGATCAGGATCTACACTTCACTTTTAGATTTTTTTCTGACATAGATGCAAACAATGTAGAATCTGATCCTGAGGTTATAAAGCTGAGCATGGAAACCAGTCTCAAATCTCAAGCATCTGATTGGGTGAAATGGCGACCGGTCGCCATTTCAGCCAATCAGATACTTGAGATTTAGAACTGGTTTCCAATCTCAGTTTTATAACCTTTAGCCCTGACTGCACAGATGTACAGCTGACCTGGATCCTTTCTGCTTGCACATGGGGTATAAGCATCATTTATGAAGTAAAGAACTAAATCAAGCAAAAATGCATAGCAAACAAAACAAGTATAACAAGTGCATGGCCTAGCATGGCATATAGCAATGTAAGCAGTTATTTCTGACCAATAGGTAAACAGTGTAGATCCTGAACAGATGGCATGGATGTGACATCTGATGAGGACCAGCACTGTTGGCCATAAAACCTGTATATATTGTTAACCCTTTCCTGTATAGATACACCTTTATTGCTTGGGCAAACAGTTTAGATCCAGATCAGCCGGCACATCTGTGCCATTTGATCTGGATCTAAACTGTGCTTTTAGATTCATTAGGTTATTTCTGACCAAAATGCAACCAGTGCAGATCCTGATCAGACGGCATGGATGTGCTGGCAGATCTGGATCTACACTGGTCGCACAGGCGTTAAAATGCATTATATCAAGGAAAGGGTTAATATTGTATTGTAAGAGCATTACACTGATTTTAACTGTTAACCTCAAGTCAAATTACGGTTCAATAAAAATTTTGACAAAAAATTTGTGGCCATACATCAGCAGTGTTTAACTATTAAAGGCAATATCTCATCTTGATCTTAAATCTAGCCTGAAGGTTATAAAGCTGAGATTGGAAACCAGACTCAAATCTCAAGCATCTGATTGGCTGAAATGGCGACCAGTCGCCATTTCAGCCAATCAGGGTGACCAGTCGCCATTTCAGCCAATCAGATGCTTGAGATTCGAGACTGGTTTCCATGCTCAGTTTTATAACCTTAGGCACAGGTGCCGTTTGAGACAGTTTTGTGTCAAACACATTTGACTCATTACTACGTATGCCTTTTATCACATGGTCAAGGTTGTAGATTCAGACAAGCCTGCAGATCTATCTGATCTGATCTGGATCTACACTGTTTGCAACTTGTAAAGAAATAATGATATGAATCTAAAACCTAACAGTGTAGGCTTGGATGTGTCAGCTGATCTGGATCTATCAGGCTTATGTGCAAGATTCCCAGAAAGGGGGTTCATTTGGGGCAGTCGAAGGGTAGTAACATGATTATCTCCATCTTTATGCCCAAAATCCCCATGAAAATTAAATACTGCTGCCCAAAAAGGGCGTTTACTTAGCGCAACCCCATGGAACCCCCAATTGATCTGCCCCTGTCTACACTGTTCACCCATGTTCTAAATGTCATATCTAATGGGCAAACGGTTAAGATTTGTTTAAACAATAAAGAAGAAGGGAAAATATATCCTCCACACAATCTTTTACATGCTAGAGTTTTTTTATATATTGTCATAGTTTATTGTTATTTTATTGCACAACCCCATTCAAATCGTCAATAATTATTAAACATAATTATCATATATTTTAAACATTATTAATATATGTAATATAATCTTTCGTCTATAAAGTAAGACATGTTGAATCAACAGTCCTTATAACAGTTTGCCTTTTTGTGACAGCAGACATACATGTATTTGCATAACCAGTGCATAACGTAGGGAATCGCTTAATGTTGCAAAGGTTTACTTGTTTCACTAAGGTCATAAGCAACATAATCCGAAATTTTACCCTTTCCTCCATATGAAACATTTCACGCATGTGCGACCAGAGCACTGTTTACCTTTTGCTCACCAATAACCTAACAAATCAAAATGGAAAAAGTGCAGATCCTGATCAGACAGCATGGATGTGCCGGATGATCTGGATCTACACTGTTCACCAAAGCTATAAAGGCAGGCATAAAGAGGAAAGGGTAAACAAAGAAATATTATAATAAGAAATGGCAAAGTTATAGGCAACATTAAGTTCTGGCGACAGACTAACAGTCCTTATGTATCACCTTTTCTTCCCATGTTCGACACAAAAAAAACACATTACAATGTATTTTGAAAATAACCATCTTAAGGTGGAAGTTAAACACCCAAACATAACTTGTTTTAACATATTTTTTGAGCTTGTGAAATATCTATGAGTATTTATGTAAAACTGGAACAACACTTCAAATAAATACCTATGTTACATCCCATAACACTTTGCTCTGCAACAGAATGCCCTTGATATTTTGCACAACCTATTACTTGAACAGAAAACTTAAGCAACTTCATAAAACATGTGACTTCTGAGACATAAAAGTTCTGTTTTTTTTTTTTGTTGTTTGGGAAAAATAATTATAATTTTTCAATTATACCTGTTAATTCTGAAACTTTTTAACACCATAATTCCTCAGGATCTAGTTTTATTTATTTTACAAATCCTGAAACTTTCCCAATTTTTTAAATTTTGTTTCAAGATAAGATCCAGCAATCATATGGCTGTGGCATCAAAAGAGCTTAACAGTAAGGTTTTGTAAGTGTGTGTTTCAGTTCCAAGGTTATAAAGCTGAGTTTGGAAACCAGTCTCAAATCTCAAGCATCTGATTGGCTGAAATGGCGACTGGTCGCCATTTCAGCCAATCAGATGCTTGAGATTTGAGACTGGTTTCCATGCTCAGTTTTATAACCTTGGGCATCAATCCTTCAATAACCCTTAACTCCAGAGATACACCTTTATTGCATGGGCGAACAGTTTAGATCCAGATCAGCCAGCACATCTGTGCCGTCTGATCAGGATCTAAACTGTTTGCATTTTGATTCATTAGGTTATTTCTGACCAAAATGCGACCAGTGGAGTTCCTGATCAGACGGCACAAATGCCGGCTGATCTGGATGTACACTGGTCGCACATGTGTACAAATGAGTATATATGGAGGAAAGGGATAACTTAGTAACTAACTAAGCTGATGACTTGCAGAATACACTCATTGTTTTGATACATACAATGACACTTTCTATGCTTTTATTTCCATCTTTTTACATTAACCCTTTACTCATATAATATTGTATGCCTTATTTAGATATGTAAACAGTGAAGATCCAGATCAGCCAGCACATTCATGCCCTCTGATCAGGATCTACACTCTTCGCTTTTAGGTTAAGTAGGTTATTTCTGACCACTAGATGGGTGTTCAGTTGAACACTTGTGTCGCCCTCTGGTGCTGTCGGAAAAAAAATGCAAGTACAAACAGGGGCATAACTCCATCAAATTAATGTGACCTTGACCTTAAGAATATATAGTATCATCACAAGCATATTGTCATAGGGAATATAATTTGAAAGTTTAATGAAGAAATATTAATAAATGGCAAAGTTATAGCCAACGTTAAGTTTTCATATAAAGGGAAATAACTCCATCAGGTGTGACCTTGACCTAAAATTGTGGTATAATCAGGAACGTGTTGTGAAAAGAAATATAATTTGAAAGTTTGATGAAGAAATATTAAGAAATGGCAAAGTTATAGCCAATGTTAAGTTTTCATAAAAAGGGAAATAACTCCATCAAATGTGACCTTGACTTTAAGAATTGGTATCATCACGAGCGTGTTGTCATAAGGAATACAATTTGAAAGTTTCATTAAGAAATATTCAGAAATGGCAAAGTTATTGCCAACGTTAAGTTTTCGTGTCTAAATATAAGTACAAAAAGGGGCATAACTTTATTAAATGTGACCTTGACCTTGAGAATTTAGTTTCATGAAGAAATATTAAGAAATCACAAAGTTATAGGCAATGTTAAGTATTTGTCTCTAAATGCAAGTACAAAAAGGGGCATAATTCCATCAAATGAGACCTTGACCTTGAGATTGTAGAATCATCACAAGCATGTAGTGATAAGGAATATTATTTGAAAGTTTCATGAATAAATATTGAGAAATGGCAAAGTTATAACCAATGTTAAGTTTTTGTAAAAAGGGGCATAACTCCATCAAATGTGACCTTGACCTTTAGAATGAGGTATCATCTCGAGCGTGTTGTCATAGGGAATATAATTAGAAAGTTTCATGAAGAAATATTAAGAAATGGCAAAGTTATTAGCAACGTTAAGTTTTCGTAAAAAGGGGCATAACTCCATCAAATGTGACCTTGACCTTTAGAATGAGGTATCATCTCGAGCGTGTTGTCATAGGGAATATAATTTGAAAGTTTCATGAAGAAATATTAAGAAATGGCAAAGTTATAAGCAACGTTAAGTTTTCGTAAAAAGGGGCATAACTCCATCAAATGTGACCTTGATCTTTAGAATGAGGTATCATCACGAGCGTGTTGTCATAGGGAATATAATTTGAAAGTTTCATGAAGAAATATTAAGAAATGGCAAAGTTATAAGCAACGTTAAGTTTTCGTAAAAAGGGGCATAACTCCATCAAATGTGACCTTGACCTTTAGAATGCGGTATCATCTGGAGCGTGTTGTCATAGGGAATATAATTTGAAAGTTTCATGAAGAAATATTAAGAAATGGCAAAGTTATTAGCAACGTTAAGTTTTCGTAAAAAGGGGCATAACTCCATCAAATGTGACCTTGACCTTTAGAATGAGGTATCATCTTGAGCGTGTTGTCATAGGGAATATAATTTGAAAGTTTCATGAAGAAATATTAAGAAATGGCAAAGTTATAAGCAACGTTAAGTTTTCGTGATGGACGGACGGACGGACGGACGGACGGACAAAGCGATCCCTATGTATCGCCGTTTCTTCGAAAGGGCGACACAAAAATGCAACCAGTGTAGATCCATATCAGAGAGCATAGATGATTTTGGATAAACACTGGTTGCATGCTAATAAAAGCACATATATTTGGAGTAAAAAGGTTAACACTTAACAAAAAATAAATATTTTTGGCAAGCAAGTACAAGGTTGTATCATAGAACATAGACAATAACATGGCAAAGAAAACAAATACAAAGCTGAGAGTTTGAAGTTCTGTCTTCTAACAGCCATTCTTTGAACTTAATCAACAATATTGATTTCTATCACAGAAGAACATTTTAAGATGCGATCATCTGTCGGTTTTTTATCCTGGCAAACAGTTTGAACAGTTCTTTCACGCATATCACCTTGAGCTTTGTCATTTACAGTTTGACCTTGAACGTGACCTTTCAATGACATGGTTTGACCTTGACCTTTAACCTGTAACCTGATTTCAAACTTGTAGAAACCACTGCAGGTGAACATGTACATACAGGAATGTGATAAGGTGTCCACAACTGAAATCTGAAATAATAAAAGACATGATATATACATGTAGGGTTAGTCGCAGAAAAAGGCATATCAGGAAATTGATGTTATTCGTTAAAATGACGTCATAAAGTAGCACTTCATATTATGTGTTTTGTGGTTAAAATAACATTTTATATTCAAAATCTGTCAAAAGATCAGCTATGAGTTATGAAGAATTATTTTATAATTGTTAATTCTTTTCCAATACAGTAAAAACAAAAATGTCTAAAAGTATGACAGAAGAAATATTGTCCTGTGACTTGCCCCATATTTTCTTTTATCCTGAATCAATGCTATGGACTCGGTTTTTTGTTAACCCTTTCCTCCATAGACACACCTTTAGTACATGAGCGAACAGTGTAGATCCAGATCAGCCTGCACAATCAGGATCTGCACTGTTTGCTTTTTGATTTGTGAGGTTATTTCTGACCAAAATGGGACCAGTGCAGATCCTGATCAGACAGCACGGATGTGCCGGCTAATTGGGATCCACACTGGTTGCACATGCGTGAAAATGCGTATATAAGGAGGAACAGATTAATTTTGGAAAGTATTGGTATTTTTATGTTAATACTGTGGTATCATCATATTTCAAACTAGTAAAAGGACATAAAAAATTAAATACAGCAACATAAAAACATTAAATATAAAATTTTATGAGAATAATACATCATTCTGTGCAAATTTATACCTACTGGAAAATATCATTTATAATATCTACAGCACAATAATAGATAAAACTGAGCTTACCTTTGGAATGACTAGAGACTGCGAGCCGAGGACTGACACGTGCAAGTCCATGTTGTAGTTTGTACTACCATTATCACAATGTTGACAACACTGTATGTACAAAACCCCCTCCCTGTCTTCAAGGTCATGGCCATCTGTAAATCATATTTTAATGTTATTCATCAAGTGAATTCATAATTATTGACCTTGTTAATTGGCCAAGGGTAGTCTTCTTGGTCCAAGGCTAAACTGTCCGAGGTCCAATAACACGGTCAATGTGAACTCACTTGATTAATGACAATTTTATTAATTAACAATATATTCACAGTTCTTGATTTTAAAATTACTTCTTCACTTGCTTAATGAGATGAGATGTTAACTCAGACTTTTACCTTTAGTCAGTCTACAGTAGTGACCTGGCTAGTATTAGCTACCAAGAAAATGTACCGGTAAGTTGTTTTGTTATGGATACAAAATCAACATGGTTATTCAGAAATGCTGTGGCAGCCAACACTCTTAATAGTCATCCAATCCAAATTTATTTTGAAATATTACCAGATGAGATGGGCAGTGTGTACATATTGTGGCCAATAACATAATACCAGTAGTTTATTAATAATGTAATTTATTAAAATATATACTACTCAAAATTTGATATGGATCACTTTTTATTTCTTAAAGATCTTCTTAATGGTAAACCCAAGGTAAATGTTTTTTTTCATACATTTAGATTATTCTAACAACATGCCTGGCACAAAGCTAATGCCAATTAAACGAATTTTCAGAATCACAGCAAATATTTTAATGTTTCAAACTTATGTGAGAAATAAACGAAATCTTATAAGTGATCCTTATCAAATTTTGAGTAGTACATAATATACTGTCAGTAGATCTAGTACACTGAATGGTTCTTACTGACATTTTCATGATGCAGTGAAAAACATTTGGTTCCTGGTGTGGCCTAAAAGAAAAGCTGGATACAAACTACTTGAATGTGCAAATAATTTGACTTGTGAATCAACATCCACATTTACCCCATGTTGCTGCAAAACAAGCCACCATAATTCTGATACATTCTAAAACTCATTGACCTTCATACCTGATTTGACATTGACCTCCACTTCCACAGTGACCAGCTGCCCTATCTGGTACTCCAGGGAACCAATGTGTAATGGCGATATCAGCTGACCATTCAGACGAACATCTGAAAAGAAATGACAAGTATGTATTAGGAAAATATTCAATTTCTTCACCTTGAACTTATCAATTCGCACGGTACTTATTTGTTTAAACCTTCTCTTAAATACGACACCAATCTAAATTTACAACATTAGGTTCTTTTTATACGTATGTAAATGTTTACAGACATTAATAAACACGAGAGCCTTACTACAGTCCAAGTTTTTTCGCTGAGCATTGAATCTACTTTAGTGGACTAATCCACAAAACAGGTTGTTCAATTATTTCAATTATAGCTTAAAGAGGTCATGTTAAATCAAGAATCTACAAAATGATATAGCTTTTTACCTACTTTGGATTAAGATTAACAGATTAAGATTAACAGTGGACTAAAGGTCACAGCTCATTGGTCAAACTACACATGAAGTGACTTTTTAAATTTATATTTATCTAAGTCATAAACATGCTGCATCAATTATTAATAATGATTTGATTATAGCAGAGAGTTTCTGGGCTGATACTGAAAATAAGCTGATTCAGCGGAAAGTTTCAGCGCTCAGATCATCAAAGCAAGTATTTGTATCAAACTGCGTAGGATAGTTGACTTACCCCATGAAACAGGAGATATATACACAAGTTGTTGTTGTTCTGGAGTCCATTGGAGACAGTCTATACCCGCTTTACCACTAGTATTCTGTGACTGCTGGTACCAGTGTTAAGGAATTCAAGCCTTTGCTAAATAAATACAGTCAAATTGCGATAAAAATCATGTCAATACAAGTACTTCGAGTTATAGCGATCAATTTGTGCTTATTTCTTATTCAAGGGACTTATTCATATGTTGGAGATATCGAGATCTGGATCAGCTCCTGCAAATTTGCCGGCTGATCTGGATCTATAATGTGTCACCCATGTGATCCAGATAAGCCTGTATATTCCCAGATGATTCAGATCTACAGTCTGGTTGCCCATGCGACAAATGGCGTATTTATGGAGTAAAATGCTAAATGTTATTTCATAAGTTGCAACCGATTCGATCTGATGATCACTTGTGTTTTGAATCCAATATCACAGCTCAATTGCAAAGGATACAATTTTCCATCTGATATCAACAAATGTGGCAAGAAACTGGCTGAACTCCATGGAAGAAATCGATCCAGCATGAAACAGCTTCGGTTCACTTCTCTCTATCTCAACACAGATCCTGCAATGGAAGCACATATTAATATCATAAGCTGACTGCATCATTGCTGTGATATCATATTCAATTGATTAATTTTTGTGTATTTAGTGCTAGTGAAATTTCATGGTGGTTTAATTTTTGGCTTTTTGCATTATTTTGCACTGGCAAAAATGTGCGAAATTAATCAATTGAAAATCAAATCTTCTGAGAATAATACGAGCGCGTGAATTTCAAAAATGTCACTTATGCCTGCTATTTGATACCCGCAAAATTAAATGATACCACAGTATGACTAAAGAGGACACCATGTTAACAGTCAACCATGTTACTTTCCAGTGTCGGATGCAGGATTTTAAGCATGGGGGTTCATTTGAAGCAGTCATAGGGTAATTGCATGATAATATACTTTCTGGCAAAAAATCATAGGAAAAATGAATATTGGTGCCCAAAGAGGGGGTTTAAGCAACCCTACTGAACCCCCTCTTGATCTGCCCCTGCTCTCCAATTTTATAATCCAAGCCATGAATTTACTTGTGTATTTATAGATATTTTGACTAATCCACATATTAAATGGGTAATTTACTACTTCAATCATGCCTCACATTTTTATCAACTTATTTATTTATCAGCTTATTTAAAACCGAAAAGCAGATCTTGATCAGATGGCACAAATGTGCTGGCTATTCTGGCTCTACACTGTTCACAAATGGGGCACGCCATGGGAAAGGTGTCTTCGGTCATATTTTGTTTAATTTTAATTGTTACAATTTTAGGGTATAATTAACTATTATCCTTTATTTTCAAATCACTAACTAGAGATTTTGTTACACATTTTAACAATATAATGGTATTTTTCCCGCGAATTACATAAAAAGTAATGTTTTCTGCTCAACTTTATGACATCATTGCAAGAATTGATGTCAATTGTCCGAAGTTACCTTTTCCCGTGACGTGCCCCAAATGATATATGGAGAAAAGGGTTAAAGCAGAAAACACAAAGTTTCAAAGTAAAGAGTTTGTTCAGAGTCCAAGATCATAGTTGCAAGATAATATCTCAAGAAGTTTCAAAGTTATGGACCAAGAGCATATTCTTTTTAATGGATGGTGAAATGGACATCGAAGCTGGAGTAAGTTGAATAGCTTCTAATTGATAATGTGAACAAAGTATTTACCTTTTAATTTGTTCATGTTTAAGGTGTACACATTGATTTGAATGTAGAATTTCTATATCATGTCCCGAGACATTTTGTAGATCAAACAGCAGATAACAGTGGTCCGAACTGAAAGATAAATAAAAGTCTTTTGAACCAAACTAAACCTTTTACTCCATGGATATGATTTAAACCTTTCCTTGATATATACAGATTTTTACGCGTGTGCGACCAGTGTAGATCCAGATCAGCCGGCACATCCATGCCATCTGATCAGGATCTGCAGTGGTCGCATTTTGGTCATATATAACTTAATTAATCAAATAGCAAACAGTTTAGATCCTGATCAGTATCAATATTACGGACAGCATGACTTCCCTTTTGATAAACACAACAGATAGTAGAATATCTATGTATCTATACATGTTAACATGAAGTATAATATACCTTTCAGACAGCATAACATCCCACTTGATAAACACAACAGATGGTAGAATATCTATGTATCTATACATGTTAACATGAAGTATATATACCTTTCAGACAGCATAACATCCCACTTGATAAACACAACAGATGGTAGAATATCTATACAGAACGCTATTGAGCAACATCGGCAGTAGTTCTCCTTCATGCCTGGACCCCCAGAGTATTCCACCTTCAATATCGCCTCCACGACCTGATCAATAAAAATTATAAACACTGAGATAATATCCAAATTAGTGTGGTATCTTTAAATATCGTGGGAAATGAATCTTTGCGTATCCTGCAATAGGGTAAATGAGGGAATTTTTACCCCCAGTGAAATATTACTATGTAATGATGTGTCTTTCCTCCTTATACAAACCTTTATTGCATGGGCAAACAGTGTAGATCCAGATCAGCCAGTACATCAGTGCCGTCTGATCAGGATCTGCACTGTTCCCTTTATGATTCCTTAGGTTATTTCTAACCAAAATGCGACCAGTGCAGATTCTGATGTTACAGCACGAATGTGCCAGCTGATCAGGATCTACACTGTTTGCCCACACAATAAAGGTGTATCTATGGAGAAAAGGGTTAAGTAAAAAGAAAAAATACTTTCGTGCGAATTTATGCATGTGCAGATATATTATTTGCAGTAAAAATTCATCCAGTTCGACCGGTCAGCATTTCAGCCAATCAAATGCTCGAGATTTGGTGAAAGAAAGATACTGGGGCTTCACTGCTATTTTGTTTTCGATAAAACAGTATTTTTGCGAGTTCATGAATTTGTGGATTTCAATTTTCTAAATCCACATTTACTTACAAATAAGTATTTCCTTGGGGTTTTCATTTCATGGATTGACTTTCACTGGAAATCCATGGAAAGAAGTACAGTAAAATCCACATTAAGACCACATCAATATTAAGACCACTACTGTATAGTGCTTAATATTGGCGGTGTCAAATTTTGGCGTATTTTAAAGTGTTTTATATTGGCGGGGTCATATATTGGCGCTAACAAGTCAGACCGCCAAAATAAAACCATTGATGAAAAATGGCGAAAATTTGAAAATGGAAGAGAAAAGTAAACGTCGCAGTTATTCTATTGGTAAATTTGAAGTGTGAAAATATTATCCCAGCTATCTAATACAATACTTAATTGCTTTGTTTGATATTCCAATTATATTCCTTTTGTTAACGCATTATAAGTTTACATACTTGTTCAAAGAATATACATTATTTAGAAACATGCAGCAATCATTCTTCATCAGATACCTACCAGATATTAAATTTGTGGTGTTTAAAATTGACGAGGATTTTTATTGGCGTGTTTTATATTGGCGCAACTGGCTCTGACCGTCAATAACGCCAAAATTAAACCCCCGCCAATATTAGTACTTATACAGTATTTCAAATTAACATTTTTTCTCTATTTTCCACCCCTATATTAAGACCACCCCACTATAAAGACCACTTAAGTTCAGACCCAGTGATGGTCTTAATATTGAGGTTTCACTGTACCTCTTAAAAATAATTGAACTCTCATTATATCACTCCTAGAATATTTTAAGGATGTACATACCTTTCCATCACTGCTCATACATCGTCTGATACCATCACTTGGTAATTTGGACTTTGCTAAAAATAACAAACAGAAAAGTACTGTAAATACAACTACTTTTGTGGGCAGGAAATTTCATGGTTAACTTATCAGTAAACGAGTATTGTTTTTTGTTCCTTTATGTATGGTTTCATTATTCTAGAATCATGTTAGAGCTTTAAAGGGAGATATGCAGGATTGATGAATGGAACAGATTTGCGAAAAGGGTTATTAATCAGTTGAATATCATTATTTGAAGCTCAAATATTGATTTACACCTGAAATATTTTAAACCTGTCCAATATTTCATAAAAAAGATAATATAAATGGTGTTTCCTATCCTATGCGCGTCGCATAGGTTAGCTATTTTTGTATTTCCAGCGTAAAGCCATGGTGGTTTTGGGGATTTTCACGTGATCACTTCAACAAAAATACGCATTCGGTGTACCTTGCCGATTGTTGACGTCACCATTTGTTTCGAAATGCCTGGGCCACCATGAATAGTAAGCTCAACGATGAGCTAAATATAGAATGATCACTAAATATAGAATGTATTTTTGTATAGGGATTTCTACAGCAGATTGTTTTCAGGTTCAGTAAAATGGTAAAATTAACCGAAAACTTCCTCCTGGAGGATTTGAAATGTAGAGTTTAGTGAAAAGTACATGTAAGTGTTACATAGATTGATCTGTTTATGATTTTACCGAGTACACCTGCTCGACCCTGCACATCTCCCTTTAATAGTGCAATAATGGCATACCTTTTTCTTACTTCAATGGTATTTATACTGTTTTTGCCCTAAGTTTAATGTACAATTTTATATTTTGTAGGAATTTTAAATTTTTTTTATTATTTTGCCCACTAAATCCATAAAAATTTAAAAATACAAGTAATAAATAAATGATTTCAATGAATATTCCTGAATACTACATAACTTTTCTGAAGACAAGACTATAGTTATAATTTTGCTGGCAATCAATAAAATTAAGCATATTATACATTACTTGTGTATTTTCTTATGTTTACTACATAATACAACATGGAAAACGCGTGCGTTTCGTGAATTTGTCGCCAACGTTGATTTAATCATTTGATCTTTTTTACCACCCACGAAGAATGAACAAACACATACATTGAAAATGTACCCAAAAAAATGGGATCCACGGACCAAGCGCGATATATTGGATATCGCGATATAACGGATCGCGATAGAACGGAGTTGCAGTGTATTATACAGTAAAACCGCTCATTTACGGAAACTCAATATTATAGGCACCCCAGTTTTATGGGCAATTTTTTTAAAGAACAGACATTTTGGCATCTTCTTGATTTAAACCCACAACTAAGGACGATCCGCTATTAAGGACACTTTCCCTCAGTCCCTTAGGAGTCCTTTATAGAGGAGTTTCACTGTACTGTATTTCCTAAAAAAACTTTAAAAAAACAACATTAGCACTTAGTCTAGATTTTTGGCCATTACTCCACATACACACATTTTAAACTGATCTGGATCTGTTCAGGTCACATCTTGGTAAAAAAAACCCTTATGAATCTAAAACCAAACAGTGTAGATCCTGATCAAACAGCATGGATGTGCCGGCTAATCTGGATTTACAATGTGCGCCCATGCAAAAGTGTATCTATGAAGTATAAGGTTATACCTCTAGACGACTGGTGCAGAAAGTCGCCAACAGCGTTGACAGCAACACTGAAGCACAGCATGCTGGATGCTTGTATCGGTAGCTGTGACTGTATGTTCTCCGTGTTCCACTGAAACACCTCGGATACATACTCTGAAAATGTACGGCTTAGGTTCAGACATACTCCAGTGCCCAAGGTTATAAAACTGAGCATGGAAACCAGTCTCAAATCTCAAGCATCTGATTGGCTGAAATGGCGACCAGTCGCCATTTCAGCCAATCAGATGCTTGAGATTTGAGACTGGTTTCCAATCTCTGCACTATAACCTTCAGCCCTGTATATTTAATCCTAAACTATAATATATATCGGTTTTAAGTGCCCTCTGCATTGGATATAGATTGTTCGCTTCTTGTCACATAATTAACCACATAATGAATCGAAAAGAAAACAGTGTAGATTCTGATTAGATGGCATAGATTTGCTGGCTGATCTGGATTTTCAATGTTTGCCATGGGATAATAGCCCTATCCCACGGAGTAAAGGATTAAATACAGAAGTAATATATAATTAAGTTCTATTCCTTATTTTGTGATGGCCTGAAATTCGCAGATGGATCTGCCCGGTAAATCCATGAAAATTAGTACCCCACAAATATGAATGATTTCACAACAGTCTAAACATACCGTAATTGTTTGAATATAAGCCACACTTTTTCCCAGAATTTGGACGTAAAAAGTTGGGGGTGCAGCTAATACACAGGTTTGGCTGCTTATACACTTTGTTTAGCCATTTTCATCTGTTCTATCATGTTTGGGGGCGGTGCGGCTTATACATGAGTGCAGCTTATATTCGAACAATGACGGTAATAACGAATTATACATTAACTGTAGTAATACCTTTGTTATCCCTGGTGGTTTCCAGACTGACATTGACCATATCTACCGGCAGCTTACTGCTGTTCTGTATTGTCACTGTGCACTCTGAGCTGAAAAATTAGCAAAGGGGCGACCAATGAGCATTTGGAGTCAGCATAAAGATAACACTACTTCAGTTTACTTATAAGACAATTACTGGTATGCATAGTTTGTCAAAGAAAAAATTATAAACAAAAATTTAGCCAAACTTAAAACAAACAAGAAATTTTACAGAACTTTACTGCTACATTAAAATTGTGATCCCAATGTTTACACTTCAACTTCATTACCTATGGGGAAGTATGATTCCTCTAATGAATAATAATTACTAGTCAGTCAGGGGTGTAACTGGCAATAGTTACATTTTTTGTAACTAGGTTGAGATAAAATTGCTCAATTATTGAGTTTTCTCCCTTGCACTAAGTATAAAATATCAGTTGCACCAAGGAAGAAAACTGTAGCAAGAATGATAACTAGATTAAAATATGATTCCACAGTCTGAATCTGTTGGCGTTATCTCCCTTTTAATAAATGAAATTTGGCGTGGTTCGCTTTTAGCTTTAACACCCTTAAGATTAATTATAGTAATTTACATTTCATATTTTGTTTTAAATTTGGATTTGTAATTTTTTGAAATTCAAAATAATCTAAGGTTACATACATGTATCCGTGTTCGCAAGATACATTGTACTAGATGCATTAAAAAAAGGGGGGGGGGAATACTAAGAAATGTGAATGAAATAATTTTTAGAATGTCCTGTTTCTTTTAAAATCAATTGATTTCCTCAAAAATTTAACTTGATTTTAATGAAATTTATTTAAATCGCAATTCAAGTAAATGTAAATGGATTCTACTGAACTTTTTAAATATCAAAAGAAATTCTTTTAACATTTGAATATCAAAAAAAAAATATTTTATACTTATCAGTGTTTTATTTATTTTATAGCACATTTATATCATGTTTGTATAAAATATATTAACAAAATCAAAATCATATTTCAGTGTGTTTTATAGTATCAAATGCCAACTATACTTCAGAAACGGTTGAAATCAAACCCAGAAAAAAGATAAATGGCCATTAATTATCTCATGGGACAAAGTATAATTCTGCTGCTTGTAGAGTTTATTACAATGAGATAACATGGCAGATAAATGTTTAATTAATTGCTCTAAAGCTGCATCGTGAAACTGATAACTGATTGATAGCCGGTCTCGGCCAAAGACTTTTACAGGTGTTTGTTTTCTCTGCACGAGCAACTTCATTAAAGATGTTCGCTTCCTAGAATAACACAAGCATGATCAATAGACTCGCTTACTGCAGACGTTCTCAAAACCTGTTTACTTACGATAAAAAGTTGTTTAAGAATAGCCATCTTAGAACAGATATGATGCCAGATGTACATGTATTGTTCATTTTATTGTTCAACATTATTAAGAAAAAACTTAAATGATTGAAATATGCCATTGAGTATACCGAAATGACTAGACACACATGAAATATTTCAACTAAGAATTATACACATCAATGTATTCGACCTATTTTATCGATGGTCCGGCCGAATGTGACTGAGAACTATTCTGACATGAAGGAATTGAGTTACCATTATCTGTGTTAGAAATAAACTACTTAAAACATAGAATAAACTAGGCATAGGCACGCCGTCTATGTGATGTGACGTTCTCTCACGAACGTTGTTGAAACAAGGCGCAAGTAACATAAAAACGTGCACAATCACATTTTAACAGGAATCGATATATATCAGTACATACCCATAAATTTTAGATGAGACTTAAATCGTTTCCTTTGAAATAATTATGGAATAACAATAAATGATTTCTTTTCAAACGGCAAAGACGATCAAGTCCAATGATTATGGCCTTAGAACAATCAAAGCAACGTTTGAGCAGCATGTTACCTATTACTCTGTAAGACTGTTAAGAAAATCAACAATATATATAATACAAGTAATTTAACTAGTGATTAAATTATAGCAAATAAATAGTCTGTGCAGAACACTAATTGGTGGTGTAGTTTGGAAAAAAAGTAAAAAAACGTTATGCAATTTACAGTTATGTATCCGTCAAAGAAAACATCATTTCGTACAAATACACAAAGTAACTGCTGAATATTTTTTCGGCGTTTTCTTTGCACTGAAACGTCAAACATGACCTGTTTAGTCTCAAGTTCTTGTATAAGATTTAAAATCGTCTTCACATTACAGAGAACACTTGTTAACGACTTCAAAAAAAGCAACAACAGTGATGTGCGTCCTTTGAAAACTTCTTTTGGCGCATTTATTTTTTCACAACTGTAATGTTGAAGGCAGGGAACAGATCAACAACCTTCGTGTCTCGTTACTAAATGTATTCTATCTAAACGTTTTAACAACATGGTATTAAAGAATCATTGTATGGAAGGCATTTTATTCAATAAATTTCTTAGTGGTTGTTCTGAAGTATATACAAAATGACTCAAGCGTATGTTACATTTCATTTGAGATCCACTGCTATCAAAAATATTGTAGAGAATTTGTAAAACATGTATCTATAACAAACCATTTTCTGAGTAAAGTTAAACAGAAACAACTTATTGAGGAAAATTAATAGTCGTGAAGAAAATACCATACCTGTTGTGCATAGAAATGATCTCGTTTATTTCCCTCAAGCGAAAAAATCTCACCCCCCCCCCCCATTAAAGTGCGAGCTATTAATGATCTACACTATATTGTAATGTATCACTCTTCACAATTGAAAGATCTTTTCAAGGACTTTAGATATAGTGTTGTGGGTGTCATTGCAAGTAGGACGACATTTTAATTGTTGTTCTGTATAATACATGTTTCTTTTTTTGTGATTAATGGCAAATAGAATTTAAGGGATTTGTTAGGTCTAACTATTTTTTTCTACTGTTCATGCACTTATTTGACTACTTGTGCAAAGTTTGATGGAAGTGCATAGTGCCGTTTGAGAATTTTTTTATATATTTTTCTTATTGTCCATGGCAAAACAATGGCGAAAGACGCAATACCTTAAATAAATATCCTGTAATTCATTTTCTAAAACGAGAGAAAAAACAAGAAGAAGATACCAGTCGGTAATCAGCTTATCGTATAGTACGTTACCGATATCTCAACAGTCACGTGAGAAACGAAATAGAATAAATATGATTTGTCAGCAAAAGGGGCGTCCGTGGCCGAGTGGTTAAATTTTCCGACTGAGAATCACTTGCCCCTCACCGCTGTGAGTTCGAGACCTACCAGGGTCAAGATCTTTCATGTGAGGAAGTTAACCCGCTAGCTTGCGGAACGTCGGTGGTTCTACCCAGGTGCCCGCTCGTGCCTGAAAATTGCCCGGAGGGGCACCTGGGGTCTTCCTTCACCATGGAAAGCTGGCATGTCCACACCATAGTGTCCTCGTTTAGAGGCGGGAGGGACATAAAACTGGGAAGTAACAACAAGAACATAGTTTTACAAAATGTGGCATCTTCAGGTTCTCTTAATAAGATTAGATAACTGAAACATCATTTACTCACTTTAACGTGAGTAAATTAATTATTTCCTTATCTCATAATACGTAAAAACACAAACAAAAACTAGGAATAGGTCGTTGTATTCAGCGGTAATATACATTAAAATTTTCAAATGTCTGTAAAGTCCAAGTTTAAGTTGCTCAAAAACTGTCCAAAGAGGTAGAAATCAGTGGGCCTGTAGTGTGCGAACCGTCCGAATGAAAAACTGACATCCGTAGTTCTGGCTATTTAGCAGTCCAGAAGACGAACGGAAAACTTTCAACACATCTGGATAAAGCTTCGTCTAATAGTACCACTCGAACCTGAAACTAGTGAATGGCCTTAAAATATCCATATTTCTTACATGATAAATAAATATATTGTTTATGACTAAGAGAAAACAGCAAAACTCGAAACACCTGAAACAAAAATAAACACTTTATTTACACCCATTTTTCAATTTATTCTCTGAAAGTTCTGTTAAACTTCGACAACCATCCAAAAATAATATTAACAACCTATAGGGCGGGTGGGCGGGTGCCGACATGTTTACCGCTGAATAGAAACGCCTCGAATGGTGTACACAGATAAAACCAACACTTAAATAGCCTAATCGCACGAGATACACGCACCTTTTCCCTCCACACTGACAATTACCGTCAAGTTCGTATTATTCGAAACGGAAATAATTTCATTTAATTTTCTATATTTTCCAAAAGGTCATTATATACACGTACAGAATAAGTGTCTCGTAACTGTCTACTAATTCGTTATCACTTAATACTTATTATCGGCCTTGTGTAATGTTCTCATTCTAACATATTTGTGACACACAATTATCGGGTCCTACATGTGAAAATGCAATTATTTAGTTATCCTAGATATTTATAAACAGTCCTGGTATTCAAACATCAATAATTCTAATAGGCTTTCATCGCATAGTGTCTATAAACACGAATTCAGTATGGAAAAATATCTTAATTGCATACAGGTAAATAAATATAGAATATCTTTAACAAAATGTAGACTATCCTCACATGATTTAGCTATAGAAAAAGGAAGACATACAAATATACCGCGAAATGATAGAAAATGCTTACAATGTAATATGAATACTGTTGAAACAGAATATCATTTTCTCCTCGTCTGCCCAAAATATTCAGAAATACGAAAACGATTTTTCAAACCTTATTATTGTCACTGGCCAACGATACAAAAATTTGAATCAATTATGTCATCGAACTCTACTAAAGTTATTAACAATCTGGCTAAATTTTTATATATTGCTTCACAAATAAGACAGATTAATTAAAAGCGAAAAGAAACCGAACTCGTATTGTATTGTAATGTGCTCTATATATGTATCTATTAGTTTCTCAGAAAATGTACTTTTTATTTTGATACTGATTTTGCTTTTTGCATGCGCTATCGTATATTTGAGTGTATTATGTGGCTATAAATTTGCTTTATGCTATTTAATGCCAATAAAGTTATGTTATGCTATGTTATGTTATGTTATGTTAAGTTAGAGCACTGTATTGAATAAAATGCACCAACTCTTCGTTATATATTACTTACTCAAATGATATTGTTCAAATTATCGTAATCGGCCAACATTTCTAAAAAACAATTTGTGGTTTGTTCTTGACGATAAATAAGCAAGCGCTCTCCTTGGCGTAAAGTAATTGCTATGAGGTTTATAAAATTTGAAAATTGTTTATGATAATTCAAGCAGAGCAAACCATTATTACCATTTATAATATAATCAACATTCAATATTTATACAGATGCAATTTTATGTGTACTTTGAATTTATAAAAAATCTTGCAGGCGCATGGCTAAAAAGCAAAGGAATCAAGGCATGTTTTTTTCATAAGCCAAGTAATAGAGCAACAACCTACACGACATTGAGACACCGTTAACTCGTGATAAACTCAGGTCAGTAGGGTTAGATCAACATGCCACTCAGCGAAAATAACAGTGCTGTTCCGATAATATCATCGATAATGCTGCCCAACGATGTTTTAAATTTTAACCATGCTCGGTTGCTGCGTGTTCAGGGAAAATAAAAGGCCTATAGAAACAGTTGAATCACATTGTAACTGTAGCTTGTACAGTTATAATCTTGGCATCTTATCTAATTTATTGACGTGTTAAATAACATGTGGTCAGACTCTCAGCATGTGAGACCATTAGCTAATACCAAGATACTACCAGATGTGAATATTTCTTGAGTGGCATAATATGTTGTATTTAGTATTGCGATTCGTTAAGGTATCATCAGATTGTGAAATTTGAGGTGTAGTTGCATATAATTGATAAACGAATATACGCACATTTACTAAAAAAGTAAAACAATACATATTAATCGCGCAACTTTAAATACTACAAAATAGATCATCCTTTCAACAAAATATATGATGTTTTGTATAGTTTACAAAATAAATAACATACGCCTTTAGTCCATTTAAAGGAGTTTTACGCTTATTTGAAAAGTGTAGATCCAGGTTAACCAACAAATTCCTAGCGCCTAATCATGATATTCTTTGCGCATTTTTTGGAATAGGCTATATCAGATCAAGAAGCGAACAGTGTAGATCCATACAGATGGCACAACCAGCTGATCTGGATCTACACTATTCGCACATGAGATAAAACCCGTATATGTTGAGGAAGGGTTAACGTCACCAAGTTTTCTTCAAAGCGAGGTATATTGTGTAAATATGATTAAACATTTACTTTCCTGATGACTTAGTATGATCTACCTTTTTATGTTAGAGTTATATAAAATGTAAGTGTTGTATTATCGATTGTAAGTATTTAGAGCGGAACAAAACACTATACAAGTTAATTGTAAAAGCCTTGCGTTGAGGTCTGATAATAATTCCAGACGAAAACACAGTATTTTACAAAGTCTGACTTTATATTCTTTCAAAATCAGACAAAAAATCTGTTTGAACCTATGACAAAATCGTGCTTGCACTTTAAGCAACCTTTTCAATCACCAACGAAATGGGAGAAAATTTGATAATGTGGATGCGCATTTGATTTAAGATAGCAGATTATAATTTGAAAATTCACAGCTTTAATTGTAAATATTGGTTACTACATCAGATGGTATTGATTTAGACTGTTACGTGTTTATGTGGAAAAAAAACAACTGATCTTCAACTTTGTAAACGAAGCGTTCAACAAGCAGATTTGTGGTGCATTTTAATGCATGAAGTTTATACAGATACAACATCTTTTTATTCAAAATGTGCTTTGATGTATAGAGTAAAAGGATAAATGTGTTCCGTCTTTGAGCATTACATTGTTTCTGATACCTTTGCCTGAGTAACCGACCTGCTAACTTTGTAATTTGATTCGATCCATTTAGGCTTCGGCTCAGCAATTATATGATTCCTGGGGTGAAGTGTGTTTTTGTTAAATGTATGTCATGGATGGGGATCAGCTAGGAAATCCAGACGATTTGGGAATGCTTCGACATTTTTCTTTATCGTAGCGATCTTTGAGTACATTGTTAACTAAAGATAATAATAATATTATTATAGAGAACTATATCATCGAATATGTAGTATCAATAACTGAGTAATTTAAACAATACCCTGCTTCAGTAACCACAATCTTAAAGTATACTTAAGATCATAATTGTAAACTCATCGTCGAATATGTAATAAACTTATATTTACAAGTTAAACAATGCCATGCTTCAATGTCTGATGAAAATGGTGTGTTTATTGTTCCTCTTTTTTTCCCTGGCTCTGCTCTGCTTCTGATCATGCCTCTTAAACTGGGCCGACGCTTACCTATGACATAATTTATAAATTAAATACTTAAGGTGACTCGATACCTTTAACAGCGGAATATAAAAGTTGTCCGATCATTTTAAATTTTGACATGTTGATAGATTTGACGTCCGCGTTGTATAGCAATGTCTGTTTTCTTTGGGGGTCAAGCAAGTCATCGGCAGCGCGCCCTATGAGCGTTCTTCTGGAATCATCACGCCGATTGCATATTTGCGTACAACTTTATTGTTTGCCATCCAATATTTATCCCGTTAACTGTGCTGTGTTGAGAGTAAAAATATCATTTTGCCTATTGTATTCTTTTCATTTTATTCATGACAAATGATTTGAATATATGTTCCATCTGGCCTAAACGGCGGAAACAACGTTCAGTTTTTGCTGATGATTTTTCTCAAAAATTTTGCAAAAAGAATATTCGGTACAGTGAATGTTTTTTTTTTGTAATTTTGATATCATTTTTATGAAGTTCAAATGCATTTAATAAATAAAAACTCCAAGGCGTTAACCTTATTGGGTTACTATTTTTTGTTATTTTTCGTGGTGACACACGGTTTTGAAACTGATCATTTTATTAACCATGCTCTCTCTTTTTCTCTAAATCTTGGCCGTTAGGGGAGACTATCTTCTGAATGAGGCAATCCCTGATATGCGTATTTCTCTTTTTCATACCAACACGTTTAAGTTTTTTGACAAAACAAAACTGGAAAAAGCTTGAAAATCGCAATTATGTCGGGAAAATGGGACGTTTCAAAAAAGCTTATGATAAATATGTCGTCTCCTTGGCCGTAAAATGTTTCTTAACTCTCGTCAATTAAAAGTGTCCACTTCCATTTGAAATATTTCCCAACTGCAAATGACAGACGGATGAGTTTTCGTAAGAGTAAGAAGAATTGGCATGTATGGTTTCTAAGGAATGTCATATTATCGCTACTTAAGTCATACTCACATCAAAGATTATTAATCAGTTCGTTATAGTCAATTTCTGAGCAAAGGTGGGTGCATAAAAATGCAGTTTTGAACATAATGCTTTATGAGCAAATGGTGGTTAATATATAAACCAAGTAAGTTATTTCAAAAATCCGACTAAATATTTAAAAGTAATTTATATAAACCATTTACAATGATTTATAATGACAGCAACATGAAAAATTCTTTAAAACCAAAGACATGTGTTTGTTTTCTCTCCTTATGGTTACAATGTTTACCAAGAGCAACTTCATTAAGGATGTTCGCTACCTAAGATAACACATGCATGCTCACTAGACTCTTTTACTGCAGACGTTCTCCAAAGCTGTTTTTCTACGACACAAAGTTGTTTGAGGATAGTCATCTTAGAAATGTTGCCAAATGTATTGTTAATTTTAGTGTTCAACACTCTTAAGAAACAAAAACTCTTAAATGAATGATAATATGTCATTTAGTATACCTAAATGACTAAATATTTTAACTTAGAATTATACACATCTCAGAGAATATAAATAAATCAATACCTAATGGCTTATGAATAAGCATTATACGTTGACATTTAAGCGTCAATCAACATCATATCTTAGCAGCATTACCAAATTCGTGGTCTATTCACAAAGTGCAATGCCGTTACCAGTCTGTCATCTGGTTTATGTTTCAATCCCACTAAAAACGTACAACCACTACTTCCTGTTAAAACCGGTTGTCATGATGTCTTAAAATATATAAAGAGGATAATCTACTAATACTGCTGAACTATTCGCAAAACCACATACATTTATTTTAGCTACCTTGTTGCGTTTAACTATAATATCTGTTAAATAATAAATTTAAATGTTTAAATTGCAATCGCTTATAATAAAGATAAAACTGTTTCATAATTAATTATAATAATATTTTACCTTAAGCTTGTCATTTCATTAGATGAAATGGAACTTTGTAAGCAACTAAAGATGTTAACTAATCTTAACACATCTCGGTTGGGTTATGAAGGAACATGGCCCGTAATGGAAATGAATATTACTGCTCTCACCACTAAGCCCCTGTTTGAGCGCAGTTCATAATGTACACAGGTGAAACGTACACATTTCGATCTATTCCAAAATTATATTAATCATGCATACCATAGTTATCATTGCGATATTTTAATATTAATAATACTTTGTGAACCAATGTAAATAGTTTTGACCTCAAGTAGAAAGCAATCATATATAAAATCGTGTTGATTTTCTAGCTATTTACGTTTATGTCTGGATGTATGTAAAGCCCCGGTCACAACCCGCCGTGCGTCTTTTTTGACCGTACGTGTTCTGCGGAGGCTACGTTCACTGCGTGTTTTGGTCGATCGTGGCAAAAGCAGAGAGGACGCACGTTACACGCAAGGTGTGAGTTCGTGGCCCGCACGCCACGTCTAGGGGTAAAAGGTTGCGTGCATCGTACGTTCCGTATGTGGTAAGTGAGTTGTGCGTGCTTACAACGCAAGATCTCCGTGCGATTTCCATGCCAACGTACGGAGGCCGTACTGCTCACGTACGGTGTTCTTACTCGCTCGCCCGTTGTAAGTGCGTGCAAGTGCGGCGAACGTAAGTTTATTTCGGTCGCGGTTGGGTGATATATATATAAGGACGACCTATCGATACTCGAAATATTTTACATTCCGCAGAGGTCCGTGCGCACACCGCGCGTTGTAAGTGCGCAGCACGTACTTGCTCTGTACGGTCTGCCTGAGTTCTGTGCGCGTTTTGGACGGTTGAACTGAGGAAGCACGGACCACGCACGGACCACGCAATGACTCGCAGAGGCAGTGCGTTATGCGCTCTAGGACGTACAGGGCACGCACGTCAACCGTACGGGTAGTGAATCCGTAACCCGCACACAGCTCGAACGCAGAGAAAGTTTTGCATGCACTAAAAATGCTACGGCGTCTCTGCGTGCTCCCAAATCCGTACGGAGGAGGTACTCACCACGTACGGATCCCTGAATTTGGTCCACGTTTTTGCACGTAGACAGCACGCACTTGCACGTACGGCGGGTTGTGACCAGGGCTTAAGACTGTGCCATATAAAGCTTGTTCCTCACGAAACATTTTTATTCGGTCATATTACATGTACAAAAATAATAACAATTCTGAAATATGTGTATCCTTATTACATGGTGAAAGCTTCAAAACTTATAGTTTTACCATATCCGTTACAATGTCCGAAATTCACGAGCTAGCTTACATGTATCTATTATATCTACAAAAAATGTTGCATGCTTGGGTTGGGTGAAATAGGATCACGGCCAGGAATTGAATTAAATGTTATGGCTCGAATAGCCCCTTGCTAAGCGCAACTCAATATCTTCAGAAGTCAAAAGAACACAAAGTAATTTCGGTCTATCGCGAAAAATAGACAAAGTGTCCATATAATAGATATTGTGGAAACTTTATTGCAATTATAAGATAAATGAAAGGTTCTCAGAAAAAACTCATTGAAAGCAGTAATATAAAATCAGTTATAAAATTTTAGTATTCTAGCTATTAGCGTACATGCTCCAGCGTGTGTCAGACTGTGTTATATGAAACATGTTGCTTGCGAAAAGTTTCTTCTGGGCCATTTAAAAATTCATTTAAATGAGTCTTTGCTGACGACATGAACTTCAAATTATGCCATATCCTTAAAATAATAAAAATGCGTTTCATTAATTCGCACATAATACAAACACGTGAACTTAATTAATATTTTATGTGTACATTTCATAATCATAAACTATTTCGACACTGAAATTAAATACACATTTACTCGACATCATTTACCCTACTGGGATTTGATGATTTTAAAATATTTTCCGTAAACGGCTACACAAAAATAAAATAAAAGAGAAATAAATAATATCTATTTTGCTTCTTTTTTCAGCTTTTGTGTTGTATTGCTGTTGATAGAAAGTTAACAAACTATTTTGATTTTTATGGAAGTTCTTAACGTCTGTCAAACTAAGGTGAATACATTTTGTAAATGTATAGTTATGCGACAAAGTTTACATTTTAAGCGTTCGGACGAAATAATGCTCTAGTTACCAAGGACACACTAAAACAAAAGATAATAATCTTTAAATCCCCAACACTAACACTTAACACTTGTCTACAATTTGTTGAAGTGGTTTGTAGAAAAAAATTTGATTTATATAAACGTTAAAAAACATTTTCATTCCTAATTTCGGTTTCAACGTTAAAACTGTCTGTTGTGTTATAATAAAACATATAATAATTTTGTTACAGTAATTACAGTTTGTGCGAGTTCAAGTAGAATATACTTTCTTCAAATTTGAGCAAGCGAATGAAAGTGCTTGGAATCAACATTTTTAACCGTACTATCTGAATGACTAAGAATAAGGGTGATGCCTTCAGAAGAGAAAATCTGCTTTTAGTTCTGCCCAAAGTTATATAACTTGTAACGTAATGATTTTGATAATTATATTTTATAATTAAATTTTAGAACCAAAACATAATAAATTATTTGTAGAAAATAATGATTTTATTCGTATGACAAATCTTGTTGATATTAGCATTGCACTTGTATACAATAAAGTAAAGTGTATGAAGAGTTTGTAGTCTTTCCGTTTAGTTAAATGTATAATAATTATTTAATATAAATCTGTTTTCTGATCTTAGCTTTGCGTCTTTTAGTATGCTTCATTTAATTGTTTTGTTTCACAAAATACTAAAAGCGAAGATTGATATTCCTGAAGATTAAGCTTATCTCACAGAGGTCATTTAATAACAGTAGGGGTGCAAATTAATGGGTGTTTGGTCAATGATTCTGACAGCATGCCCAGATGTTCTGGACTGCTCTCGCAAACTTAATAGCTTTACAGTTCAACCTACTTTCTCGGTCAATCAAAAGCCTTCATTCATTCAAATCCAAGAAATTTAATGCCATTATTTGGGTTTCCCATTACTTCCTGTTAAATCTGACCAATTTGATGATTAAATATGGCAGATTTGATGGTTTAATGTGTCAGATTTCCTTCAGTTTTATACACTCAGTAATAAGAACTATACCGCTTAATTTCTTGAATTGAATAAAAAACTTTACAAAGTTATATTTTGTGTTCCGAAAATATCACTGAAATAAGTATTAATATTTTGTTACACTATTTCAAGTTATTAGCACAGAATCATAATGGCTAATTACTTGTAAATAGTCCACCGGATCTTCCTACTCGGGCTAGTCAGACAATGGCTGACACTAAATAGTCCCATTTTTTTGCCTTTTGGGGGCATTAAATGGCTAGTATGGCCTGAAAAGAACATGTTAAGTAAATGAGATGCTTTTACTGACACACTGATAGCAAATTTATGTTTGGAAATGCAGTATATGAAAACGTCCTGATTTTAGGACGGCATATGTAAAACAGTTTTGAAGTTCACACAGAAGTGAAAAAAAAAGACCACCGGTTTCATGGTGTCAAATCTCTGTTAATTGATACATGACCCCTACTTGTCGTGCTGGAAATGGACAGTAGAAACAATTAGCTTTAAAAGCATGTAAGTTAGCCCTTATTAAAATGGTACCAGCTATGATTGCCAGCCTTTTGAAACATGCCATGTTTACTATAGTTTATATTGGGAAGTCTATTTACAGGTCTTACACCTAATTTTCGAACACACACTCTTTTAAACATCCGTTACAAACTTTGTTCAATAATGTTTAATTTTATAAATAAAATTGAAATCATGTGTCATGCATACCTCTCGTAGCTAATTAAATGATACAAATAAGAGTTCCCAGTGAAACTAATAAAGAAAAAAAAATCATATCTAAATTACCCACTTGTTTTTAGAATACAATGAAGTTCAGCATTTTTAAAATTAGTTTAATGTAAGTTTAATGTTGTATATTATTTCTTTTTATAAAAAAGTACTTTCAATCATAAGAAATTATTAATAAATAATTCTAAACATCCGTTTCCAATGAAGTATTATGATTTACACAAATCTTATGTGCTTATTGCTTACTGATAAGTTGCACCTAATTCTGCAGTTTCTGACAATTCTAAGTATATGATTTAGAAACATTTATTATCTGTTAAACTGAAATCCATGTTTACACAAAATAAAATGAAGCCCGAGTGAGCGTTGAATTTTCTTGTCAGGGTAGGGTTTTAGAAATTTTAAATTTTAGAACATTTAACATTAAATTCTTCCTCACTTATCTCGGTCGAATTTAATTTGTTAAATTTTCAAATTCTGAACTATAACCTATACTTATACATATTAATGGAAATGCATATCAGAAAGCATAAAAGATATTGACCTCGCATCAAGTTTTTCAATACACAACAATGGTTAAAGACCGACACTGTAATGGTAATAAATCAGTTGTCAGCTTCGCGCAGAGTTCAAGGAGGGATGTTTGTTGGAATGTGTTTATGGTTATTTATTGCTTTATAACTGCACTGGCTAATCAGCTAAAGATACGCCATGTTGTTATACCACTGATCAGGTCGAGCTCTTTGGTCATGATGTTCTATACACTAGCTTTAGAGAAATGAATTTAACATTTATCGGCCATGTTATCTAATTGTTATAATATCCATCTGGCTTCAATTATCGGCAATTTCATGATCTGTACCACAAAATAATAGATGATCATTAACTATTGAGAATATTTCCTAGTTTCGATTTCAACCTTCGTTAAACTATAGTTTGGTTTCGAAACTATAAAATGCACTGCCGTATGATTTGGTATTTACTTAATACTGGTAATAATTGTGTATGCACATGATAAATATGCTGAAAAATAAAAACAACCCTGAAATCAAAGAAAGCTGTAATGTTCCATTGTGTTGTGCATGAAGAGATTTTAAACAGATATTTAAAGAGATATTAGTAAAAATATATTAAAGGATATGTATTAAGATTTTAAAAGTTCATTTAGCATCCATTTACATATCCTGTTCCTAAAATAGCAATGTACTTGAATTGTGAATTACATTTATATTATTTCTTTTTTTGCATGAAATCAATAGCAGACAATTGATGGTCACTTTAAAACTGTAGGATACACGTATAAATTAACTGAACGGAACGTTCGGATCTTGTTATGTGTAAAGCTATCAAGCTTGTAAGAGATTTTTCAAACATCCTGGCATCTTGACACCCATTAACAGCACCCCACTGTTAGTAAATGACCTACATGTATGTGTATGCCTATTTAATAAGCAGTGATAGGCGAGAACGTCATCAACACGTGTTTTACGCACCGCGTGGTACACAAAAAGCCAAAGGTCTAACAAACAACTTTGAACAATAATGGCAGATAGTAAACAAGTTTACGCTGGAAAATGGTCAGAAGGATAGGCTTTGTTTACTTACTATAGAAGAACTTTCACTGTATTTATGAACAAAAAATATGTATATATATAAAGTAAATTATGTGTTATATCTTTTTGATTATATAAAAAAATGATAAAATAGTTTAGATTCTGGTATACCAAAGAAGTAATTTTAAATTTGGTTCCTTTCATAATCATAGCTTTACAACAATTAACGCCTTTGGAAACGAATAAATATTAATTTATTTCGCAGTAAAAGTTTTATAACTTTTCAAAACTATGGAACAAATTTTCGTTAGAAAAACGTTTAAAACGTCGTTTTGGCATATTGCACCTAATTTTAATGGACGAAACTAAAATTAATAAATACAGGCAGGCAGTTGTTTTCTTCTTTTCTGCATAATACCATTTCCAGATGCAATATTGGGCGTTTTGCAAAGAAATAATACGCAAATGAGGATTTAAGTAAACCGCCGCTGTGTGGCGGTTGTTTTTCGAAATTGTGCGAGCATAATATTTATAAACATTTGTGCACTGCTCTGTGCGTTTTTTAAATTTATAAATAGATAATACAGAACAAATCCGACTGGTAGTATCTTGAATATCCTGATAACGGTTTCTTCAAACGTTACGCTATCGATGTAGCAGGTTTTCGTAACTCATAGACACACCCTTCTGTTTCTTTCTGATTTAAAACTACTGTGGACTAGTATTTTAAAGTGGGAGTGTTGCTTAATCATTTATTTTTTCAATTTAGTCAAAAATTCACATGCGTTTTGAATTCTAAAATTCCTCAACAGTATAATAATTCGTATGCTGCTTGTTTATATGAGGATTGAGACAAATTAGAACATACATATTGTATTCCACCAGAATGGATGGCATATTATACCAATATTTAAACTTAAATGGTGGGGTTTCGTTATTGATAATATACAAAAACTTTAAAACACGAGTCTTGTGAATAGTACAAGAACCACTATAACGGTTGAAACAAGAAAATTGTTGTTCAAGCGTCAGGTGCGCTTTACCCATATTGGTACATTTTATATATGAAACACGTTTATTCATAATTTCAATTTTAATGATTATTTCAAAGAGTATATTGTAGCATTTATGCGACAGGATGAATTAAATTCACATGTAAATTATATAAGTATTTAACTATGTCAATATTATATCAAAACTGTCCCTTTTACAATATTTTTCTAATATGTCTTATTACTTATCGGTATTTTAGAACTTTATCGTAAAACGTGATGTTAGACATATTTTTCGATCATATGCAACTGAAACTGTTTTATTTAATTAACACAAATTATATTCACAGGGTGTCTACATTAAACATATCAAGCAATCAAACATTTACATTTTAGCAACAATCATGTAATTTATTCATTCACAGCCGAGTGTGATAATAGATTTTACACATTTCCGTTCATTAACACATGGTCACTAAAAACCATATTTATAAATTTCTAAAACAACAACAACAACAATCACATTTATTGCATTAAACACAAAGTGCTTATAGCAAACGCATACATATTAAGTGGTAGACATTTATCTGAGAGGTATAATTAAGCTAAATGTTAACAATATAGTTTTCAAAATATTATTTTCTTTCTTTTATAGCTGAGAAAATACACTTCGCAGTATTATACATAGTTTTCAAGTTCCCTGTCATAAGTTGTTCATATTTATTAATATTTGGCCAATTGTTAAAATAAGGCTTAAAATATTTTAATCGTAAATTTCTATATTTAGGGCATACTAAAATAAAATGGTACTCGCTTTCTATTTGTTTCATGTTGCAATTTTTACATTTTCTGTCTGCTCTTGGTATATTATTATGTCTTCCTTTTTCAATTTCCAAATCATGTGCCGATAGTCTAAATTTTGTTAGAGCCAAGCGATATTTATTTTCTTGTAAAGAATCAAGATATTTTTCAAATGTGAAGTTATGCCTAAACGTGCAATACGATTCTAATCTTTTTGAATTATTTATTCGAACGTACCATTGTTGTTTAAAAATATCTAAAAGTCTTTGCTTAATCGGGTTGTATATCTATTAGCATGTTATATCTGTTGTTCCAAATAAATGACATTCCCATGTTATCTAAAATAAGTCTAATTTGCGTTGCCCAATTTTCACCATTATATGTATCATTATTTATTGCATCTTCTATGGTTTTATAAATTCTATATACTAAGCTTTGTTCGTCCATTGTTAATATTTTTATCCAATATTTGAGCATTATAGTTTTTCTTGTAATATGCATTGGGTAGCGGCCTAGTTCTCCGTAAAGCGCATCTAGGTTTGTTGATTTTCTTACCCCTAAATTTTTTCTACAAAAATAGCGTTTAAAGATTTTTCTTGAAGTAGTACACATTCATGACAGTATCACAATTTCTCAGATATATGGAAAGTGCAACTCAATATTTAAATACAAGTATAATGCTCAATAACGTTCAAAGGGATATATAATTGAAAACAGCACTGAACAAATTATGTGTATTTTGTTTTATGAACATTTTATAAATAACATTTTTTTATGTTTTCATGGTATATTAACTTTTAAATCAGAAATAGTTAACATCTATGTAGAATGTTTATGTTGTTAGCAAGTAATCTCTGGCTCCAATCGCAGTGTGACAATACAGTTATCTCATCAGACATGTGCCATTCATCTTAAAAACCACTTGCATTTTACAATTCCAATCTACACATGCCTTATTACGGTAATGACAGTTCAGTTGGACAGAAAATTGTTAGCAGGAGAACACTTTCAATGTGTAACTCTGCGTTAAAATATGAAAAACTCACTCTTTGAATTGCTATTATTTTCTCTAAAACTTCTGTTTTACCATTCCGTGTTTCCTGACGAACAGCTTGAGTAGAAGGTTTTATACTTCATGTTACTCAATTTTTGTTTTACTCAAATTGGCAAAAATCAAAGGTATCATTGGTGCTGTTCTAGGATGTGCCACTTTAAATTTATATTGAAGGTTGTTTGTTTGCAACTGTTCTATTAACCTTCCACCAACTTCCAAACATACGTATTGTTGATGTCAACTTGTACTAAAAGCTGTCTGGTCTGTAGTTGTTACTTAAACTTTCCATGAGAGACAAGAAGTTTTAAAGTTCTTCATCGACTGATCTTATCATTTACATTACAACATGGCATGCCATTCAGTTTAATTGAAAATACAACAGAATTTCTCAAAATTGTTGACTTTTGTTATGGAAATTGACTTTCGCTGTATCAGGGTTAGTTGGGCCATTCAAATAAAAACATAATCACTTTTGAGTTTTTCAATGAACAAAACGAATCTGTCAAAATTTACACAAAGATATTTCAGAAATCGTCTGATACCAGTTTGTGTTATTTGTCTGGATTTGTTTGTTTCGTGTTCGCACTGTGTGAGAGTCTATCTAGTATTCGCTTGCATTATCGTGACGTTGTGACAGCACATGTAAAATATTGGTGCTAAGCAAACATATAACTTGAATATAAATATGTGACAAAGAACTCTAAAATAAGCTACAAGACACATTTTTATTTCAAAGCCCAACATTAAATATTATTGTAAAAAAGCAGGTAAAAGTTATTATAACTGGCCGTTAAAACAATTGTTATCGATTCAAGTTTAAATATGTTTCTGACTTGCATTCGTTTGAAAAGGGAACATAAGTCAAACACCAGCTTACTGGTATAATATGCGTACTAAAATTAATCAATTTCTACTTTAAAAAGATAGTGTCTCTAGCTGGAAGCGAACCCGCACCGTAGGGCCAAGGTGTAATGAATGGATATGACACAAGTAGGTTTAAATGACAAGACACAAATGGGTTTAAAGCAGTCTATTCACAGTTTAGGGTGTAAAACTTCAGTGGATTAAACCAACTTAGGCCATTTGTTTTGCCTCCAGGTTCTCATTTGCATTCATTGTTAGTGACGCCCTTTATGAAACTGACCACAGTAAAATAAATAAAAGTTATTTTCTGTTCTGTTTTAGATGCATCCATCCCCAATATTAACTTTACTTTTTGTACTAAACTCTGAGAAGTTTGATCGAATTATTGCAAAAACTAACAACTGGAACATGATAAGATATACACAATGGATATAGGTTTTTATGAAACTACATTTCAGTTGTCAGCCGTCAAAGTCATCAACTGACTTGTGTTTATTAAAGTGCGCAAAATGTTCTACCCTTCAAATGAAATATATAGTATGTGAATTAAATAACCGTTAACATGGTTAAGTCAGTCAAACTTGTTTGTAAAACTAGGATGTGATAATTTCAATATTGCTATTTTCTATTGTGATGCGAAAGCATGATAAATAACTAACAGTTACATTTTGTGTGTGCCGGTATTTCGATCGATATTGTATCGGATTGGAATCAGGTGATTTTTGCTGTCTTGTGGTAATCTTCCTGAATAACTTATTTCTTTTGAAAGCCAGTGTTGAATAAACAGTTACTCTCTAGAATAATATGAATATGATTTTGACCCGTGGAGGGTGGGGATGCTTTATTTGGATACTTGAATTAAAAATATATTCGCAATATTTGGTCTGTAGTGATATTGCACAGGTTTTTGGAAACAAAAGATGCTTTTTTGTATTGCGTTCTATTTATGATTAATATTGATTGATACGTCATACATTGTATGAGTAAACAGTGGATTATGAATCTAAACTTTATACTGAATGCCCTACTAAACAGTTTGATGGCTTTTGGTAGGTAACCTTTAGGTAACCACCAGGAGGTTGCGAGATCGAGTTAGAATCACATAGACATGACAGGCGATATTTCTGAATTCTCTATTAGATCTATTTGTGTTTCTTCTGTTAATAAAACTTTTGTTACATGTAAGGGCAGGGGTAAAATAATTAAAGCAATGTTACATTTCTTACTAAAATATTTTACAAGCTGATCCAGTTGTCCTATGATTTCGATTCGTGTATAGGCTTACATGTATCAGCTAAGTTGGAACTCCGATAAACTGCGATTTCGAAGCATTTCTCCGTCAGGACGGCCAGTAGTCCCGTTATTCAAATAACCTTTTGGAGGTTGTAGTTTGTGAGTGTAATGTTATAGAGAATATTTGTTTTTACAATTGTAAGATAGAAATGTATTCACCACGTTAGCTCTGAAAGTCGTATTTTCATATGTGGCGAAGCTCACGGGTAAAGTAAATTTCTATCTTTCACACATTTTCTTAATGCACAGTCTGCTTTCACATATTTTTTTTCTTTTTTAATTTATGTTTTTAATGCACAATCTGCATGAATTAAAAACATCATGCCATAATTATAAAACTGAGATTGCAGACTAGTCTCAAATCTCGGGCATATGATTTGCTGAAATTAAGGATTGTCTTTATTTAAGCAAATCAGATGAACGAGAAAAGAGACTGGTCTCCAATCTCAGTTTTAAATTCTTTAGGCCAGGAAATCGGCTTGAGACAATACGCCGGTTAATATATCTTTCCATTTCTTAGCTGAATGTACCGTTTTCTGATATGCTATTCCGATTTGAAATTCAATGGTAACACACTTAATGTTCCGACTGACATTGATAAGATATGAACTATTATAGAAATTAAAAAATATATGCCTTTATATATGCTTTTATATACCTAAAAAGTGCCAAAGATGTCTGTCATAAAGGTACACAAGTAAAGTGTGAAGCTATCAAGTTGATAAGAGATTCTGCAAATATCCTGACATGACAGCCACCCATTAATCTGCACCCCACTGTGATTAATGACCTCTGCGTGCTGAGCATCCAATTAACCTCAATCAAGACGACCAGTCTCGGCCCTTTAACCGATTTCTTATCGCAAGCACAATAGTTAATCCTTATCAGTGATATAATTCTAAGTGCCTCGTTTATCCGACATTTAGCCAGTGTCTGAATACTAGATAACGTATAGGTATTTTGTTTTTATAAATCTTCATACTTATACATACTATATGCATGATATATAATCAGAAACAATAAAATTAATGGACAATAATGCTTCTGTCTTACAAGAATAGCCCCCCAAAAAAGTTTTGATTTTTCAAAATTCCCTGGTCCCTAAATTTATTACTAAGTGCAGACAATAAACATCACTGTTATAATTATGTTTTATGATTAATTTCAGAAAGTTGTAAAAGAGCATTCTTATTTTAGCAAATAAGTCAGTTTGCAACATAATATTATTAATCTGTTTTAAATATAGGAATGTATGATGCACACTTGAGAAATAAACGTATCAATAGATTAAATGGTTAATATCCCATGTGTGAACAGTGTACATCCGTCAATTCTGGTCAGGATCTACATTGTGCGCATGTTGGTAAAACTAATCTTATATATCCAAAGACAAACCGTGAAGATCCAGATCAGACTGAATAATTTGCAGGCTGATGTGGACCTACACTGATCGACATTGGATATAAGTCATATTCATGGGGTAAAGGGTTATATAAACATTGAGTACATTATCTGTTGAACAGTTTTTTCCCACTTGCTCTTTCTGACCTACTGGTCTCTGTGCTAAAATAGCTTTTCTTAAGAATGCTATTTGAGAACTCGCATCATAACAAATAAGTTCATACGGCAATGTGGGTAATCGTTTATTATTTTGTAAGAAAAGAAGGGCCTACAGAATAATTGTTCATTAATCAATTATAATATAGATTCAAGAAGGTAAAATTGTACTTCGGATAAGTTGTAATATCAAACCCATGCTTAGCTCATATGCATTTTTAATCAAGAACGGCAGTGCTCATGAACCAAATAAAAGAGCAATAAGCAATTAGCCAAACATTGAAGCAAACATCATAAATTGCCTGATAGGATAAGGTCATCTCAACGGTATAATGACATTGCTGCTCGAGATACAATCAATCTGACCTGGCGAAGGTAAGGCGTCATTGTTTCACACATGCAGCGCGGCTGACCGCATTACTTGTTAACATTTGATTGGTTGATTGATATCATCGGAATCTCTCATGCCAACTTCCACTAGGCTAGATGTTTCAGCATATAAAAAAAGAAAACGAAAAGAATGGATATAAGTGTTTTAGTGTTTTTATTAACCATCTAGCTAGTGGTTCAGTTACCATATTACTTTACTGTTTTTGTGGTGTAATGCCACAGTGTAATACCAATTTTATTTCACCTAGAAAATTATGTAATTCACTGCATAAAATAGATTGTATAAACTCTATGTTATATCTTGACAAAGTATGGACTAATATTTTCAATTTCAAAAATATTATAACACTATTTAAAGTTTTTGTATCTTATGATCCTTGCCCTGCCTTAAGTCATGATAGTGTATTGTGCCAACATAAGTAAGATTGTTTGCTTATTTATGTTTTGCATACTGTAAAATGTCTGTTTTGTGCGTTAAACCCCTGTCACACTAGGGTCGCGTTCACACGGCGATCCCACGGCGTCCAAGAACGCCGATGTAAGCGCAGTAAGATCGCAAGCATCGCCGCAGCAACGCGGTGACATCGCCAGTAGACGCAGTGGGATCGCATAGAACGCCTAGCCGCGGCGCTCACTTTGAGCATGCACAAAACAAACGCCGTACAAGATATACAAACAAACTCATTTCACTATGACGGCCTATATCCAGGTCAAGCAGAAACACCAAGATGCAGACCTCATTCTTACACGACGAAGGATGAGGGCCCAAGGGCGTATGAGAGTTGTGGTTCAATCATGGCTGGACGAAGGCAGAAAGTTGCAGCAAGGCCACTATCACCGACTCATGCCTGAGCTGCTGTGTGAAGATCCTGCTAGTTACTTCAACTAACTGAGTGCAACACGCACACTCTAAAGGAAAGGGCTCGAACCAGGATTAAAACTTACTAATCTAGTATTGCGACGGCACTTTCAAAGGAAGAATTGTGAGATCCCCACACAGACATGTTCTGTTGGCGGGTTTTGGTCACTGCTGAGGTGAAAACGCAGTGCACGTAGTGGAAGCGCCGTAAGAGCGCCGTGAAAGCGCAGTGCACGCAGTGGAAGCGCCCTAAGAGTGCAGGCAATCGCCAACAAGAACTCCGTAGGAACGCGATAGAACGCCATGTGAGCTCCGTAGCAACGCCTTGGTCGCAGTGAGGACGCCGTGACATCTCCATCATCACGAAAAATATCATGTTTTTCTTGCGATCTCACGGCGTTCTGGAAAATTAAACAACGCCGTGGAAACGCAATGGAAACGCGCTATAGTGACAGGGCCTTTACGTTGTTATATGTGCTAAATGAAACATTGTGCAGATGGCGCTACGTTACGTGGTTTAAAATGGGTTCAACGGACGCTATGTATTTATTGTACCTGACGAAGACTGTAAAATGAAAACCTGTTGTATAAATATTTTCGAAATTCTTGTGTTTTTTCAACTATTTATTATTTATTTATTATTACAACTGGTAGATAAACAGCTGTATTATATAACACTGTGCAAGTATGTTCATATGTTATGAAAATTGCATATTGTGTTATTTGAAATAAACGTATCGTATCGTATAGAAACTATATCGTTTATTCTATTATTTATTTTGATTAATATGGACATTGAATTGCTCAAAAAGTGTTCATATATTCTATGTATCAAAGAGGTAGAAACTGAAGTTGGTTTAAACGTTGAATCATTAACTTTGATAAACAAAGTACAGAAAAATATGTTATGCATTGGCATTAAATTTTATTGCGCAACCAGACAAAATATCCAGTTATAATTGTTATTTGATGTCAAAAAAAAAAACAACGCGTACGGGTTATCAAATATTAAATTTAATTTTAATTAACCAATTACATATAAAGTACCATGATTTAGTTATTTTTCATATTTATGTTGAATCTACATCTTAGCCGTTTACGCAGACAAAAATAACCTGCTATAGAGATGTGACTGCCCAAAAGATAACCTCGACGGATTACTTAATATTGCATAAACCATTTACAATTAAAGTAATCTTGTTTAGTTATTTGTAGTATTTATTTCTAGTATTTATGTTAAATATTCTGAGTTTTCCTCCCAGGAGTGTATATTCTGTGATAGTTATGTGCTGGCCGCAAATTTTACAAGTTAGAATTATTTGATATTCAATAAAGTTTTAAAACATGTACAAATAAGGTAGTCGGGTTCAATTATTCGAAGTATGTATCTTTATATTCCATTTTATTTGTGTACTTTAATATGCATATTTCGATTTTCTTGCCGTGTTATATTTATGTGCTGGCCCAAATAGTAAGTGTATAGGTTAGTTCATATCGAAAAATGTTTAATTGACATTCAGCAAATAAAGTAACCTGGTTCAGTTATTGGCAGTTTTATGATGACCTCATTTTTGTACTTAGAGAAATCTATCCTGTTACAGTTATCTGTTGGTCCAAAAGTAACGTGTACGGGTTAAATGATATTGAATAGTTTTTGATTAACCGTTTACGCGTAAAGTAATTAACACAGTTATTTGTGTTGACTATCTCACTCACTCACTCTTTCTCTCTCTCCTCTAACTCTCTTACGCAAGCACGCAAGCATGCACATTTGTTTTATGTATTATACATTATAATACATACTTACTGTACTTCTCAGTTGTGTACTCAGACAAAAAGAATATGTTAAAGATATGTGTTGGTAGACGTTATTTTTTTGGCCAACAAATAACTACTACGTTTTTTTTTCTGGGTACACACATGAGCGGTAGACTCAAACAAATCTACCAAAAATAACTGACCCAGAATACTATTGTTAGCCAAAAAAATAACGTCTACTGAATTTTTCGATTTAAGTTTATTAAACAATTTACAAATAAAGTAATCTGGTTCAGTTACTGGTTCGTAGTTTAATGATAAATTTCCCTCTCCGTTGTGTACTTATACAAAACCAACCCAACCCGTTACAGTTATTTCTTGGCCCTAAAAGTAACGTGTATCGGTCACATGATTATTGAATAACGTTCAATAAACTATTTACACATGAATATCTGTAATCTAGTACAGTTATTTATGATATTAATAATCGTCCCTCTTTTCTGCATGGCGCAAGCTAGCACAAACGCACAATTGTTATATGTATAACAGAACAGAACATTTCTTTTATTTGTGCACTTATCTAAAACTAACATGTACAGCCCAAATAATAACGTGTACGAGTTACATGATATTGATAAAGTTTAATACACCTTTCACTAATAAAGTAATCTTGCACAGTTTTTGAAATATCTGTGTTGACTCTGTTATATGTTATTGTTTGCACAAAAAGTAACGAGAGCGTGTAACTTGATATTGGATAAATTCTTATTATCAAATTACAAATACAGTATCCTGGTTTAAGTATTTTAGTAGATAAGTTGATTCTACCTCAGTGTACTCAGATATGAAATAACATGTAATAGTTATTTTGTTGAACAAAAAGTGTAACTTCTACGGGTTACTTAATATTAAATGATGTTTAATAAACCACACACACTTAGAAAAAAAGTAACCAGGTGCAGTTATTCGTAGTTTATGATTTTTTACTTCGAAAAAATACGGTTACGTGTTACATGATATCGATAAAGGTAAATACATCAATCACAAATAAAGTAACTTAGTACAGTTATTTGTAATATTTGTTTTGACTCTCTCTATCTCTCTCACTCTCTCTCTCCTGGGGCTAGGCGGCGTGGGCAGTAATATGCATTTCCAATACTGTTTATTAACAAGCTCAATCAAACCGAGTCTGCAATATTTTCATATTTGTCGTGTTCGATGGCTTTCAAAGTTCCCTTTCATCTATCTATCGGTCAGTCGGTCTGTCGGTCGGTCGGTCGGTCGGTCGGTCTAACGTCTATGGGAGACTTCGTTTCGAATTTATTTTATACTACTCAAAATTTGATAGGGATAACTTATAAGATTGCGTTTTTTCTCGCATAAATTTTAAACGTAAAAATATTTGCTGTGATTCTGAAAATTTGTTTATTTGACATTAGCTTTGTGCCAGTTTTATCATTAGAATAATCTAAATGTATCAAAAATTACTTATTTAGGGTTAATGAATTAAAAAGCGATCTCTATCAAATTTTGAGTAGTATATTATACCATTTACAAAATTTTACCTTGTTCAGTTATTTGTAGTTATATGGTGAATTCCCTACTAAGTTGTAACCTGGTTCAGTTAATATTTGTAGTTGTAGATGTATGAAGAATTCCCCACTCAGTTGCGTACTTAGACAAAACCAACAGGCTACAGTTATTTGTTCGCCCGAACAGGAACGTTTAACGGTCATATGATTGTTAAAAACGTGTACTAAACTATTCACAAATGAAGTAACCTGGTACAGTTATATGTCGTATTAATATTGATCTCTCTTTTATGCACGACGCAAGCTAGCACTCGTGCATATTTGTTATTTGTATAACACATACTAAGTGTACTTCTCATTTGTTTACTCATACATAAATAACCTGCTTTAGATAATTTGGCAAAAATGTAACTCCAAGGGTAATTTGATAAAGTTTGATAAACCATTTAGAAATAAAGTAACATGGTTTAGTTATTTGCAGTTTGACGATGGCCTCCCAACTCACTTGTGTACTAAGATAACTAACCAGTTACAGTTATATGTTGGCCCAAAAAGTTATTTCAATGTGTTAAATATACTTGATACTGGATAAATTTCTATCATCCAATTACAAATACAATATCCTGGTTCAGTTATTTTAGTCGATAAGTTGCGTCCACCTCTGTGTACTCAGACATAACATAACCTGTAATAGTTATTTTGTTGAACAAAAATGTAACTTCTACGGGTTACTTCATATCAAAATAAGTTTTATTAACCACACCCATTTAGAAACGAAAGTAACCTAGTGCAGTTATTCGTAGTTTTGTAATGAATTCCCCACTTAATTGTGTACTTTGACAAAACCAACCGGCTACAGTTATTTGTTTAACAGTAACGTGTACCGGCCATATTAAATCATTTACAAACGAAATAATCTCGTACAGTTATTTGTAATATTATAGTCTCAGTCATTCAGACGCTCTGATTTCACAGAGGCGATCAGTACGTCTGAAGACCTCGTTTAAAAAAAAACAGACACTGTCGTCGTGTGAAAACGGTTTTTAGACTGTCGCCCTGCCAGCTGGAAATCGAAGAAACACAACCTACGGCGACACGAACTTTTAAACTGTATTATTGCGCACATGATTAAAAGCAGATTGGCCGCCTACAGTGGCAAGTGTGCAAGGGTGCGAAGTTGTTTATTGGAAATACACAGGTTTAAATTGAGAGTATGCACTATGCTTGAAGTCTAATATTTGACACCCAAGACTACCACGAAGGTCGCATTTTTTGCCGCCAAATGAAACAATGTAGCACCAACTGGTCATCGATTTCTTTCTGCAAATCAGTCATATCGATTCATACCTACAAACTTCGAACCTCGAACCACCCTTGACCAAAAAATTTACAGAAATTAGGGGGGTTCGTCCGAACCCCCCGAACCGTCCCTGGATCCGCCACTGAGGCAAGTACTTAAACGTCCTTTGTTTTATAAACCATATACCTGAATTTGTAACTCGATATCATATCACCTAAATTTCACTTTGCCCAGTGTGGAAAAATACGGTTAAAGCACTGTTTACTAATTTCATTAGAAATCGCGATTGATTTTGGGTTTGTGTTACAAAAGCGCCACCTGTCGGTCAGACATTTTATATGGCGATGTCTCTAAACGTTCGTCAGAGCAGTGTGACATTGATCAATGACAAAACTTCTAGATGATCTATACTAGTCATATTATTATTTATCTCTCTTTTATGCACGACGCAAGCTAGCACTCACGCATACTTGTAATATGTATTACACACACGAAGTATACTTATCTGTTGTGCAGGCAACAATAACATGCTATAGTTATTTTTGGTCCAAAAAGTAAACACACGGTTTCTTGATATTGAATAAAGTTTGATAAAACATTTATAAATAAAACCTCGTTTAGTTATTATAATTGTTTATGTCAACTCTTTCTTTCTCTCTTACTAATGAAAGCAAGCACAAAAGCACATTTGTTGTATGTATAACACACAGTAATCAGTTGTGAATAATGGCAAATACATTTTCGATATGTAAGTATAATAACGCAATATCGTTTTGTTCTGGCAATTCCAATCCCTATTTGGATTTACACAGTTAGCACATTGATAACAGTCATATCACACAGAATAAAGAGTTAAACAAATTTATTTATTGGAGACCACGCGACATAGACCCTGATCACACTGACTGGAGAAGCACGCAATGATCTGGGTCTACAATGGTCTGATATGTGACAAATGTTGTGATAAGTAATTGAAATCGTTTGTAAGCTGCTTTGTGCTTTTATTAAAAACACAAACATAGCTTTGCTTTGCACCTTTTCATACAGTTATTATGCAAATATTTATATTCAACTATCAATAATTAAAAGCTGATTTATAAGTTACATATGCGTTTTATGAACCATACCATAATGTATAATTTCGATCATTAACACAATTGGTATACATAATGTTGTCTTAAACTAAAATAAAAGACCAAGACCACTAACAAAAATTTTCAATTTAATTGTCGAAATTAACAAAAATTTCCTATGTAGAAATACATGTTACTGATATGAAAATGAATAGGTTTTTCCCAGTATCAAAGTAAATTGACGCTATTAATTGACACAGTTTCTACCCAAATTTTGGCCCTAGTCCAGGAAGTAACTGTCATTAACATGATAAAGCGTTTATCTACGGATCATAAATTAATTGTAGTATCTGAGAAGATGCAACTGAATTCGAATGTTTCAACATGTACAATGCGTAAATATGTAATCTATCTTAAGATCGCAGTACGCTCACATAATTTGAAATGATTGCCTGCTCTCCTAACTAAAGCGTATATACTTGAAATGCAATGTATTATGTTTGCAATAAATTTATTTAATTCTTAACTTTATATTTGTTAAACTGTTTTCGTTTCCATTAACTTATTTAGGTGTTCTGTTAACAATTATTTTCTTATTTTTTGAGCGTGAGTGATTTTAACAATTTATCAAAGCTTTTTGTTGATTCAGTTGGATCATACAATCTTTGAAATTTAAAAGTAAATATCATTAGATATTTTTATTGAGCAAATTAAAAAAAATTCATTCAGATAGTGCTCGAGTTACGCTCTTGACCTTTCCGCATGAAGGCATAGGGGAGACAAACTGCATTTTTTCTCGTTTACGAGTGTACGAGTTGTCTTTCTTACAATACAATTTACTCCATAAACCTTTCAAATAACGCAGCGTGGTTACATTAAAAAAGTTCATGCCTCTCTTCAAACGGCTTGCGTAAAGATTTAATGGTCATGCGTATCGGAAAATATCATTTAACATGACGCAATACATATCAATTAACCAGAAAAAAATTATGGCATCGCTTGAAAAAATTCTGAGCATGTTTTATAAGCGTTTAAAAACGCGTAATTTGTGAAAAATTGACTTCATTTTTCATAGAAAAATGCGCTTTTCAAAGGTTTTAAGTATAATGAATGAACAGAAAACACGATTTTCAACGAACAACAATCAGAGAGAAAAAAAACACCTATTTGTTTTTAAAAATATTGCAGAAGACCTCGTAAAACCGAATATATTTGCATCAAAATGTTGACCGCAAATTCGGTTAGTTTTTAATCTATAAAAGTTATAAAAAATGTAACTATCGCAAGTTACACCCCTGACTGTTTTCGTTGCTTATAAAATCTCCAACTAAAAAACTACCCCATAGCACTCAACAGTGGTGACAGTACAACCATTACACGGAATTGTGTATCGAAGCTATTTGTGAGGATTACATCCGACTCTACAGTTCATTATATTTATACTGAGTCAACCTGCTGCAGCTATTTGTGAGGATTTCATCCGACTCTACAGTTCATTATATTTATACTGAGTCAAGCTGCAGCTATTTGTGAGGATTTCATCCGACGCTACAGTTAATTATATTTATACTGAGTCAACCTGCTGCAGATATTTGTGACGATTTCATTCGACTCCACAGTTAATTATATTTATACTGAGTCAACGTGCTGTGGCTATTTGTGAGGATTTCATTCGACTCCACAGTTAATTATATTTATACTGAGTCAACCTGCTGCAGCTATTTGTGAGGATTTCATCCGACACTAGAGTTCATTATATTTATACTGAGTCAACCTGCTGCAGCTATGTGTGAGGACTTCATCCGACTTTACCATGTCTACAGTTCATTATATTTATACTGACTCAACCTGCTGCAGCTATTTGTGAAGATTTCATCCGACTCTACAGTTAATTATATTTATACTGAGTCAACCTGCTGCAGCTATTTGTGAAGATTACATCCGACTCTACAGTTTATTATATTTACACTGAGTCAACCTGCTGCAGCTAATTGTGAAGATTTCATCCGACTCTACAGTTCATTATAGTTATACAGAGTCAACCTGCTGCAGCTATTTGTTAGGATTTCATCCGCCCAGACAGTTCAATATATTTATACTGAGTCAACATGCTGCAGTTTTTTTGTGAAGATTTCATCTGACTCTACAGTTAATTTTATTTATACAGAGTCAACCTGCTGCAGCTATTTGTGAGAATTTCATCATACTCTACATATTGTTTAGATTTGCTCTAATCAAGACAAATAATGTTAATTGATTATCTCTAAAAGCGCAAGGTACTTGTCGCTGTTCTGTTTTACTGGTTCGTAGACACGCGTGTGATCTATGCCGCTAGCTATATGGGACCTCCGCCGGCCACGCTCTAGTATTACATGATATACTGGCCCCTGTTCCCAAATAACTGATTTAATTAGTGCATCCGATGATCAAAAGACTTGTGATATATGACGCGCACTCTACAGCCGCGGGAAGCAGGAAGTATTTAGACACGTGTCTTGTATACCACGTATGGCCGATAGTCCCTCGATATCGGATCAATTGATTTTATGAATGTATGTGAAGTTTTGTATTCCAATACTTATACGAGATATTAGTAATTAAATAAATTGGAAACTATTTTGTTGGAAACTAAAAATGTGTCAATTCTGGCTCAGTTAGTGGATGAAAAATTGTGGTGAACACTATGTCAGTTTTACAGATTCTTCTCCCAGGTGATACTGTTGCGTTTTTGTATTTTTTTTAATACTTTTTTTGATAAAATAAAAAGGGTGTATTTTTTTACTATATTTCAAGTGTGAAGAGAATATTCCTATCATATGACGAGAAATTTACAATATATTTTTTTAATTATCGGTACTGTCGGCTAAATTTTAGTTAAACTTAAAGAACCAATTAATCTTATTCTTAAACGAAAAGACCACAACTGTAGAGTTAGAGATAGTTAATTTTTCAAACATGAATCTACTATCATAATTTCCGCATTTTAGCGTCAGTAATATTATTCTCCAAAAAAGTTTGTAGAAGACAACTCGATTCTTAAATTAATTATTAATGTCCAGCATATCACGTATTCTGGCTTAATTTAATAGTTTGCGTCGTTTTGTTTTAGACATTGTATGCGCTCGAAATGAACAAAATTATTTATATTATAATAAAAATATGGGAAGTGAATTTTAAAGCTATAAAATGTGTATTTTATTTCAGTATTTCTTTTCTTACTAAATAGGGACAGGTAAACAATGGAGAAGCTCGGGTAAAACACAATTCATTGCACGAGGCTTCACGTTCATACGAAAACAGAGAGAAAAGATAAACGATTGCGGATGTAAATATATATCGAACATGTGCCATATTCGACAGGTTTTAATGGATGTAATACAGATTTAATAAAAATGCCGATTGCTTAAGACCAGGAATCTAGACTACATTGTTAAGACCACACTTTTGTTTTGTATTTTAAGAATCGGGATATTCTCAAAATCGCTTTAGCATAAAAACAGCATTTTCACTTTTCTGGTTGTTAAATGTGCTTAGTTGCTCCAAATAATTTGATTTCACCAATTAAATCAGTAAAAATGTTAACCATTTGGCTGATAGTTAAAGCAATATCTATGACCACAGTAGACCAAGGTGTTGATCTTCGCCATTTTAATCAATGCATTTCAAGAGTTCAAGTAAGTCGAGTCTACTCTGCATGCATGTATTAAGAAGGATAAGCAGCAAAAACAGACCTTACAAAAACTTTACCTATCTTTAAAAAATCTAATTGATCTAAATCGATTGTTTATATTTGTAACAAAATCAGCTATGCTACATGGCACCCATGAATGCATTACATTTCCGTTGAAATCATCAATTCACAGCGCTACCAAATAAATATTTTCTATAATATTTTCTATATGTTAGTAGCGCATGCCCATTTAAATTTTCTCGATTACACGTTAGGCATGCGCATAGATATTTTCTCGATTGCACGCTTTCACACTGGGCATGCGCATTGATATTTTCTCGATTGCACGCTTTCACGCTGAAATATATAATTTGTAAATGCTTTTCCATAAACACTTACCGATTTAATGATTGAGATTGAGATAATTATATTTAGATAATCAATTCACATACTTAGTAAATAATTCAAAAATGCGTTAGTACTGATTTGTAGAAATAAATTTAAACAACAATTCGGAAATAAATGTTACAACTTTTTCACCGCAATTTTTTCATCTTCTTGTGGTGAAAGAAAAAAAAAAGATGCAAGTACTGTGCATAGTTCGCACGTCACCTTAAAATAACTTTATTAAATATATTATCGGTGAATTTTATGGCTGGTTGGGGAATATTACGCAAACTTTTATGGATTTAAATCAGTTTCTTGTCAAATATTATCACATCTCACAGTTCCAATAAATGGCGAGATATCGTGAGATTTACCACTTTTAATGTCCTTTTAACAGAAGGGACTTTTATGACTGGTTACGCTATGTTACGTAACCTTATGTATGCACATCCTTTTAAAGTGACAACTACAGTTATTAGTATCAGTCTGGCAGACTTAAAAATCTTTGTCAAATGTTAATGTCTAATTTAAACAATTCAGACTTTGATATTGTTTTTTCAATCATTTAAATAGTGTTCGAAATGTTTTAGTAAAAAAAAGATTGTTTTTCTATTGAAAGAAGATTTGAACAAGTCAGTTTTAATGAGAAATACGGGCTTGTTTTTGTTTTACAGGATATAAAATTTATGAGTATAATTAATGTTTTGCGGCATGAAACTCAGCTTAAAGCTGAATTTTCAAAATTGTGTCATGCGACATAAACTGTTCTTAATAGATTGCTGTTAGGAAAACAAGCAAACAACACAAAAACCAATATATTCAAACATTTAAAGTAAGCTTTACAAATTTAGTGAGGAAATCGTAGCTTTTAGTAGTGCGTCGTTTTATGGAGAAGGAAGTCGGACGTGGGTAGAGGGATGTTTTTGATCCTTTTCCTTCATATATACGGGCTTTACCGCGTTCATATATACGAGTTTTACCGCATGTGCAACAAGTCTAGAATCAGATCAGCTGGCACATCCTTGCTATTTGATCTGGATTCACACAGTTTGCTAATTTGTCAAAATGACATAATGAATCAATAGCGAACAGTGTGTATCCTGATGAGACGGTAGAGATCAAGAAACAAGGTCTTAAAACGATTCAATATTAATAATAATAAATAATAATAAATAATAATAATAATAATAATAATAATAATAATAATAATAATAATAATAATAATAATAATAATAATAATAATAATCGTGATTATGATCTTTGATTGGTGTGTACTGCTGTCGTATCGATAAAATTCTTTTTACACTGTCAGTTATTTTGACCCATTCTAGGTCTAGTATATTGTGTAAAATTTAATACACCATACTGATCGCTGAGCTTATTAAAAGAGATGTTAAAGAACATTAAGTGGGTTTTGGTTAATCCTTCTCATAAGTGCTACCTAATGTCGTTGTTTTTTGAGAAAAATGGTGCATATTTATTATATAAATGCGTAAAGAGAACATTCTGATTTTAAGCCAAGAAATTAGATATATATTTTTTGCGTATAGTTAATATTAAACATATTTATTCTTGTTCTTAAACGGAAAGACCACAACTAAATAGTCACATATAGGTTGATTTTTACAAATATGTGTCTACTATTTATAATTTCCACATTTTAGCGTGTTTTTTCATTATTCCAAAATAAAAGACTGCTAACTTGCTAAATAAATCATTTCTGTTTAGCTTACCTTTTGTCTTTTTTTTCGATAATTCGTTTTTTTTTTAAATTATATTTGCTAGAAATAAAAAAAAAAGTTTTGTATAAGAAACAATTTATAATAGATGCTCCATTTATATTGTTCAAAATATTTCTAAGTTAACAAAATAGAGACGCGCAAATTTTGAAGATACGTAGCTAATATACGGTTTAAAGCCTGAGGCTTCACGATCAGAGGGAAAACAAAATAAAAATAGAATATATGATTGCCGGATAAATTGTAATAATTTAAACAACAGTCAAAATCAATACGCGTAGCCAATCAAATACGCGTTAAACGAGAAACTCGAGCCTGCGCAATCAGATTTTCTCGATTCACGATTGCACGGTTGCACGGTGCGCATGCGCACTAAAACGCTCGATTCTCGTTTCTCGTTTACCGCATAGCACTCGGATTCCGTTTCCCGTTTCCCGCAACAAAGCGGAACTATCTCGCAGGCTTGACTGTATTTGTGAGGATTTCATCCGACTCTACAGTTCATTATATTTATACTGAGTCAACCTGCTGCAGCTATTTGTGAGGCTTTCATTCGACTCTACAGTTAATTTTATTTATACAGAGTCAACCTGCTGCAGCTATTTGTGAGGATTTCATCCGACTCTACAGTTAATTATAATTACACTGAGTCAACCTGCTGCGGCTATTTGTGAGGGTTTCATCCGACTCTACTGTTCATTATATTTATACTGAGTCAACCTGCTGCAGCTATTTGTGAGGATTTCATCCGACTCACCAGTTCATTATATTTATTCTGAGTCAACCTGCTGCAGCTATTTGTGAAGGTTTCATCCGACTCTACAGTTCATTATATTTATACTGTGTCAATCTGCTGCAGCTATTTGTGAGGATTTCATCCGACTCTACAGTTAATTATATTTATACTGAGTCAACCTGATGCAGCTATTTTTGAGGATTTCATCCGACTCTACAGTTAATTATATTTATACTGAGTCAACCTGCTGCAGCTATTTGTGAGGGTTTCATCCGACTCTACACTTCATTATATTTATTCTAAGTCAACCTGCTGCAGCCATTTGTAAGGATTTCATCCGACTCTACAGTTCATTATATTTATACTGAGTCAACCTGCTGCAGCTATTTGTGAGGATTTCATCCGACTCTACAGTTCATTATATTTATACTAAGTCAAACTGCTGCAGCCATTTGTAAGGATTTCATCCGACTCTACAGTTCATTATATTTATACTGAGTCAACCTGCTGCAGCTATTTGGTAGGATTTCATCCGGCTCTACAGTTCATTATATTGATACTGAGTCAACCTGCTGCAGCTATTTGTGAGGATTTCGTCCGACTCTACAGTTCATTATATTTATACTAAGTCAACCTGCTGCAGCCATTTGTAAGGATTTCATCCGACTCTACAGTTCATTGTATTGATACTGAGTCAACCTGCTGCAGCTATTTGGGAGGATTTCATCCGGCTCTACAGTTCATTATATTGATACTTAGTCAACCTGCTGCAGCTATTTGTGAGGATTTCGTCCGACTCTACAATTCATTATATTTATACTGAGTCAACCTGCTTCAGCTATTTGTGAGGATTTCATCCGACTCTACAGTTCATTATATTGATACTGAGTCAACCTGCTGCAGCTATTTGTGAGGATTTCATCCGACTCTAAAGTTCATTACATTTATACTGAGTCAACCTGCTGCAGCTATTTCTGAGGATTTCATCCGACTCTACAGTTTATTATATTTATACTGAGTCAACCTGCTGCAGCTATTTGTGAGGATTTCATCCGACTCTACAGTTCATTATATTTATACTGAGTCAACCCGCTGCAGCTATTTGTGAGGATTTCATCCGACTCTACAGTTTATTATATTTATACTGAGTCATCCTGCTGCAGCTATTTGTGAGGATTTCATCCGACTCTACAGTTCATTATTTTTATACTGAGTCAACCTGCTGCAGCTATTTGTGAGGATTTCGTCCGACTCTACAGTTCATTATATTGATACTGAGTCAACCTGCTGCAGCTATTTGTGAGGATTACATCCGACTCTACAGTTCATTATATTTATACTGAGTCAACCTGCTGCAGCTATTTGTGAGGATTTCATCCGACTCTACTGTTTATTATATTTATACTGAGTCATCCTGCTGCAGCTATTTGTGAGGATTTCATCCGACTCTACAGTTCATTATCTTTATACTGAGTCAACCTGCTGCAGCTATTTGTGAGGATTTCATCCAACTCTACAGTTTATTATATTTATACTGAGTCAACCTGCTGCAGCTATTTGTGAAGATTTCATCCGATTCTACAGTTTAGTATATTTATACTGAGTCAACCTGCTGCATCTATTTGTGATGATTTCATCCGACTCTACATTTCATTTATATTTATACTGAGTCAACCTGCTGCAGCTATTTGTGAGGATTCATCCGACTCTTCAGTTTATTATATTTATACTGAGTCAACCTGCTGCAGCTATTTGTGAGGATTTCATCCGACTCTACAGTTCATTATAATTATACTGAGTCAACCTGCTGCAGCTATTTGTGAGGCTTTCATTCGACTCTACAGTTCATTATATTAATACTGAGTCAACCTGCTGCAGCTATTTGTGAGGATTTCATTCGACTTTACAGTTCACTATATTTATTCTGAGTCAACCTGCTGCAGCGATTTGTGAGGATTTCATCGACTCAGACTGCAGTTCATTATATTTATTCTGAGTCAACCTGCTGCAGCTATTTGTGAGGATTTCATCGACTCTACAGTTCATTATATTTATACTGAGTCAGTTTTTATAAGCGAGTAAAAAGGGTGCTAAGCATACATAAACATTTTGTTAACTGAACTGACTATTTACAAACAAAATATCATAATCATTGAGTCTAATGAACGATCGATTTCAGGACACCACACACAATTATAAATGAAAATGAAAACACTTTGCCACAGGGGATTTACACAGGTTCTAGGATGCACCAACCTCACAGTTGCTTCCACAAGTTATCAGTAGAACAAACACGTACAAGTGAAATAGCTCTAACCTATACATCAGCTCGAAAGTTCAACATTAGACACACAGTTATAAACACATAATTGCTAATTGAATTGTCAAGCAAATGTGGTGAGTGCTCAAATACCTTACTGAGAAAATCATATCAGAAAGAACACGGTGACAGGAAAAAATGGAAAAATATTTACAAAATTTCAATTGAAACCTTCAGAAATTATTAATGGATTTGATGGATCTAAATTGTACTGATTATTGGTGTAAAAATTTAGTTGTGCTCATCCCGGGGCTAGGCGGCGTAGGTAGATATGCATTTCTATTACTGCCCATGAACAGGCTCAATCAAATCGAGCCTGGAATAGTTTCATATCTGTCGTGTTCGGTGGCTTTCAAAGGTCCATTTTCATCTACCATAAACCCAGTCCACCATTGAGCAGTGATCAATTATTACTGGACTGATCTCTAAACATACATAACGCTGTAGAATATCACGTTGGGAGAATTTCGTTTCGTTTTGCATTTGAAGATTGAGTTAACGAATAACGCACAGACACCTGTTTAGGGGTCCGTTTCAAGGCCAGTATGTCAGTAAGACTCTATTGCCAAGTGTGGTAATTTTTAGCTAATAAACGGAGGATCTGTATCACGAAATGCATATATAATCAATGGGAACACAAAATATCCCGTTTTAAAAAAGCAGATTTCTCTATTTACTAAATCATGTAAAGATAAGAGGTAAAAAGATCACGAAAAAAAACATCATCCCATTTTGCACATCAATTTCAAAGACAAAATCGTAATTTACTAAACAAATGTTGATTTCCGTTGATACATGTAGATCCTGTTTGTATCTTTCCGATGACAGCAGTAACTAAACATAAATCATTCTTTTAGAGGAGAAAATCCAAATTTATTATCAAAATCCACTGAACTTTAGCTCTACTGACATACTGGTCAGAAAAGGGCCCCTAAAAACGGTTTTTGTGCAATAACGTGTTAAAAATTTATATCACGACTCGACGTTTTTCCCATTGAATTTACAGTGATTTATCCGTAAATACCGGTCGGTATAAAATTATCACGTGACAGTTTGTATTTTTCGCTGGAATTTAAATTTCGCGCATAAAAGATAGCGCTTAATAGGCGAAATGTTTACCCGCGCATAATATAATAATACCACAGTAACAGAATAGTATTAATTTTATATACCTAAATAAAAAAAAAAAACTATAATTATTTTCCGATATTTTGTGACAACGTTAAGGTGGCGTTAACCGCCATTTGACGACGTCACGCTATTTCCGTTGTTATTATACACTGATGAAGATTCTATTGAATGGAAACGTCGGAATAAATTTAATAACAATATAATATATTTAGTGTTTGTGCAAATTTATTTTTAAATTGGGAAAAGATCTTGGTGCTTAAATTATTTGAGCTGGAAATTCGTGTAATTTGAAAACTGATTTTTCCTAAATCTAAAACAAAACAACATAATTAACATTTTTTTTAAAGCAAAAAAAAACTTTACATCGTTACAGGGGATCTAAATGTTATCAAGGACTTTAGAATCCGCAATTTAATTTCAAAAGGTCCAAAATACAGAATTCCATCGGACATCGACTTTAATACCTGTCGTGCGGAAATTGCAGAGTCTTTATACTCTTTTTGCAATAAATGGTGTAAACGAGAACATGCTGAGCCCAGTGCTCTTTCAAACTGGAAAAAAAAAACAAATATTCAAAATAATTGACACTCGAATATCCTTCTATAAAAGAAACATAGCTTTACTACCACCTCGACCTCGTTTTAACTTTCGTCATTTGAAAAAGTGTATTCAAGATTTTCACAACAAATTTGTTTTAACACCTGCTGATAAGGCTTCAAATAATGTTATTATAGTGGGACGCATACACTATATAAATGTTCAAACTGAAGAGCTTAATAGCACCAATGCATATACACTGACTTCTTCATCTGAGAGTGATATTGTTACTGCATACACTCTACAAATTACAAAATTTAGAATCAGTATTGAGCCTAAACAAGACAAAGTACCTATTACATGTATGTATTGGTTGCCTAAAATGCACAAAACAAAGCAAGATTTATCGCTAACTCTAGTTCTTGTACAACAACAAAGTTATCCGTGCTCTTAACATCTTGTCTTACAGCTATAAAAGAACATGTAATTAGGTACTGCGAAAAAGTTTTTGAAACTACTGGCAAAAATTTATTTTGGTCTATAAAAAATTCAAATGACGTTTAGAAGAAACTTAAATCAAATAATTTTCAGGCGTTCGGTTTGTCTACATATGATTTTGCTACCTTGTATACTTCTCTTTCTCATAATTTAATAAGAGACAAGCTAACCGGTCTCATTGAAAAAAACTTTTGCTAGAGAAAATAAAACATGTAGTGCTTGTAATGAACATAGGGCATTCTTTACAGATGGTTCTTATGACAATACTTCGTGGACCTGTCAAGACCTTATCCAGGCGCTCACTTTTTTATTGGATAATATTTATTTGAGATTTGGTAACTCTATTTATAAACAAGTAATAGGCATTCCAATGGGTACTAATTGTGCACCCCTTGTTGCTGATCTGTTTTTATACTGTTATGAAAGAGATTTTATGTTATCTCTTTCTACCGAACATCAAAATGATATAATTACAGCTTTTAACAACACCTCGAGGTACCTTGATGATTTATTTAATATAGATAATAACCATTTTTCATCACTGGTTAATAAGATTTATCCTAAAGAACTACAGCTTAATAAAGCGAACACTTCAGAAAAGCAAGCACAATTCCTTGATTTAAATATATCCATCGAAAATGGTTACGTCACTACTAAAATTTATGATAAAAGAGATGATTTTAATATAGTAAATTTTCCGTTTCTCGACGGCGATGTTCCTCGTGCAACTTCTTACGGGGTTTATATCTCACAGCTTGTTCGCTTTTCAAGAGCTTGCAACGATGTGAATGATTTCAATGAACGTAATCTTTGCATTACAGAAAAACTTTTAAAAACAAGGTTATCGGTATCACAAATTAAGGAAAACCTTTTGCAAGTTTTATCGCCGATATCCAGATCTAATTCATAAATACAGCTGCAGTTTAATATCGCTATTGCAACAAAGAATTTCACAGCCAGTCTTTTATGGAGATTTAATTTATAAACTTAAGAAGATAAAAGGCGATGTTAATTTGTCCCGGTTATTCGTAAAAAAACCATCTGTAAATTTAAAAAGAAAGGTTACCAACATGATATTTTACAGCGCTCTGCAGGCCTGGTGATTAACCCTTCTACAGTTGATCATTATGCTTACCTCTTTGGTTGCACGACGGTGGCAGGGGTTTAAGAGTTTATGAAGGTTTATGGGGAAATCTTTTCTTAAAAGAACCTAGAAGCTCGATTTGTTTCTTTTATCCCTGTCATCGTGTTCTTGCTGATTTTACTCCAGGTGCTCTTGTCTCGGTAAGATCATTGAGTACCCGCCATTTGGCTTTGCAATGCTTTTAAATTCTTATGTTTATATGTTTGTATGCTTTCGCATGCAACATTGTTGGCTGATGGGTGGGTTGGAGTTATTTCACCAAGACAATTTGTACTTGTTTTGTGATACGAGAACCTGTTGGGGCAAGTGTGAGGTTGGTGCACCCTAGAACCTGGTTTAAACCCCCAGTGGCAATTTGTTTTGCCACTGACCGTTCCAAGGCGGTAACCCCTCTGGTTCTCACTTTCGTTATTTGTTTGTGGCGTCCATTTTGAAAATGATTATTGTAATACCATGCTCTCTTTTCCTCTCTACTTTTTGGCTGTGTGGGGAGGCTGTGTATGCTGGATGTGGCCATTCCTGATATGCATATTTCATTTTTTTAAATCGCAACACCCTAGCTAGTTTATACTACAAATCAACTTGACTGTTCAGAAATAAAAAAAAAACACGACTTTTAAAAGGCATGTTGTTCCTTTTCTACATGTATGTATGGAAATAATTACATTAAAAAGCAGCAGCAAAAACCCAGCCCCTAATGGAATCCGAACACATAACCTAAGTTTGGAAATCAAATGAAAGCGTTTCTCTCACGGCCGTGAAACCTAGCGAACAGTCCTCTTTAACTTACACATCATGAGCTATGATTGAAACTATTTCTTAGATTATTCTAAAATTCTAAAAATGTTTCTATAAATACAAATGTACACTCACGAGTAAATGTGTAAAATAATTGGACGATACATATACATAACACTGTTTTAATTTACAATAATTATATAAACAGACAACATAAAACTAAATATATTTTCTGTTTCATAATAGTAATATTTTTGTTTTGGCTCTTTCCTGCAGTTTATGAGTACACCTAGGTAAAATGGTAACCCTTCTAAGTTATTTGCAAAGTCTTCGGACTATTCCATGTTTATAATCTCTTCCAATGTAATTAGTGTAAATCACCAATATTTAGAGGGTGATTTCAAAGAGCAACATCTTTCCTTGTTTATATTTAACGAATGGTTTGCTTTTCGAAATCTAGGTACACACGTATAAATAAACGATATATTTGGATATCAGAGAGAGTTTTGAATAAAATGTAATTGGTGCATGTACATAAACAAAAAGTGTTGTAAATTTTATCGCCTATTCCCTGATTTAATTAAAAATCACAGCTGTTTACATTGTTATTTAAAATCCCTGCTATCGTTTCCCAACCAATGTTTAAGAAGATTTGATTTATAAAACATAAATTAAAGGAAATCTTAATTCATAAACTTAAATAGTAAAACACATAATTATTATGTAAATTCAAATCAAACGTCTACCAACATGATATTCTACTGCGCTTGGTTACTTGCTCGTTGAATATCATATCTACAGTTGATACATTTGATCACTTTTTACCTCTTTGTGTGTACGACGATGACAGAGGTTTATAAATTAACGAAGTTTTCGATGCAGAGGTTTATGAGTTAACGAAGTTTACGATGCAGATGTTTATTAGTTAAGGAAGTTTTCGATGCGGATGTTTATGAATTAACGAAGTTTTCAAAGCAGATGTGTATGAGTTAACGAAGTTTTCGATGGCAGATGTTTATGAGTAAAAGAACATTTTGATTGATAACACGCCCACTACTTTCGTTTTCGTTTTTCAAAATTGGCAAACTATGTACGAGTTGTGTTTGTTTTTAAAAAAAGTTCTTAACATTAAAACTTTCAATTTAAAATTCATATAAGTTTAATCATTATATTTCTATATTACATACCTTTATTTTAATAAATCCAAATACAATCGGTTAAAAGTTTTACAGTTGTAATGGGTGATTTTGTTCACAAAGTCATGTGAGCTGTTAAGATTTCAAGTGAGAGATAGCAGATTACGGGTGAACTCGGTGTAAGCAAGATAGTCGATGTCAGGTTAATTCACGCCGATGTTATCTATTAAGGTACATGTATAGTAAGTTATCGATAACTCGCCAGTCATGTAATAAACACTTGAACTTGAATATTGTTTGTCAATAACACAATGTACAATTTTTATATCATTAAGTTCTGTTGATGATTATTGATCACTAGTAAAACATTTATTAATTCACCCCTAGATGCCACACAATCATGCTTGGTTATATAACAAGGGCATCACGTGACTTATCCTTAATCAATTATACTCACGGGTCCAGTTATCTGAAAGTCATTTACATTGTATATGACGAATCCTTCATACAAGTCCGTATACATGTATGCCATTAAACTATTTCTATGCATAAAGTATGTATTATTGTGCAAATATTTATTTCATTTAAACGTTGGTAATTTATAATTTTGCCTAACAGTGATCTTAAGGGATAGAAAACCACGAACTAAAACACATTCAAATGCAGTTTTACTTAAAAACACAAAACATTCACCCATATACACAGGGATTCACAGTTTTATTTTTTATCTTAAAATCTTATATGCTTTTGTTTTGCAATTCTAACAGATTCTACTTGTTTGTGCTCACACAAAAAATGTGGTCAGTTTTAATCGGTTTAGAATATACGAGGTAGAGTCAATCAATTCCCGGACTGTCATGATATCTTTTTTTTATTTTCCGCACGATTCAGTAATTAAATATGACATAAAAATACAACAATTCCACTACAAGAACATATAAATATATGTAAAATATACAAACATAAACATATTTTCTGATCCATTAGAATATCCCAATATGTGATGTACGGAGCACTTCCGCGACGTCGTGATGTTTATATGAGGTTTGCAAGTCAGGGTTGTTTTCATTTCATCTGTCAGCAGACGAGGAACCCAGCGCGCACATACCTTATTTATGGTCAAGTCCTGAGTCACTATTTTATGGACAGTTCCATGACACAGACCGACAGTGTCAGCAATATCATCTAGAGAATTGCGCCGATCAGTTGCTAGGACGTCCTTAATCAAGACGTTTTGGCGCTGTTATTTTGAGAAACTTGAGAAAAAGAATTTAGTCATCTCATTATAAAATAAGGCAAATTCTGAAGGGCACCGTATTATGGTGGTGGACATGCTAAATGTGAAAACAATAAATTCAAATACTTGTTCAAACCTACTTTTTCATAGCTGTTGATATTAGATTTAAATAGAAATGCATGCATGATAAATTTTATGAAGATCCGAGGTGAATAATTTGTTTAAAAGGATCAGCCAGGAACTTTCTGACTGTACGAAAATAAAGATAACATTCAAGTAAATTGTTTGTTTAAAAGAACATTTTCTTTATGAATAGCAGCAGCAAGAGACAGAGAAACTAATACAAGACTTTTGAAGATCAATATTATTAATTATACATGCACTTGTTCAATATTACTTAGAATTAATGAACTATCAATTTAAAACACATTGTAATTTAAAATATGTTTTCTGTTAACAAACGTTCTCTGGTATTTGGCAGAGCTAACAGGCTTTAGGAGGACACAAGGAAAATAGTAATTGGCAGGTATGTGGTGTTTCCTTCCAATTACCATTGCTCATGAGTCCTTTAGTCATTTTGAATAGTCTCTGATTGGCTTGATGAGGTAATAGAACGTATGTTGCAGAATCATCTGCGAAAAGACGAACTTATATTTAGTGGCTGGTCATTGAAATAGGTCAAAAACAGATTCCTGGGGTACAACAGATGACACAGGATTAGGTTCTGAGCAAATGCCATTTGACTGGACACGATTGTCTATGAAAATGTTTTTATCCTTTATGTGTATAAACTATAATCCCATTATTATGCCTTTTCGATAAGACTGCCTCATGACTTACCTTTTCAAAGCCTTACTAAAGTCATTGAGGATCAAATCTACTTGATGTTTGTTATAAACAGAGGTGACACGGTCATTTACTAACATGACAAGCTAGGAAACACAAGATCTCATTTCTCGGAATCCTGATTGTAGGTGTAACAAATGATAGTGTCTCTAGCTGAAAACTTTTAATTTTTAAAATGGTTGATAATAAAGGAGGTGACAGTGTGTTCCAATGTTTTGCAAAGAACACATGTAATGGATATTGTCTATAATTAGCTAGACATGACCTTTGTAACGGTTTAAGTTTGAAAGACGTTGTACTATGTCCTCTGAACTTAATTTTCTGTCAGGCTTTTTGGGGATAGATTGACCTTTCAGATTGTGTTTAATCCCGGAAGTCTTCGGTTTTCATTCTGCAGAGCGAGGCACGGTTTAACGGTGACTGGACTAAATACAGACTAGACTTGTTAATTTAGAACCGATGCCGTTGCGGTATCTGGTTAATTACCAGTGTGGGATTTGTGGTGAGAAATAGATATAAGATGTGAATTTCTCTGGTAGGCAATTTCTATATAGAGTTGGTTTATCAAGTTGTTTTCTCGGCGATACACACTTTGCGTTTCGTTGTTGCTTTAGCCAAACAAGGGATTTTTTATATTACTGCAGCAGTAAAAATAGGTTTATAGCGTAATATTTTGCAAAAAGTCAAACGATCGTGATTAATCTATAAACATTGACAATTAGCAATCACATTTTCGTAGTTATTTTCTTAAAAGGAGGTCATTTGATAAATGGCGGGTTTGGCCATACTAATTGATATAAAAGACGTTACGATATTTGCAAAGAACTTAATCTGTTATGCGTATATTAGAAAAAGAGTTATAGATTATCTTGTAAACAATTCTGACTAAATAATGTTGTTTTTACCGCGAAATGCGTAATATGTAATGTCGTCTGCTTAATTTTAAGAACACAACTTGTATTAGAATTGGAGAGCGTCGCGGGAAAAGATGCATTCGGACAGTTGACGTCAATTATTGGAATGAGGTCGTAAATTTGAGCAGACAACATTAGTTATTATGCATTTCGCTGTAAAAATACCATTTTTGATCAAATTTTAATAAAAAATCAGTTATGAAAAAATTATTGTTGTAAGTTATTTCTAAATATGGTGACAACTAAAATGTCACAAAATATTACCTTTTCCCGTGGCGTGCCCCAATATTATGACCAATATTCTGCCAGTGACTGGAAAAATGAAATGCAGATTTATCTACATAAAACTTGTGTAAAATTGATGAGCTAATAATCCCGATTAGAGACTTAAATTTCTGTATTGAAATAAAAAAAAAAAAAGGATTACTTTCGTCCACACGTTTGATTTATATATAAACATATAGTTCTTTAAAACAGTATAATTATTAAAACTAATTAATTCAAGATTAATAACTAAACAAATATACAAATAACTTAACAATTATAGTCTCAAGGAATATGTGTCAGTAATTTAAAAAGAAGAATCACACACACATTGTTTGTTTTTCTAACATTTAAACCAGAGACAAAAACAACATAAAGATTCTGCTTGAACGTAATATGCACACATAATCCATTGTAGGTAAGTTAGAATGCATATTCAAAATTAAAAAGAAATGCTTATTCTCATACATCTGTATTAAAATCGTGGCATTTCATAAACGTAATTTCTAACATTTAAAACAGAGACAAAAACAACAGAAAGATTCTGCTTGAACGTAATATGTGCACATAAACCATTGAAGAAGCGTGTAAAACAAACAATTATAAGTTAGAATGCATATTCAAAATTTAAAAAACACCTGCTTATTCTCATACATCTGTATTAAAATCGTGGCATTCCATAAACGTAATTTCCACCAGAATAAAAGAAGACAAATTGCGATAAAAATACCCAAAGAACTGACAACTTACTTATCAACTTACTTATCATGTGATTCAGTATTGTTGATTTCTTTTAAATTTCTCGTTATTTAATGACACAAACCCAAAATCAGCGATAATGAAACGTTGAGTTTATATCAGGAATGTATACATCCAAAAGACTAAGCTTCACTTCAAGTTTCACACTAACTATTTATTTAAGGAAACAATGCACTTTAAAACAACAAGAGTCTGATTCAATTCCAATTGAGTTTTCTCAACTTGTCTGTAATTTTTCTTTTGAAATTGCAATATAGTAAATTATCAATCAAATAGAACATGGACATTAATGTGTTTACATACATAATTAAATCCTATATTATACAGTTACTAATAACAATTTTTCTAAAATAGACACGCACATTTTATAAATATAAGGAAATACATGTGTGGGAATATGAGCAGACGACACTTGCGCAGTAAAATAATATTATATTGTCAATAATGTTGACTTATAATGAAAAGATAAAATATGAAATGTAACTTCTTTCCAAATATATATAGTTAACATTAAAATGTCAAAATGAAAAAAAGACACTTATCCCCGATGTTTAACCATATACATGCATTATACGAGACACCGAGTTTTAAATCATTTGTCCACGGAATTGTAATAATGGTATCACTATTTCAGGAGTTTTACATGAAATCTTCTATCGGCTCCTGCGCTCATATTAGATTTGAGGCCGCTATCCCAGTCAACGGTGACGTAGCCTGCAGGATCCACCTGCTTTACGGTCCCTGTCTGAAAAAATACAACACAGAGAATTGAGAAAGCAAACAGTGGTATTGCTGACGATTTTTTTTAAATATATCTGTTCTATCAAATTATTTGACAATGAAAGTTGCAGCAAAAACAAATATATAGTATACTGACTTTTCTTGTCACAAAATAAGAAAATTGTACAATTGTAAAAGCTTTAAATAAGTATTGTCGAACACGTGCTTGAATATTAGTCATATTAACTGTCGCTGTTATATGGTTGATCCGTTCTGTTGCGTAATGATTCAATCAATATCTTGATGTATTAATCTAGAAAAGTAATTCCTTGCATACACAGTTGTCCGAATATAAGAACTTAAATCAGATGTACATGTATATCATTATTATAATAACAAGGTAGCCACATTGATCCGGGTAATACAAGTAATCACGTGCATTTCTCTATCCTAGAATAAAACTGCTTGATTCATAGATGTCAATATTGAACCGAGTAGGAAAACAGCCCTTAACCAATCATTTAAAAAGAATATATTCGCAATTCAGATTGGTGCGGAAACGCAAGCTACGGATTTCAATAAAACACATACAGTCTTCGTGACATTCAATAGGACTTTGTATTCATATAAAGCATCAACAATATAGAGATGAATAATTTAAAACAAGGACCATTCAACTTATCAAAAGTAGTATATGGCATATAATATTTAAACGTTTATTGTCAGTTGCTAAATCAAGATAGATAGTAAAGAGATGTTGTAGGAATTACATCTCTGCATATGTACCTGTATTAGTTTATACTTATTTCCCAATCGGCGTGAAT
>JAZAYU010000104.1:1197581-1404417 GCA_038501625.1 Corbicula japonica
AAAACACAGAATTCAATAAATAGCGCGTGTTACTTACATGTAATCGTAGTAATAGCAAGAGAAACGAAATGTCATGTACTGCAAGAAAAGAGATGATTAACATCCTGAAGGTGTCGTTAACCTAAATAATATCAAATGTTGTTCATTCTTTGTCATCAATATTTGTCATAGGAACATCAGTAATATTTGGCAAATATATTAGTTGCAGGTCTCTGTGCTATCACAAATTCAGCAAGTTGAACATTCCGAAACTGAGTCAAATAAAGACGAGGTAGGTTATTGAAGTAAACATCTTTATAAAGATGACAAAATAATTTATAATTATGTATTCTGTATTTTGTTTTGAAATTCATTAAATTTGGTATAGTTTTTAAGTGAAATAATTTTTATGCATATTTGAAATGGCTGCATGTAAAAATACACAGCCTCCCCATACAGCCAAAATGTAGAGTGTACAAAATTATTACCTTATGGTTGTAAAAAAAAGTATGTACTGTACGAAAAGAGAATATTTACATAATAAAGATTTTGGTAGCCTAGCTCGTAAAGGTTGCTCATTCTTTGGCATCAAAATTTGTCTTAAGAACATAAGTTAATATATATTTACTTGCAGGTCTCTATTTTATCGCAAGTTGAACACGATGCACATTCCGAAACTGTATCAAAAAAAGACGAGGTAAAGTATTCAATTTAAAAATATTACATCGTTATTAAGAAAACAAAATAATGATATATGTAAAGTTTCTTTATTTGAGTGTAAAACGGCTGTCAATGTGTGGAACTGTTTACATTTTTCTGCATCTTAAGTGCAATATGCATATCAGAAATGGCTACATCTAAAAGACACAGCCTTTCGACACAGCCAAAAATTAGAGAGGAATAGAGAGGGAAAAAGAACAAGGGTAATATAATTATCAGTTTCAAAATTAACACTGTTCGTTTAAATAAATATAATAATAAAGATATAGATATCTTTTCTTATTTTAGTGTACAAATGGATGAATCTGTTTTTATACATTTGGTTGATTAAATACAACACAAACGTTAAGTCGTTTTTAAGTGCAATTTGCATATCAGAAATGGCTACATCCACATAACACTAATTTCTAATAACATTGTATTATTCACATATAGACACGGTAAACTACTCAAATTAAAACTGTAACACCGTTATTATGTTGACAAGAGAAACAAAGAAATTGTATTTTTCTTATGTTGGTTTAAAACATTTTTTAAATTTTATTAAGTTTTTTAAAGTGAAATAGTCATATCAGAGACGGCTACATACAGACGTCACAGCTTCCTACACAGCCAAAAGTAGAATTTACCAAAGTGTTACTTCATGATTTGGCGCGAAACACATGTGAAAAGAGATGATTAACTTTCTAAATGTTTCTTTAACCTAGCTACATGTAATAAATGTTGTTCATTCTTTGTCATCAATATTTGAAACTGTTCTATATTTATAAGTCAATTATGGATATAAGAAAAGGCTATATCCAAAATACACAGCCTTCCGACTCAGCCACAACATAGAGAGGAAAAATACCATGGGTAATAATAATGATTAGTTTTAAAATAGACACCACTAATAATTGAAGAAAATGTATCTACTTGCAGTCATCAATGTTATCGCGAGTTAAGCAAGTCGGACGTTCCGAAACTGTGTCAAATATAGACACGGTATGGTACTCAATGTTTAAATAAATATAATAATAATGATATAGATATTTGTCTTATTTTAGTGTACAAATGCCTTAAATTTGTGAATCTGTTTTTATACATTTGGTTTATTATACACAACAAATTTGCATATCAGAAATGGCTACATCCACATCCTCCACACACAACCATTAACACTAATTTCTAATAACATTGTATTATTCACATATAGACACGGTAAACTACTCAAATTAAAACTATATAACTGTTATTAGGATGACAAACGTAACACTGAAATTGTATTTTTATTTCGGAGTGAAAATATTTCTTTAAGTTTGGTTATCAATTTAAACTATCTATCACTCCGATTATTACCTTAGTCACTTTTAAGCATATATTTAAACGGTAAAGCGCTGTTGCATTTATTCAATAACAAATTATCAGAGAAAAGTAATTGAATTTACTATTCTCAATATGTATAAATAGCCTTTGAATCCTTTGAAAAATCAGCATTGTTTTAGATACGGATCGACCCATGTTATTCTTACCGTGGACGATTATTCTTTAATGTATAGAAACTTCCTATTTTAATTTCCAATCGTATTTTGTTCTTTCGGCATACATATACAACAACTAATACCCGATTTCTTAAAACTGAATAAATTATTTTATTTGTATACTAAAAATTTCATACCTTAATATATTTGTGTTCGCGAGTCCTTATTAGGGGCAATTGCATCATGAATAATATATAAACAATGTAAATATAGGAGTTTCCAGCTTCCATGCCACTTCCTTATTTTTGTTTTATTGTTCCCACGACATTTTTTCTCGAATAATTTCACTGATCATAAATTAGCGAGAACATAATTCATTAACCTAACAAAATTTCTTCTGCGTAAGTCAAACATAGATATGGTGCATAAATGTTGATGACAAAAATGCATTTACACACAACACTAATATTTGTACCATTCGCACTCAAGTATATTATTCTTTGATTACGCTTGAGGGCCCAATTTTCTGATTTCAACAACAGTAAGGCACATTGGTTAGTATAGGTTTATGTCTATTTATTAATATTAAAAAATAATCGGTCTCTCATATTACGAAATGTGTGCGAGAACTTGCAAGATTTATGCAAAGTACGTTTGATGTTCATTCAACTGAAGGGACTTTTATGACTGGTTACATAATATTAGTATTTCTTCTTATTTAAGCACATCCGTTTAATAAAGGGTACCCGGTGATTAAGTATCGCAATTTTAAGAAATGCGGAGATTATGTCAAATCTGTATCAATTCATACATAGATATTATTTTAAAGATAAACTGACAAATGAATACTTACTTTTGTAAATTTGGTCCAATTAATTTACTAAATATGTTATTTTGAATATAAAGAAAATAGTTTTATGATTAAAAGATACAACTTACACGAGAATATTGGTTGAATTAATTCATTAAAATTCGGGTGCACATTTCACGGTACGCAAAATCTAAGGGGAATCTGTCGCGTATAGTATAACATAGTAAATGTGACAATAACGTTATCCTGTGCCCGTAACTTTGCTAGTATAAGAATTGTTTTCCATTTCCACATAATATTTGCAAACACTAATATCAACTCCGATGCTGCTGCCTTATTCGATTGGCGTTCGAAACTTTTTAATAGCGTCTTTTGACAAGCACGTATATTTACAGGCTAATAGTATTAACGGGGGACATAATACTGATTCGCATTATGTTTGCACGAGTTGTGCATATCCAGTATAGTGCCACATGTGTAGATACTTATCGTAGTCCGATTCCAATTTTTCCAAAACACTTGTAGTCCGATTATGACGATTTAATATCTATAAATCACAGCTACGGAAACCATATATTCCATGTAGCCATTTCGGCGGATAATAGTGCAAACATTTTTAATTGGACATGCAATAAAATGTAGATGTACGATCAAATTATATTTCACTGACAGTTTTATTTAGCGTTTATGCATGATTATCATGCGAAAATTAACTAAAACCGTTCCGTCACTATAACCTTGCGGGGATGGTTCTTAGTTCATGCTTTCGCGAAAGCGGTTGTTTTGGGGTTGAGTAACAGAAATAATATACTATTTTCATTTTGTAAAGTAAAACATCATGTCCGTCTTGGCTTATTATACAACGAACTGCATAGAATATTTAGAATACATTAAACAAAACACACACTAAGATATGCCTATTAAATGTAGGGTAACCCAATCACTTCCCCCTTTGCATCCGCCTATAGCAAAAAGTATATAGACTAGAATATTAATAATTCTGCGCTTAGCAAATAGGCGAATTATACACAAATATCTAAGTGTATTGCTATCCTAAATCTGGTTTAAATGACGACGATACAGAACTCTAACAGTCTCTTTATTGTTTTAGTAAAAAGGGCGTATTAAGAATATGCATTTTAGAAATTAATCCTTCGCGCGCAGCCACAAAGTAGAGATGTAAAGAAAGCATATTGTTTAGATTTGCTCTAATCAAGACAAATAATGTTAATTGATTATCTCTAAAAGCGCAAGGTACTTGTCGCTGTTCTGTTTTACGGGTTCGTAGACACGCGTGTGATCTATGCCGCTAGCTATCTGGGACCTCTGTCGGCCACGCTCTAATATTACATGATATACTGGCCCCTGTTCCCAAATAACTGATTAAATTAGTGCATCTGATGATCAAACGACTTGTGATATATGACGCGCACTCTACAGCCGCGGGAAGCAGGAAGTATTTAGACACGTGTCATGTATACCACGTATGGCCGATAGTACCTCGATATCGGATCAATTAATTTTATGAATGTATGTGAAGTTTTGTATTCCAGTACTTATAAGAGATATTAGTAATTAAATAAATTGGAAAATATTTTGTTGGAAACTACAAATGTGTCAATTCTGGCTCAGTTAGTGGATGAAAAAGTCAGTTTTAACAGCTTCCAATTGTGTTTGATCATTTCCACGTGATCAAGTTGTAAGTTTCTACAACTTTTTGAGGTTTTTTTTTATTTCAACAAAGTTTCAAGAAATAGCGTCTTTAACAAATATTTCTTAAAGCTTGTACTAAATAACTGCATACACTATGTCATTATTTCACTTGAACATCGGGGTTTAACAAATCTTTGTTAAACTATTCCCGTCACTTAACTGAAGTGTGGCAAGAAAATTGTTTGCAATGTTAACAATAATTTGTTAAGATCTCTGTTCGCTGTTACTGAATCTACTGTCAGTCGTAGGAGTTTAACAAATCTTTGTTAAAGTTTATACTATTCTCTGCACGTGACAGAGATGTGGAAAGAAAATCGGCCGAACTGTTAACAATAATTTGTTAACATCTCTGTTCGCTGTTACTGAATCTACCGTCAGTCATGGGAGTTTAACAAATCTTTGTTAAAGCTTATACTTTTCTCCTTGACAAAGATGGAGAAAGAAAATAGGTTAACAATAATTTGTTAGCATCTCTGTTCGCTGTTACTGAATCTACCGTCTGTCAGATTTCAAAACATAACACATATTTGTTAACGATTATATGAGAATCGGCAGTTGGCAAAAATATTCAATGGGCATCGGCTGGTTATCAATGTTTTCACAATATTGTTAAGACGTTTAATTTTTAAAATATAATAAGTCTGATTTAAAAAACAACCGAATCTTTTATATAAAAAATAAGTATATATTTGTTTTGTTTTTTAATTTTTAAAGATGGGGAGTGAACATCAAGGTGATGCATATTTTCCGTCAACATATTTGTAAAAAAGCTAAAATACTGAGTGAACAAATCTTAAAAAAAAACTAATAGCATTTAAAGAAAACATTATTTATTTTACCGGTTTTAATCCTTTGCAAAAATACTGTGATTAATGTGTTTTGCTGATGATCCTACATATTCAAGAAAGACATAATATATATTATATTTTTCGCTTATCAAACTCCGGATCATATCAGTAATTCAGTAAATGTATCATACATGTATCTTAATCAAATCAAGTCCCCAAGAACAATATAAAATTAGCTAGTAAAATTGTATATTAATTTTAATTAACAACATTTTATTATCCAGAATGATTTAAAATCTTATTCGTGTAACATTAAGCAATTTAATATCATCTTTTCAAAGCCGCTTTAAATTTATATTCTTTAACAATATTATGATTTTATTTTATTATTTCTCAAGATTTTACTTTAAAAATCAGGTGAACAGTTACTCGGACTTACTCCAGATTGGGTATTTTATTATGAACACACAGCTACTGAAATGTCTTTAAATGTCATAAACACTTGAACCGTTTATGATTCGCTTTTTCGAACAACTCACTGATAACTTAAATCTTGTTTTAATATACTTATGTATTATAATACATAGCGTTGGTTAGTTGGCACTTTGTCTTTTCCATGTTTAAACACTGTAAAATCCGAAATCTAGAAATCATAGGTGTAGACTCCGGGAAAATTATAGCGACCATTTCACAGCATGAACGGTGATACCAATAACATTTTCTCTTTCACATCTGCTTGTATTGTTTTAACTATTCCGTAATTCCAGGTTCAGTAGTGATCACTCATGTACCTAATATTAAATATAAAAAGACATGACAGTTAGCAATAGATAAAATTCAAATAGCAACAGAAAAAAAGTTTAGAAATGCAAGTAATATATAACCTATAAAGTGAGCAAATCAAGAGAATCTAATGGATTTTCGCCTTGAAATGGTCTGTGTTAAATAATTTTTCCGCTGGGTGTGTTTACAACAAGGTGCTATTGTGCACATACCTCACGGTTGACAGAATAAATGGTTAAACATGTGTAACTAAATAACGATCAGCACCAAAACCAGAGGTTTTTTTTTCAAGATTGATACCTACTTAATTCAGAAAAATCAGTTAAGACCGATATTTACGGTCTTTAGAATTGCGACATATAAAAAGAAAAAGAACACATGATCAATGCCTATAATCTGTTGAAACAAACTAGTAATGTTTAAATCTTTATATTTTCGGTTGTGTTCCATAAGTGTTTTTTAAGTAAAATGTAAAAACTGCCAGAAAGTGGCATATCTTTTCTAAGATGAGATTCCCAGAAACGGTAAAGCCCTCCTCAAGAAAACACATATTTCGGGTACATGATTATATAATGTTATAGTAAAATAAACGCAGACTTGCGAATCATTTAATAGAAAGGTAGATATAGCGTTAGTATATAGCAACTTGCAACAAAATTATGGTGTAAAACGATTACACAGTCAGATGATAGAGCAGCGCGCGTTATCAACACAATGTGTTATATTCTAACCTTAATTTCACACACAAAAAAAATGATCAATGAGTTCTAAATAGATAAACAAATAAAAGCTATGCTTTCTTATCTGACCATCAGGAGACCGGTAATAGCTACTGAATTGAGTAATATTAATCAAGGTAAATCGTTTTGCTCTAAACAGATTGATATGTGTATAAGAATTGTAACTTAGAGAATAAATATAAAATGAGAAAAAATACAAAAAAACAACGTTTTAACAAATTAAGCTTACTGTACTTTCTAAACGTTCTTTTAATTTCAAACAACCAGCATGTTTTCATTCAATATATTGTACAATTCTTTTAACCACGATTTATTAAGGAAGAGTGCAGAGGAGGAGCAGACAAAAACCTTTATTTTTTCATAGTGCATTTTATGCTAAAACCCATCATTGTGTTACATGTATATGCTAAGCGTCTTCAAGTTGGAAGTTCGAAATTCTAATTGAAGAGTTTTACGGATAAGTGTACAATCTCGTATTGTTATGTTCGACGAATACAGTAAAAATATTAATTAATATCTCAATTACCCACTTGTTTTCAGAATACGATCAAATTAAGCATGTTTTTAGGAAGTTTAATGTTAGTTTAATGTTGTATATAATATCTTTTTACAAAAAAGTACTTTCAATATATTATCATAATAAATCATTAATAAATAATTCTAAACATCCGTTTTCAATGTAGTTTTATGATTTACACAAACCTTATGTGCTTACTGCTTACAGTTGAGTTGCACTTAATTCTGCAGTTTCTGACAAATCTAAGAATATGTTTAAGAATAATGCATCATCTGTTAAACGGAAATCCATGTTTACCAAAAAAAAATGAAGCCTGAATGAGCTTTGAATTTTCTTGTCAGGGTAGGTTTGGGAATTCAACAGGGGCCTTTTGTTTAGAATCACAAAGCCTGCAGACATAACACTGATTCATTTATTACAGTGCCATACAAATTAGAAAATAATGATCCAAAACAGGATGAGTTTCCCTGAGAATCAATAGATCTTTTTCTAACAACTTGTTGATAATGGCAAATAATGGGTCAGTTGAACTGTAAGAAGGTTATAGTTCAGAATTAGAAAATTTAACATTAAATTCTCCCTAACTTCGTTCGGTCGAATTTAATTTGTTAAATTTTCACATTCTGAACTATAACCTATACATAATCCACGATTAGGGTAGCTTGCAGAATTTAAATCTGGGTGTTAGCTATAAATCAGTTGTCGGCATCAAATAGATAAAGAGAACTTAACTGCACATTTTTATAAATGTTGTTGCATTGCAATAATCAAGCAATCATCATTAGAATCCGAAGAAAACGACATGTTATATGTTGCAAAAAATTAAATGGCTAGCCTGGCGACAAGTAAGATTTTGCAAAAGAAATGTCCTATTAAATTAATATGGTTTTACTTATGTTATAATATTTAATTTCACTTTCTTAATCTGTTAACCATCTACCATATTCTAAAAGATAAATAAAGGTTATAAAAAACATATATTAACAAACATATCTAAGACAAAGTGTGACTTCAAAATATATGAGACTGTGTTTATGATCATTAATAATTGTTCTATGAATATGCGTGCTATCACTTCTTTAAAATATCAAGTTTCAACTCTTTAAATAGTAATAGGTACAAGAATTGTAATGACTGTTGGAGGAACGGGTTCTATATAAAGAATACTTCAACGTCTACAAATGTGTTGGAAAATTACTCGCTCTTAAAGAACATATCAGAGACCTTTACCTCGCGCTTTTTAAAAATGATTTATGATTTATTATAAAGGCCCTTACCCGTCATTGAAACATAATACTTTCAAGAATTTTAAGCTCATTATTTACCTTTTAAAATAAATGCATACTGTAAACAACCCAATTGTTTACAGCGATACACATTAAACGATTATAAACAAAAGAACATCTTTATTACTGATAAAATATAAATGTTAGCGGAATACTTACCTATCAGCGTTTATACGAAAAGTTGACCTGATCTGTATATGCTTCAACTTATGTTTGTGTTCTACATTCTCATATCTAAAACGTAAATATATATTTCAACACAAAATAACAGCATATCACAAGCAAATAACAAGCAAATCACTTAACGAATATGAAAATGACGGAAATAAAGGAACATGTTCTCCAATCATATAAGCATTGGTCAGCGGGCCCATTTTTCTTCAATCTCGATTTTTTTGTGTTAACAAAAGTTTATAAACCTAGTAAGTCTGAGTTTTAAACATCACAAATATAGTATGTTTTCAGTATAATACGTAATAAGAAACATACATGTGACCAGAACTAATAAAGATATTTTAGAATATTAAGTTATTACAAATTTTGACGATTGATAACGCTGGCGGCTTTAAGACTGCGCTTTCAAAACAATCAAAAGTAAATGAGATTTTTGGAAAAGATAACAAACATAATAAAAATTTAATGTTATTGTTATAAAAATATAAAGCTTACCATTTGAGAGATACCATCCACAAATTTGCGACAAACCAAATCTTTATCATCTGAAAAATTATATCCGAACTTCGTAACTGAACATGATATTCACAAAGACTTAGTGTTTCAACTCCGAACTTAACAACATGACTCGCTTTCATATTTTGAATAATTGTCTTGTTATAAAGACAGTCATCTAAACAGCCTACAAGTCTTGAGAAGCCTCTGCTTAGATTCAAAATGTAATAATTTTTTCGCTCAATAACTTCTTACGGTAAGTGATTTGCAATAATAACCCACTTCAGCTTAATTTCTGCAATTCCAGAAAGTTTGAACACACTTCCATCACGTGACTACTTTTCTTGCATAACACAATCACAGAACATTTAGTTTGAGGGTAGTAGGCTAGCCTGGCAGACGGCTAGATGGTTCTATTTTAGTTACTTGTTTTAGTATTTTTAGATTTATTTTGTTTTATTATTTTATAGTTCTTAGTTTCTAATTCTGATTTCTGTCGCAGTTTTGGGAGCTATGGAAAATGTAAAAACAGAAAAACGAATTGCAGGGTAAATTTTCTTGATATATCTTTGGATGACGGAGGAAATAAAACAAAATATAGGGACGGGAGCAAGTCTTGAAGCTGGCTATTCTTAGGTCAAACAAAGTTCATTTTGTGTAATTTCCAATATCTGTATCGAATCGGTTAATGTAAAAAGAGAATAAATTGCCTGTATCTGATAAGCCATGTAAGCTAGTTCTCTCTCTCTCTCTCCCTCTCTCTCTCTCTCTCTCTCTCTCTCTCTCTCTCTCTCGTAGGCATCTAATAGTTTAGAAATACGTTGGAATACATGATGAAGATTTTCTATTGTGTTAAAAGTGAATGAAATAATATTTTTCTCAGTTCGTTCTAATCGTGATTTAAACGTTATTAAAAGTGACAATAAATTATTTTTTGTATCACATTCTACTTAAGATCGTATTTTGATTATTAATCCTTACCCTTACTAGATTTGCCAATAGTTCAACCTGTAATTCTTCATTAATTGTTCAAAGGTCAGATTTGTAACAATTTCTTGGCTAAATAGCAGTTGGTGTATGTTCAGTTGTGAATTTAGGTTTGACTACAGTAATTTAACTCCCGTAGACTCCTAGTAAAGGTTCAAATATCCTATTCCAAATGAGCTATCGAGCCAACGCCTTTAAATCTGCTTTTTTGTTAAAACTATTTAAGCTGTCGGTGTCATTATATTTATTGTTCAAAGGTTTGATTTGCAGCACTTCATTGGCTGAATAGTTGGTGAATTTAGGTTAGACTACAGCAATTCATTTCCCATAGACTCCCAGCAAAGCTTCATATCTAACTAAGCTATTGAGTCAATGTCTTGAAATCTGCTTTTTGTGAAAACTAATCTAGAGACATCATACATGTAAATACACAGCAAATATATAGCCTTACCAGTAAATTTAAGCAATTTGCGCTGGAATACCACCACCCTCAGCCCATTGTTTAGTTCCGCCCATTGTTTTCTCAAACCCTTTCTTTTATCTGGGGATCATACGCCGCTGAACATGGAATGATATTAAAATAAATCTGAAAATACCGCATTGAAGGTTCCATGTTCACCGTCATATGCATACCATCGTTTGGGATGGATCAAAATTTTACTGTTTATTGGTGTAAATACTGAGTTGCGCTCTACCCGGGGCTAGGCGGTGCGGGCAGTAATATGCATTTCCATTATTGCCCATGAACATGGTCAATCAAAACCGAGTCTGCACTATTTTCATATTTGTCGTGTTCGGTGGCTTTCAAAGTTCCCCTTTCATCTATTATAAAATTTACTGAACTGCAGGGGGTGACAACTCTCCAGAACCCAATCCATCTCAGCCCCCCACATCTCGGGCCACCTTTCCGCGTACGCATTGGATAATGTTATGGCTGAGTATTTTAATTCTGTCACTTGTTGCGGTTTATCCGAAATGTATCAATAACCATACTTCAAATTTGAGTGAAATTTCACATTAATTGATTTGGGAAGCTACCACATACACATATTTAATATTACTTTAAGATGAACCAATATTTTGTGTCAGTATTGATAAAATTAGGCATAAATGTCGCAATGAAAATTTGAGTCATTTTTACCTGACGAGTACGTTAATATCGGCCAAAGTTCTGCATTACTTTACATAAGATATATCTCACACAATTAAATATTCTTTACGACAACTATATAAACAATATACTCACATGCGTGTTTTCAAAGCTATAGACCAGCAGTTGTTTCTTTTCAATGTTCATTTTATTGTCCGACCTATGTCATAGAATTCTTAATTTCGGTAAATATGAACTCAACCTTGATTCATCAGTAAATATTCAAATTGTAGACCGATTGGCGGCTTATAAGCTGTACATTGCAAAACTAATTCTAGGAATAAGGATTGTGAAATAAACACTATCCGTTACAAAAATTGAGGATAAAAAACACTGGATCCGACATTTTGAACGTAAAAGAGCTTCTTAGTATGCTCCGGAAGGCGAAAACAAGGAGATACGAAGACGAATATGAGAAAACATGAATTAAAAAAATTACAATTACGAAGCGAAAGATAGGATGGCGAAAACGTGAGATTATTTCGCATTATCACCATCGTTTTTCGCGTTTTTTTTGTCATCGTAATTTGTAATTTTGCGTTCAGCGTCATAGTCGAAAATGGTGATGGCCCTAAATGAATTCCGTAGTAACTTCCAGACTATGCATGCTTTTGTGATGGAACACTGATTTAAGTACTCAGTTTTGTATTTCAATATTTACTTCGGCAATGGAGGTTGAACCAAATTTTGGTAAATCTAATACCAATAGACCTCAATGTTTAATTCCCAATATTCAATGTCCAGTAAACAAAATTATTTCATCTATTTAAAACATACAGGAAAGTTGGGATTGATTTACCTTTAAGAAAATTACTGATTTCTAACTATTATTGAAAGTAATTAAAACTAGAACCATCTAGCTGACCGCCAGGCTAACACATGTGTTATCCTGGATTTTATCTGCTGGCTGATCAGTACATTCCATGATAGTTCACCGCACCACAGGAATCATAAATTTTCCCAACTGATAATCGTGAATCGAATTACAAAATTTTGTACTGGTCGATTGAACATGTTACATGTTGAAACTAATTACTAACAGAAATCAATCATTTATTATTTTTATTTATTTGATTTGACCAATATGCTACATAAACAGTAATCTAAACATGTATAATAAACTAAAATGAATTTAAGCACAGCTTTTACTTTCCAGATTTTGGAACTTGAAAAGTGTGTAGTTATGGGTATATTGCCTCATAAAGAAGCTTTGCAGTTATCGCGCCCTCGTTTAACTGTAAAATGTTTCATGGTATTGCATTAAACAACTTTTTCACAACAGTTGTTATAATCATGTTCTCTTTCAATAAATGTATTTACCTTTTAAATTTGAATCTATACACCACTGTTTAACTATAATCACATCGCTGTGTACAGTCAACATATGACAAATTATTTTAACAAGTATTTTTTTGAAAATCTCTTCAATTTGCATTTGGAGCACTTGTGAATTTCTATTTGGTTATCATATGTTTAGCTTATGGGATTATTTGAAAGATATCTGAAGATAACGACCCAGCGGCCTAGCGGCATGAAGTTGGAGCTTAGCGGCGTGAATTTGACGGCCTAACGGGCTGAACTCAACGGTCTAGCGGCCTCATGTCTAGTTTGCCAGGCCGCAAGTGTACCAACTCCGCGCCGTTATGCCTCCAGGCTGCAAGACCCCTAACTTCACGCCGCTTGGTCGGATAGGCCGCTAGGCCTCTAAATTACGCCGCTATTTCGCCAATCATCAAGGCCCTCAACTTCACGCCGCTATGCAGACTAGTCCGCTAGGCCGACAAATTCATGCCGCAATCCCGCAATTGTACGCCGCTAGGCCGTAAATTAACGCCGTTAAGAAAAAAATATTTTAATAACCAATAAAAATCGTTTCGAACTTCAGATGTATTAATTATCAATTTGTCATACTTGACTACAGATCACTTAAGAATATAATCGAGTTTTATTTCCACCACTAATGCGAGACAAATCCTTGAAACGGGCTTCAATTTTGGCGTTTTCCGCACTAAAATAAGAAAAGATGCTTTAAAATAATGATTCAAATATTATATTTTGTTTCAAAGCCTCGGCAAATTAAACAGAATTCATATACTGTAGCCATAAAAATATGGATACGTCGCTTATGGCATTTTTAGTACCTTTTTCCCTATACATTTAAATGTTTAGTTTGCTAGTCGTGAGTTATTTCTTTGATCGGGTTTGTCAAAAATGTGTTATGTAAACGTTCATGAAGCTACATGTATAAATGCAAGTTGGCCAGCTAGCAATCTAATACTCTGGTGGAATTGAATGTTTCCTAGAGACCAGAGAAATTTATGGTCATTTAACTGTTATCGCCGATCCCCAGGACTGATAAGCTGAACTTCCCCTGGATGCTTGATGTTAAACATGTTTGTTTATAAAGCCGCGATTTGCTATAAACCAGCTTCACGCGAAGAACATGGAACATGGAATATTGAACATGTGTCTGTCATGTTATCTTATTGACTAATCACTACTTGACTGGTATAAACAGTATATTATGTCCCAGGCATTTTGCATTTGGGAATATCGCTTTTAAGTTAAAGTTTTGTTTCAATACTTTAATATACACTGAAAAAAGATTATATAATATCATTTTATAATTTTAACAATTATTTTTTATACAACAATATGGTGTAAACTAAATTTAAAAACTGTAAATTAAGAAAGGTGTAAACGTTTACAGCGTTACGGCCGCCACACTGCACAAACTGCGCTACAGTGAAGTGTAATTACAAAAAAAGCTTGCTTCAGACAAGGAATCAAACCGTACGGTGCGTCGCCTCGTAACTCTAAGCACATTACCTAATAAGCTAGCTCGGATAAGTTCCGAAAGGTTGCACGGATAACCCTGATAAACGTGACAACCAGACACGCGATATCCGGTTGATAGATATTTTCACAATTTGTTGTCAAAATATAGTTTTAAGTGTAATCGGAGTAGATGCTCACACTGGGCCAAAAAACATATTGAAAGCTAAAAACAAGCGTCTTCAAATTCAAACATTATTAAAATATGCGCTGATTGTATATTAAGAGGTGTCATATTATTAATCAACAGTAAAAGGTTTTACCAACAGTGGCTAGTATATCGAAAACACCTATCTTAAGACTGAAAAAATTATTTTTTAAAGAGTAATTTAATCTGCGCTATAAGCATACATAACTATCGTGGCTATCGATTTCCAATGGACGTAATAGAACTGCGCAAATTTAATGCTTATGTCAGTGGCTTTTGTTTCCAATTTTATTAATGGTTTGTGTAATTTTAAAAACATAGACACGTGATCGAATTCTTTAACGTAACTGAGTGCAAATGAAAACGCAAATCTTGAGTTTTTGGAATATTTTTGATGTGCGTAAAAGTTAAATAAATTGGCAAATGTTGATGTGTTTTAAAATCATTAAGTAACCAGTTTATACATTAATGGTCTACTGAATTTTAAACTTTCTCTCCTACAGTAACCCCCTACAAACACAATAAATGTTTGTTTCGGCATGTAGAAATGCACGAAACACCCCCAAACAAGTCCATTTGTTAATCTTTACTCACGGCCACACAAATTCGATCATCAGTTTTCAAGTTTTTATGTTTTTACTCAACATAAACAACGGGCATATGAGGTTTTTTTGTCATGATCCAAGGAGGGATGTCCCGACATGAAATCGCTCGACAGATGCATTGTTCACTGTCGACAATTACGACAACTTTTTGATTTTATAACACATCTTCCTTTGCAAATTTTTGAAACTTTTACACACGTCAAAAATATTCCAAAAAATAGAGAGTTGCGCTTTCATTGGCATTCAGTATACTTCTTTACTTCCTGTCGTGGTGTTCTTCTGATCAAACCTTAGTTGCCTTGTTCACAGTTCCGTCATGAGCACCTAGCCACTTCCTATTGACTGTGTCATTAGCTATTTACATTGTATGTTAAATTGTTTGTATGTATGTCTTTGGTCTATGAATATTGTTAAATTGTGTAATTGGACTTCAATTACTTCCAGTGTCATCCTGAACATGTATGAGACCCAGACGGAAACTGAGATTTTAAAACCTCGTTAAAAGCCCAATTTGAGAAATGCTTTACTACTGATCGATCCAAGGCTGTTCCTGTTTAAATTTTGTACAGTCGTATGTTTTACAGGGACATAATTTTTCTTATTTTAGATATATCTTAACCACTTGATTTTTTTTACAAAATGTCAATTCTTCGAATTTAGATTAACCTCTTTATTAATTATCATACAGAAAGCGGTCAAAGAAAGTGAAGATGTTGTTAAGTAAAAAGCTTTTTAAGACTGATGAACGCGAGGAAAATTACTTATCATTCAAGATTGGGTATGACAAGAATAGTGAAATGCTAAAAATACAAAACATACTAAACATACTGAAACACAAAACATTAAAATTGTCCATGTCGATCGTTTTGCCGTTATAAAGCAGGCATGTTTTGACGCTAGTACAGGTTTATACAATTGATTTAATCGCCGACAAACAATATTATTATTTTCTACAAAAGCTATAAACGTGTTGACATCATAAATTTCCGTCAAACTTTATGCTCATTACATAGAGAAGATCTATCTAAGAAGTCAGTGCAGTGAAGCAGTCTAACAATCCAGGATTTGCGATCCCGCATTTTTATTAGTGATTACATTTTCATGGTTTTAACCTTCGTATAAAGTTACTGTCTCAGACTTTAAAGAAACGAATTAATAAATTAGTGTTATAGTGAAATTAATAACGAATCTCTCAGGATTTATCCGAATAAATGACATAACAGGCGGTGGCGGTGAGCTATGTATACAGAAAGACGAAAGCGAGTCTTAAAGTTTGCGTGCGTGCGTGTGTGTGTGGTTATTAATTCGTGTAATACATAAGATACATATCTTTCACTAGAAAAAATAGCCAAACCTACTTAGTGATTTGTTTCTTTGATATCGTGAGTGATGAAATTTACTATACAAACAAGTATTTTAACCAACGTCCCACAAATGCATACATGTGATCGCAAGAGAATATCAAATTGGATGTTAGCTAGTCCAAAATCTTATTGACTGTTAACTTAAGCAAGTTCTACTTTCAAACTGGACATTTTACGGATAATAAATAAAGCAAATCCTTTATTGTGTTTTAGTGCCTTATACTAAAAAGCATCATTTTTAAGATATTCCAATGAAAAATATTAATTTGATAACATGTATGAAATGGGATATTGGGAAACCAAGAATTAATGTTAAATAGCTAACAATTTCTTGAATGTTAACTTAGCAAATAACTGGATAATTCTATTTTATTGATTAATTGAAATTGATGATTTTTAATTAACTTGCATTTTAAAATTTCAACGTTGAGAGGGAGATAGCGAGAGAGAGCGGAAGTTATTTATGTATTAAAATTATTTTTTGTCACTTCTGCTACGGCTGTAGACTCAGATCAGTCTGTGCTTCTGGGCACTCTGATAAGGGTCTACACCGATAGCATTACTGCAAAACAATACATTGCCTCAGATAAAAGACTAGGTCGGTTTGAACTTATGGCGTATCAAATGGGATAAGAATTAAATTGGTCAAATTATGACCTTTACATATTATGTTTACCTGTCAATGTATGTGTTGTAATTATAATTTTCGCTTTTACAAAACTGATTGATTCTCTCCATTTCTTAATCCATCATATTTCTGAATCTGAAGGTGCTCAAGATTTCTAGATTACATGGCTTATCAGATACGGGCAATGTAATCTCCATTAACGTAAACAAATTCGATACAGCAATATGAGTAACCCCACAATGAACTTAGTGTGACCCCAATGTATTCCTGCTACACTCAAATCAATTTAAACAAATCCCTATGTTCTTGGAGCTAAGCAGGGAAGGGAAGGTCAGAACAGAAGAAATGAAGTGCCTGACCAGTTTACATACTGGAGCCAATCTAGTGCTTTAAGACCGAATTGTAACTCACGAACTGTCATAAAAGATTGTTTGCTAAAAGTTTTCAAACTGTGTGAAGATGTTCTTATGCAGCAAAAAGGAAGATGAACTGTAACTGTAAGTAAAGATTTTGTTGTTAATGCAGATTGGTCAGTATAAATTTATTGTATGACCTTATATACATTTTCTCGTCACATTTGGTTTTACATCTAATATGCGTTCCTTAAAAAACCGTCATACATACAAAATCACTATTTTAACACTAAACCTGAGTAGATTGGATTTTTAAATTGATGAAGAACTTCCTAAAAACCGTTTGCCTTTGGATAATAAATTGACTATGCTAAGATTCTTAATCGCTTATTAATGGTTCTCTTTATATGTTTAACGTTTTCTTTCATTCTAAGACTTTTATTACAAGAGATAACACGTATGGTTTCAATATCATGAAAATTCACAGGTCACTACAATTCACATTCGGCAGATTTTAAATAAATTTATTGTAAGCGGATATGTTTCAGTCAACAAAATTACAAATTTAAACATAATGAATAAAGTATTTGTTTAAAAAATGTTCGACACCTCATAGATATAAAAGCTAAGAATTTAGTCATAATAACTTGTAATTTAGTAGGAAAAGTGTATCATATAAAATATACACTAAAACACTTAATTTCTGCGCCTTCCTTTAGAACAAAATCTTATATTTAAAATTTAACCTCATCGCTCATGGTGCTTTGTACATTTAGATCGGGACTTTTTTTATCTGGACTAGATATCGACAAAAATTAGAAACAATCATACTATCACATAAATTTTGCTTACAATTAAGGAATATATGTATATATTGTGGCGCCGTCGTCACTTCCTGGGAGGGCGGGGTGCCTCCGGGTGCTAAAGCTCTCTTGAAGAGGTAGTGCAGCTACACTGTTTGATCCACCAGGCCTATGTCGGCGGGACTGATCTTGAGAACTTGTATGTCGTGTTTTGGTAGCGCTCAGCCTCGGTCACTGATCAGATGTCGGCTAACTTGCGTCTGCTGCTTGATTTAATTACTGTTAGTTTCTTGTATATGGTGTATGGGTTTCTTTAAGTTGGACTCCAACTGTTGGACTACTCATTAATTAATGGGAGTTTAGTAAACGGGTTGGGGTTTGTATTTGCGATGAGTATGATACCTAAATTCATATAATGAAAACTAAGACCTATCTAAATCTATGAGACTTTTAATTAGTATTAAAATACTCAAAACGGCATTTCATTACTTATACAACAACATAACGATTCAATATATCTTTGCAAATATCAATTTCTCTGTTATCGCAAATAATGAGAACCCTTCAGATAAAAACCCTAAATATCTCTACCCTTGTTGAATGGAAATTTGAACCGGAGCTTTCATTAACACAACCCGGCAGTAGTACGCAAAATGTACAAATAAGAAAACTGACGACTTTATCTAAAATGGTAAATAAATTATTTCTGTGAATAAATTTCTCAGTAGTTAAATCCTGCCCATTTAACAAAATGTTATTGAAAGGAGAGTGCGCACCTTTAAAACTTATTATTATGCGAAACGGCCGAAATGGTGCACTCTTATAATTTTGAAGCGTTGGAGTCCTCGAATGAAAAATTCCAAGGCTTTTATACTACAAGACAAGGCACAGCGTGCCATGCGCCAGTCACAAGGCGCGGTGCGCCCGACACAACAAAAATAGCGCCTGGCACAGGACACAGTGCGCCGTGTGAAGGCACAGCCTATCCTGTGTCGCAGGTGCTTGCGATGAACTTTGACCGTCATGGTCCATTTGAACGCAGTACTTTAACAATAAATAATTATACAAATAAGGAAATTATTATTAATTACCTCATAAGACCGTTTCCTACTGTTCATCTTGTGTTTTTTTAATGTATTTAACAGCGAAAAGTAATAAAACAACAAGCGTCTAAATATTCGATAGTTGCCTGGCAACGGGCACAGTAAAAAAAACAAAATGGCGGACTATTAATAGACAGTGTGCTCAAGTTGTAAATAATCGACAAATAAATGGACTTTTAAGTTGAGATACAACGTGTTACTTCGCTAAAATGTGCATCAGCATGGACTTAAATGAACTGGCACACTGATTAACTTTAAAAACGGGAGTAGACCGGTAATTATGCAAGTTTCACTGCAATGTTTACAAACAATAAGATTCAGTCATGGAAGACCACAGCATGTTGGAAACACAGGGATACAAATCTGGCCTAACACATGTTGAAAAACATGTTGACCTGTGTAATTAACGAAGGTCAACATTTGTAAATATGTGATAAAGCTGGAAAATGCGGCTAGAACAGAAAGTGAACTACACTGAATAATAAAGTATGGAAACGGGTAAGTACCACTTATACAAATAAATGCTGGGCATTACAATATTATCTTAAAAAGGTCAATAAGGGACATAAAGTATTGTTACTACAAAATAATAATTCAAACCGCGTAACTATTTACTTGGCGAAGATGTATCTAACATGCTGCAAAACAAGCTTGTACAATTATTTGGCAGTCTATAGTTTGATCAAAGAAGTCTTTTTCGGCCAGGATTCTCAGAAAACACAAATTTATATCGCGCATACTTGTAATTTAACCCCCATGGTATACGTCACTAGAACAGATATTGTACATTCGTCATTATTTGGTCAGTTACATGAATTACAGTCGCGAGTATCTTATAAGGTCATCAATCCTTTAGCGATGATGGAGCTTGGATAATACTTGAGAAAAGTCCCGTAGACGAAAAATGTAAAACAGTAAGTAAGGAGTCGACATATACATGTACTCATTTTAATGCATATTGTATCTCCTATTATATATTATTTCAAAGCCCGTACACCCTTGAACGATTTGTCTAATGAGCCTATACAAATAATATTCGCTAAAATATTAGTGTTTACTTAACCACACTGAAAAATAGACAATATTATAATTAATTTGTATTAAAACTATGAAACTTGTATTCAGATGAAAATAATTTGTCTTCGGTAAATTATAATAAGGCAAATAGTGTAGGCTATTCGAATTAGTTTTGTCGTGAGTTCGATCCCCAGCCGAGGCGGGAAAAATTTCTCCGTGACAATTGAACTCGGACATTGCGTCTGAGAGTCATTTGTCCCTCACCTCTGATTCAAGTGAGGAAGCAGTCAGTCGCTTGCGGAGAAATTGGTTAGTACTGGTTAGAGACCCAGGAACACCGGTTAGGTGGACTGACCGCCGGGATATAACCAGAAAGGTGTTGAAACCAGGCGTTAAACCCCAAACAAACAAACAAATCGAATTAGTTTTACACTGTTATATGAATAGGAGTATGCTTCACGGCATCTGAATGTAATACAGTCATAAATCTCTCACTCCTAAGGGGAAGATAACATTAAGTAACCAACAAATCGCAAGCTAATTGATGAAGTAATTTGTTATCATTCCAAGGTTACGCAGTTCAGCAGTTATGAACTTTACACAGTTATCCGACTTATTTTTACTATCAGCATGAGACATATTAGGGGGCTAATAAATTTCTCGCTGAAGTATGGCTTTTTACCAATATTAATGATAATTTTACTAATCAGTCCATTACTACATTAATTTGCAGAATTATTATTTTTCTGAGGTTATCGTAGCATTTTGAAGTTAACAAATTGATGTATTGAAAATCGATTATGACAGTCTATAAAATGTTATTATAACATATAATTATGTTTAATTCTTGATTATGCGGATGAGATTTTGTTTGTTCTTCTTTATTATAACTTGTTATTGTATGAAGATAAATAAGTAACAGTAAGGGCCAGGAAAGTTTTGATGCAAAACCGTTAATGATTGTTATGCTTTACTGGTAATTTAAGCTGTGCAAAAAGTTATCGTTCAACTAAATCAGTTTAATCAACATACAAGATCAGAAGGACCTGGAAATTAAATGTACATCTAGCAATTATTACTGTAAAACTGGTTTATTCGCGTTAGTTTTATTTTCGCTAATATTCGCGAATCGCTAACCTCGCGAATTGTTAAATACCGCGAATACATGATGATTTTTCATATTATTTGAAAATAAGTATATCCGAAAACGACATAAATAAGCAAATAAAGAACATTGATGATTTTTGTCAAAATTTGCGAAATTTCGACCTCGCAAAATTAAAGCGTTTTACAGTATGTTTCGGATATTATTATACAGATCTACGAAAGTTTAGGTGTATTTCAAATTTATTAAAATACCATGTCGACCCATGGCTCCTACACATTAATTTTTATAAATTCAAGCACTGCAGTCCTCATGCAAGTAATAGACCAACACAAATCATTCGACGGACATTGCAACACCATAAACTCCAGATAAGATCGGTCAGTGGGGTTATAACAACATATCATTTACAGAGAATAACAGTGCTGCTGGAGATAAAATTGTTCAGATTCTCATTGTACAAATCCCTTATCTGTAGGAAGTATAACAATGTGTAGCAAAGAAGTGAAATAATAATTTTAAAAAAACCGGTACATTTTTAAATATTTTTCAGAAATTTTCATTCGCCTATAAAAAGCAGTAACACAATCACGAATGAAAATACAACTTCTACTAATCCCAACCCTGCTGCTGTGACTAACAACAACAACAACAACAACAACAACAACAACAACAACAACAACAACAACAAATACTACTGCTGGTTGTCTTTTTCCTCCTCCTACTGCTTCTACTGCGCATACCACTTATTACATTTGTAACAAAACAACAACGGCAGCAGCAACAGCAACGACAATGACACATACTGCAGCAACAACAACAACAACTACTACTACTTTTACTACCTACTACATACTATGACTTCTACTAGTACTACTTCTTCTGCCACTACTTTCAATACGGCAAATGCTACATGTACTTCTATAACAACAACAAAACCGACTGCTGCTGCTGCTGCTTTTTCTCTTCTTCTACTACGACTACGACTTATTATTAATAAATTTACTATCAAAACAAGAATTGCTATAAGTACTTTACTACTACTTTTACAATAACAACATCAACTACTGCTGTTGCTGCACATTCTCCTCCTACTACGCGCCTGTGACATTACTTCTACTTCAAAACAACAGCAACAGCACCAACAGCAGCAATAACAAGGACCACAACAACAACATGTACTACTGCTGCTACTGCGCCATCCATTGTTTATACTTTCTACAACAAAAACAACAGCAGCGACAACAACAAAATCTACTGCTACTTCTGAGCCTTTCATTATTACTTTAACAAAAAAATGACAGCAGCAGCAACAACAATAACATCAACAATAGAAACAAGAATTTATACTAAAATTATTACTACAACTACAACTTCTACTTCGTATTCTCCTACTATTACTATTAACTACAACAACTGCTACATGTTATACTTTAACTTCATCTTTTGCAGCTGCTATGTAAAACTGTCCTGACCTTGGTCTTGATGTTTCTATTTCAATTAAAAATAATTTACATATCTAATAATTTCATTATATTATTTTAATCTTAAAGAGGTTGGCATGAATTGTATTTGTATATCACATACTTTTAAGTCCTTATACTGAAATGTCAATAATTTTACTGTTTTGTAAGATGATTTTGTAAGCAAATAATTTGTTTAATTTCTCCACAGTTTGAAAGAATATCAAAGCGCTTTACCTAAGTCATATTTATCTTTTTAATTAACATTTTACATGTAGTAGTAGGCTACAGAAGTCATTCAGAGAATATACCTATAGGAGAAATTTTAACATACACTTTTGAATCCCGAATTTATGCGACTTTGGTGCAATATAATTTGTTCAAATCAGAAACACACATTTGCACGAAAAATTCCATGTTATACTTTCTAACGTTATTAATGTTAAGTTTGAAATGTGTTATCGTTTGGTGACTAAAAAACTGCTAAATCGTGTTAATAACAAATTGACAAAGTTACATTTTTGAATATAGAAAGAATATATATTTGCATGTAACCATGATGAACTTGTCTGGAGTTTATAATGGTTAATTTGGATGAACTCTTGAACCGTAAAATCTTTCCTCGAAAACCAGAGAATCGAAGGACGAATAACCCATTGACTAATCGTTGAATAGCACCCACATTAAAACTCGACACGCTAACTTTTTAGGATTTTATCATATTCGCTTGAACATTAATTTCGGGTCGTTTCTATGCTGTGATAATAATAATGATTAATATCTGAAATCAAGAAAGCCCATAATGACAAAAATCATTGATCTGATGATTAAAAATATTAAGAAATAAGAAAAAATAATCAGTCAACAATTCTCAGTTATATGTGAATAATATATCATCATCTTTTATTTATATTAAAGAAATGCATATTAAATATTGTGGTATTATTTAATTTCGCGAGGCTTAATTTTCGACGCCAACGAAAACTTTATGCTAAAATAAATTCGTTTCGCGCAGTAGTATTATCCACATAGTACATGTATAAGATATTATGTGCTAATATTCGCTGGTATTTTATTTTGCGCGCATTTCCAAGCGCGAAATACGCGACTATTAAACCCACGCGAAGTAAAATGAAAATATTCAGTGTCGTACAAAATGTGTCACTCGGCTCTAGACAAACCATTATTTACATTAAACATCACAGCTGGAACTTACAATTTATTACGAAATATTAAAGTAGTGAAGTATGCCAATCACGAGCGGCTGAAAACAAAAGACACAGCTTCGCTATACATCATTCAGCTTTATTTTGGTAAGTGTATAAAGATTAACTGATACTGATAGGAGCAGTTTATTGTAGCATGCATTACATGATCAGAAAGACCAGCGCTAGCGTAAGATACATAAAGTACTTTCAACAAATAAACATCTGTTTTAATTTGTTTTATCTTGTAAAATTGTTTTAGGGGTTTGCAAAATGGAGTGACAGTACTATGAAACAAAATGAGAAAAGGCAAAGCTGAACCAACATCATTACAAGTCGTCATGAATCAAGGTATTTATATCGCTTTTTATGTTTCTGTAAATTTGACAAATAATATCATATTAAATGAAAAGAACATTCGGCTTACTATACCATGTACAGCTGTGAATAGAAAAACAACAAGTCCGGTACATAATTATGATAGTATTGATGTAAATCTTTTTTGATGAAATGTTAACAATAACAACGAAGTAAAGCAGTGATTTCTTAATGACTTGCGCTTACCCCGTACTTTAAACAATGTTTTATAAATTTGTTTCATGATTGATTGATGCAAGTAACTTCTGTTCTGGAATCTCGTTTAGTAGGTTTCATCGAAGACTAATTTAGGTTTAACACCCCATTTGTCTCCCCGTCCGCCACAAATCGAAATCCTACATTAATTAGTAATACGTAGCAAATTGCATCTTCACCGTTATTTTTTTTATATAAAATGTGCTCCAAAATTAATGAATCACGATGAATGTTTGATAAATATCAAGATGAATCCACTTTGATACCGAACAGAACAGAACAAATGTAAATCGTTCTCATACAAATGTTGGTTTGATGAACAAAGAACAGGTACATGTGTATAAAAGGAAACAAAATGTTATGATGTGATTTGTAGTTTCATGGCTAATGACGCATACTAATTTCTTCACGCGTAACACATCAATTAAAATAGTCATATGGTGTCTAAGTATTTACATTACTCTTACATTTGTACTAATGGAGCATGGGAAGCACGGTAGGATAATATTATAATCTAAATATAACAGGGACATTTATTCAACTATTTCGAGTCAGCTTTTAACGATATTGTTCCAAGCGATCTTGGCTAAAATTTATTATATCGAGGGTTGCACGCAAGACTGTAGTAACTACATATTTTTGCGAAAATGACCTTTTTGGTTTTTTACAAATCATTTTATGAGTTATACATCATGTTAAAAATTTTAGGTCATATTCTAATTCTTTACAGAAGAAATAAAATAAAAGCAATTCTGTAGTAACTCATATCTGTATAACATTTCCACGCAAGACAATAGTAACTTGAGTTACTATTGTCTTGCATGAAAAAAGTGTCCTATGCTGTGTTAGTTTTGGCCTGCAATACAATAGTAACTCTAGTCACAGATACTGATGACATCATAATTATGACATCACTGTGACATCATCAGTTTATTTCTTGGAGCAATATCTAAGCCTTCAAAATGGTGTACCATTTATATGAGATCTAAACATATGAAAATGTGATTTTTACCTGAATCATGCATTGACTGTTGAATGCCAAAGGTAAGTTAATACTTAATAAATTTTAATGATACATTATTCTGCTTATGATTTAAAATAAAAATAATTAAATTTTTGTAAATATTTATATAAATAAAAAATGTTAAAGTATTACGGTTTATCATTGAGAATTGAAAACAAATATTTTAAAAAGCCAATTAAAAAAATAAATATTGTATTTAGTCTAAAAAAAGCGTCTGAAAGCAAAATGGCTTTTAAAAAATATGACATAATATGTCTTGCTCTTTTTTCTCTGGTGTGTTATTATTAGAATAAATATGGCAGAATCTATAATTTTCTATTTATTATTGCATAAATCTTGTAGAATAAGGAACAATATTTTTTTTAAATCATTTTTTTTATCGTAGACTCACAAGTGGGATTCAAAATGCTGTCTCTCCAAGCCAGTTGGCATCAAGGTCATTCAATTTTCCTTGGAAATGGAAAACAATGTGTGGCAAATTCAGTTTGTGCCGTTAATCACAGTTATAAGAATATACAATGTCATGATCCAGGAAAATGGGACCAAGCAACCTTAGACACTATTCTTATAGAAGGTGATAAATTGTATGCAAAAGTATCAAATCCAGAGAAGAAGTATCTTTTATTGACTGACATACCTCCAGAATATGGGACCATGTCTGAACCTCTTGTTGGAACTTTAACTTCAAGCACTGACATGCCAGTTTATTCCTTAGAAGATGCTTTCAATGCTCTTACCAATACACATGATCATGTTGGATGTGTTTTTACTATGGGTAAATCAGAGCCATGCTATTCCAGTGCAGTACTGAAGCACAACAATAAATTCTACTTCTTTGACCCACACAGCAGAAATGAGTGCGGTATGTTGTCACCAGATGGCAAGGCTACTATGACTACCCATCAGAATATTAATTCACTTTGTTTGTTTATCAGACACTTGGCGTCATCTTTAAAACTTACAAACAGTGTACAATTTGAAATTTCAAGGATGGAAGTCAGTCATCCAGACTCTGATGAGTCAGACAGTGACTTTTCTGGCTTCGACTCCGTGAGTGAAGGAGAATACACCTGCAGACTTTATCTTGCGCAACATGGCCCAGAACAGGACAGTTTTAGCACTTTAAGTTCATGTTCTAGTGTTCAACTGTCTGAATCAGACTTTAACTCTAGTAGTAGTAATTTTTCTATTGATGATTTATTCTTAGATCAGGCATTGACAAATTTAGATGATAGTGCATCATACTTACAGTCCATAGAAACTGATACTTTCAATGACATTGAAAGTGAAAGCTTCCAGATTAATGAAAACAAGCATGTTGTCAAAAATGTATCCTTTCAAAATCATAAAAACAATCAAACAAGGGGCAATTGTTTAGAGAACACTATTGGTGAACCAGAAATAGGTGACATTGATAAGGTTGATGATAACAACAGTGGCAACAGTGAGAGCTCTGAAGTTGATGATGATAATGACCCAGATTATGTGTTTGATAAAGATAAGGCTGATGATGATGATGATGATGATGATGATGATGATGATGATGATGATGATGATGATGATGATGATGATGATGATGATGATGATGTACCTTTAATTCAATTGAAGAAGCAGGCTATTAAGGTAAGTGGGTCAGTAGTGAGGGACGCACAAGGTGAATGTGGTGATGAAGATGGGGGACTACAAAAAGACACCGAAGAAGTACAAAGTGGTGCGTTTGAAGAGGGAAACAGAGTAGGAGATTTATCTACTAACAACAATATACCAGCACCAGATGTAAATATAGGAGTACCACAGAGAGGAAGAGGTAGGAAACGAATTAGAAATGAAAATGGTTGGAAAAGAAATGTTGCCAAAAAAACAGGAATGAAGGTAAGAGTTATCTTTCTATTACAACAGGAAAAATGAAATCACCCAGAAAAATTAAGCCTGGCTGTGGCCTTGCATGTAGGTATAAATGCAAAGAAAAAGTCAGTGAAAAAGAAAGGGAGGCAATATTCCATTCATTTTGGAGACTCGGTGATGTCAATAAGCAGTGGCAGTTCCTGGGTAAGTATGCTGCGAGAAAACCCAATCAGTCAAAAAAGATTGGAAATAGATACAGAAGGAGGGAATACTCTGTAAGTTGGAATATGCCAAAACTAAACTCGGCACCAGTCAAGGTTTGTAAAACTTTTTTTTTGCATACACTTGGCATTTCCGAAACAATGGTTCTTACTAGTTTTAAGAAGCTTGGTGACACCGGATTATGTGATGATGACAAACGAGGTCAGCATTCTAGAAGGGTAAATAAAATTACTGAAGAGAGCAAAAATTCTGTAAGAGAACACATACAATCATTCAAATGTGTTGACAGTCATTATTGCAGGAAAGACAGCAGTAAGTCTTACTTACCAGCAGGGTTAAATGTAATCAAAATGTACAATTTATATAATGAGAGATGCAAACATGCCAGAACAAACCCAGTGTCCCTAAGAGTTTACAGGACAATCTTTGACAGAGAATACAACCTGGCTTTTCACAAGCCAATCAAAGATAAGTGTGACTTTTGTGTTTCTTATGAAAACTTTCCTCCAGATGTGCAGTCAGCCAAAAAAGAGCAGTATGACAATCATATTCTTAACAAAATGAAAGCAAGAGAAAGTAAAGCTGCTGATAAAGAGTTGGCATTGCATGATGAAGATCTGGTTGTGGCTTGTTTTGATTTGGAGGAGGTATTAGTTACCCCGCACAGTTTTGAGTCTGGTCTTTATTATAAAAGAAAACTCTCTACTTTCAATTTTACAATTTATGATTTTGGAACAAAAGACGGTTTTTGTTACATTTGGAATGAAACGATCGCAGCTAGGGGGGCATGTGAAATTGCTTCCTGTGTGTATGATTTCATTGGAAAAAAGCGACAGGAAGGTAAAACAAGATTCATTTTCTATTCCGACAATTGTTGTGCACAAAACAAAAACAAGTATCTTGTTTCAATGTGGTGGTATTGTATACAACACTTTAATCTGGTATCCATTACCCATAAATATCTGATCAAAGGGCATACCCAGAATGAGGCTGATAGTATTCATGCTGCTGTGGAATCAGCCTCAAGAAAACTATCAGTTTACACAACTCCACAGTGGGCAGCTACGGTAAGGGCTGCTAGAAGTGCAAAACCCTATATTGTCAAAGAAATGAGTATTGGTGATTTTTTTGATTTTAAATATCTTTCCACTTACTTAAAAAATTTCACCATCAATACTGAGAATGAGAAAGTTGACTGGCATGACCTCAAAACAATAAGTATAACCGCAGAAACACCTTTCATGTTTCAATACCAGAATGATTACTGTGGCCCCATTAAAAGTCTTGATTTATGTCAGAGATTAAGGTCTAAGGACCTTCCAAGGGCAGATCAAATTGTTCTGCAGGTACTGAGAAAAGAGCACATACCTCTGAACAGGGACAAATTTGTTGACCTTATCAGCCTGTGCTCAACTGGTATTATACCAAGGGTACATCACCCTTTTTACCTACTCCTACCTCACCAGTAGTGTTCTTCAACAAGTATCACATTTTAGGAACGAGGGTTGGGTAATATTAGGGTATTTGACACCATTTAAAAAGTGGACCCCACTTGTTGGTTGATAATAAAATTAATAAAAAAAATAAGTATAATAAAATGAAAAATAAAGTTTCACTTTAATTTTTATTATATTTTAATATTTTTATTAATTTTACTATTAACTAACAAGTGCAGTCCACTTTTTAAAACAGTGTCATATACATTGCATACTGTATTAAGAAGGCACTTATTGTTGTAATATGGTTGTCTGTATTCCAACAATGTTGAACTGATTTTACTCTCTTTTTTTATTCAATAATAAAATGCATTAATTTTATAAGTGCATGCCTGTATTGTGTGTGAGATTAAAAAAAAAATACCAATACATGTACATCACTCCCATTATTTTGAGGAATAAATTAGTGTTCATTCTTGCTTATACTGCATCTTATGTAAAGTCAATAATGTTTGGCAAAATAGCTGAAAGGAATATTATGAATTAAATTCCATACAACTGTACAATTTGTCTAAATTCAGCTTGTTAGTTGTCTACAGACCTGTCACTCAATTTTTTTCCATTACCTCTTAACCATTTACTCCATGGGTACGCCTTTTATCACAAAGGCAACCAGTGCCATCTGATCTTGATCTTCACTGTTTGCTTCTTTTAATGGGAGGAAATAATCAAATTCTAATGATTCTAAAAGCAGACAGACTGTACATCCTGATCCAGACAGATCGGGATTTATTTACTGATTAAATGCCATATCCCATGGAGTAAAGTGTTAAGAAAAACATAATTCAGACTTCTTACAGATCTGGAAAGAAGAAAGAATTATGATAAGTTTAAAACATCATAAAATTATCCATTAAAAACTTGAAGTTGAAGATGAATCTTATGACTATGAGCATAAATTTCTTTTTGGTTCTCATTGACTGTCAGTATGAAGCATTAATTAATTGTAAGGGTGTTGATACCATGAAATTCATTAAATTGATGTTTCTAAGTTTATTAAATAATTATTTTACTTAATAAAACATTAAATTAAATGCTTTTGCTTTCATCTTACAAAATACTACACTATTGCATAACATTTTTTACCAGTTCTTACATTATTGATACACGCAAAACTGTAGTAAGTCAAGTTACTACAGTCTTGCAGGGAAAAAAGATGCAGATCTTTGACGTATTGGGCGCAAGACTATCGTAACTCACAATAACTCAAATATATCATTTAAATTTGAATTTGATGAAAAAATGCATAAGTTAATGTTTTACCACAAGTATTTTGAATCTTTGTTTAAAAGCCTTTAGATTTATAATCATTTTTAAGAAAATGATAACGTTTTTTGCTTTTCCTGTAAAATTTGCTAAAATGGAGTTACTACAGTCTTGCGTGCAACCCTCGATATATTCTTTATTTCCTCAAATATAATAAAGAATACAAATTGCAGCGAGTTAAATGATTAACTGTCCGGGTTTTTTTCAGGTTGACATGGCGATTCAATTGTCGGGCATACCCACCAGGATGTAGATATTCTGGCTTTATTAAGACGGAAGATATTCTACGTGGAAGTGACGCTGGTACTTCTTAAATAACTGCGCGAATACTATCAGCAAAACAACTCAGAGGTCAAAAGGACATAAAGGAAACAACCAATAAACGAATTATTTTAGAATACAAAAGGAACTATCGACAGACATTGAAAAAGATTACAGTGTACTAGGAACAATTTTATTAGAACTTAATACCCTAATTATTTACTTAAATTAAATTTAGAAGTTTAAGAACCGTCATCATTAAACTGGTGGAATAGATACTTGACATAATATTACAAGAAATTCAACAGTTTTCTTAAGTGGAAGAACGAACTAAAAACTACATGATATATTTATTTTTTATATAAAAGATTTTGAAATCAGACTGAAAATTTTAAAGATTAAACATATAAACAAATATTGTTAAAACATTGATATCCAGCCGATAACCATTGAATATTTTTGCCACCTTAGGAATCTCATATAATCATTAACAAATATTTGTTATGTTCCGAAATCTGACTGGCGGTAGATTCAGTAACAGCGAACAGAGATGTTAACAAATAGAGGTCTTTCACAATGTTGTGCGCATGCGTCGTACGCCACGTTAGGTGCGGAAAATATTGGTTTTATCCTAAACCGACAAGTGAGGGGGCATTTAACTGTGTCATTGCTAACAGAATGAACAGACATGATCACGGTGTCGTCTTAAAGCTAATGATAAATTATAATAATAATTATGATAAAGCATAATAAATTCGAGTTTTAGAATTTCCGAATATAATAGGCTTAAAACGTCTGGTCGGCAAGATTTGACTGTGAAAAGCATAAAACAATCAAAGACGTGGTTCAAAGAATCGGGAAGTCTTATATGAAAACAAATACATTGTGGATTACACGTTACTGTATATTTTCCACAGACACATATATAAGCGTATCGAGTTTTTCTGACAAAATGCGTTTACTTCAACAAATATATTTTATGTTACATAATCTCTCTAAATTGCAGGTAAACGGATGAATTCAGCAATGTATCGTCGTTGTATTCAACGCCCGTTAAGCTTATTAAGTTATTCATGTTATTATAAACATCTTTTTTAATATAAAATCGTCAGCCATAGTCAATAGACATTAGTTTAAGTCGCATTTCATGAATATCTACGTGTTACGGGAATGATGTAGAAAGAAGACAAAATGTCCGCAGACCTCCAAAATCTCAGGATTTTATCTGAAATCTCCGGACCGTAAGGTTCTTTTCAGGCAAAATCTCAGGATTTAAAAAAATTGAAAAGGATAATTAATGAAACATAAATTTTCTGTTTATTGAGAGATTTCGTGATAGTGGCACGCTGCCTCGGGCGCACATGTACGTGTACAACAGCTACCGGGTAAGTGTCATAAAACTAAACTCGGACCTGAATATCGCAGTCCCGTTCATTTGTTTTGGTCCATGGTCATTTTGATTTTAAACAGAAATGAAAATATTATATTTCAAAACCTTCAGCGACAACAATTACGAACTTCAACATCAAAATAGGTTTTATTAAAAAAAAAAAAACAACAACAAAACTCTCTGGATTTTTTAAAAATAGGTTTTGGTTGGCCTGCCGTCCGGCAATATTCGTTTGGTTCAATCAATTTAACGATTTCTCGGGTTGTAGCTGGAATCATCCTATTATGTAAATACGTAATATTTTTTCTCAAAAGCAAAACACGCAAAACACATATCAACCTAGTCGCCGACGAGCTACATAAGAACATAATTATGTTTCATTCCACTATAAATTATAGCGTTACAAAAAAATGCCGTAAAACGGTAAAATGTCCGATAATGTTCGTCTGAATTGTCAATTATACAGATTTATTTTTAGTAAACACAATTCACGTGTGTATTTTCATAAAAAAAACCAAACAAATCCGTTGGATACTCGCGTCCTGAAAATACCGCGATAAACAATGTTTAAAATGCGCATAAACTTTCTTGATGTGCTTGTAAATGATCATAACGTTTTTTTTATTCATCGTTGTTTGACTGAACTTACTTATTTATAAATTTGAAATGATTAATCAACATTTTCTTAATTTTATAATCACTTAGTCATATTTACAATAGTAAACGATGCCCCCTCGCGTGCATTTATCGACTAAATATGCTCTTCAATTTTAGAGAGCGCTAAGGGGAGGTAACAATGTGAAAGAACTCTATTATTGTTAACAATTCGGCCTATTTTCTTTCTGCATCTTTGTCAAGGAGAAAAGTTCACGCTTTAACAAAGATTTGTTAAACTCCTATTACTGATGGTAGATTCAGCAACAGCGAACAGAGATGTTAACAAATTATTGTTAACAGCTCGGCCGATTTTCTTCCCACAGCTCTCTCAAGTGCCGAGAATAGTATACGCTTTAACAAAGATTTGTTAAACACTTTTGACTGACGGCAGATTCAGTAACAGCAACCAGAGATGTTAACAAATTATTGTTAACGATTCGGCCGATTTTCTTTCCACATCTCTGTCAAGTGATGGGAATAGTTTAACAAAGATTTGTTAAACTCCGATGATCAAGTGAAAAGTGACATAGTGTATGCAGTTATTTAGTAAAAGCTTTAACAAATATTTGTTAAAGACGCTATTTCTTGAAACTTTGTTGAAATAAAAAAAAACCTGAAAAAGTTGTAGAAACTTACAACTTGATCACATGGAAATGATCAAACACAATTGGAAGCTGTTTTTTACAGATTCTTCTCCCAGGTTATAATGTCGCGATTTTTTATGTTTTTTTTTTAAATATTTTTTTTTTATAAAATAAAAAGGGTGTATTATTTAACTATATTTCAAGTGTGAAGAGAATATTCCTATCCTATGACGAGAAATTTACAATATATTTTTTTTAATTATCGGTACTGTATAGCTAAATTTTAGTTAAACTTAAAGAACCAATTAATCTTATTCTTAAACGAAAAGACCACAATTGTAGTGTTAAAGATAGTTAATTTTTCAAACATTAATCTACTATCCATAATTTCCGCATTCTAGCGTCAGTAATATTATTCCCCAAAAAAGTGTGTAGAAGACAACTCGATTGTTAAATTAATTATTAATGTCCAGCATTCACGTATTCTGGCTTAATTTAATAATTTGCGTCGTTTTGTTTTAGACATTCTATGCGCTCGAAATCAACACAATTATTTATATTATAATAAATATATGGGAAGTGAATTTTAAAGCTATAAAATGTTTATTTTATTTCAGTATTTCTTTTGTTACGATATAGGGACAAGTAAACATTGGAGAAGCTCGGGTAAAACACAATTCATTGCACGAGGCTTAACGATCATAGGAAAACAGAGAGAAAAGATAAACGATTGCGGATGTAAATATATATTGAACATGTGCCATATTCGACAGGTTTTAATAGATGCAATACAGATTTAATAAAAATGCCGTCTGCTTAAGACCAGGAATCTAGACTACATTGTTAAGACCAAACTTTTGTTTTGTATTTTAAGAATCGGGATATTCTCAAAATCAAATCTCTTTAGCATAAAAACAGCATTTTCACTTTCCTGTTTGTTAAATGTGCTTAGTTGCTCCAAATAATTTGCTATCACCAATTAAATCAGTTAAAATGTTACTTATATTAACCATTTGGTTGATAGTTAAAGCAATATCTATGACCACAGTAGACCCAGATGTTGATTTCGCCATTTTAATCAATGCATTTCAGGAGTTCAAGTATTAAGTCGAGTCTACTCTGCATGCATGTATTAAGAAGGATAAGCAGCATAAACTGACCTTACACAGACTTTACCTATCTTTAAAAAATCTGATTGATCTAAATCGATTGTTTATATTTGTGACAAAATCAGCTATGCTACATGGCACCCATGAATGCATTACATTTCCGTTGAAATCATCAATTCAGAGCGCTACCAAATAAATATTTTCTATAATATTTTCTATATGCCCATTTAAATTTTCTCATTTACACGTTAGGGCATGCGCATTGATATTTTCTCGATTACACGCTTCACGCTGGGCATGCGCATTGATATTTTCTCGATTGCACGCTTTCACGCTGGGCATGCGCATTGATATTTTCTCGATTGCACGCTTTCAGGCTAACATATATAATTTGTAAATGCTTTTTCATTAACACTTACCGATTTAATGATTGAGATTGTGATAATCAATTCACAAACTTAGTAAATAATTCAAAAATGCGTTAGTACTGATTTGTAGAAATAAATTTAAACAGCAATTTGGAAATAAATGTTACAACTTTTTCACCGCAATTTATTCGGACCAAAATAATTTCAATAATGAAACTACATTTTTTTATCTTCTCGTGGTGAAAGAAAAAAACAGATGCACGTACTGTGCATAGTTTGCACGTCACCTTAAAATAACTTTATTAGATCTGGGTTAGAGTATTATAATACTAATACTCCAACCCAGATTAAATATATTATCGGTGAATTTTATGGCTGGTTGGGCAATATTACGCAAACTATTATGGATTTAAATCAGTTTCTTGTCAAATATTATCACATCTCGCAGTTCCAATAAATGGCAAGATATCGTAAGATTTGCCACTTTTGATGTCCTTTTAACAGAAGGGACTTTTATGACTGGTTACGCTATGTTACGTAACCTTATCTATGCACATCCGTTTTAAGTGACAACTACAGTTATCAGTATCAGTCTGGCAGACTTAAAAATCTTTGTCAAATGTTAATGTCTAATTTAAAACAATTCAGACTTTGATATTGTTTTTCAATCATTTAAATAGTGTTCGAAATGTTTTATTAAAAAAAAATAGATTGTATTTCTATTGAAAGAAGATTTGAACAAGTCAGTTTTAATGAGAAATACGGGCTTGTTTTTGTTTTACAGGATATAAAATTTATGAGTATAATTTATGTTTTGCGGCATGAAACACGGCTAAAAGCTGAATTTTCAAAATTGTGTCATGCGACATAAACTGTTCTTAATATATTGCTGTTAGGAAAACAAACAAACAACACAAAAACCAATATATTCAAACATTGAAAGTAAGCTGTACAAATATAGTGAAGAAATCGTAGCTTTTAGTAGTGCGTCGTTTCATGGAGAAGGAAGTCGGAGGTGGGTAAAGGGATGTTTTTGATCCTTTTCCTTCATATATACGGGCTTTACCACGTCCATATATACGAGATTTACCGCGTGTGCAACAAGTCTAGAATCAGATCAGCTGGCACATCCTTGCTATTTCATCTGGATTTACACTGTTTGCTCCTTTGTCAAAATAACACAATGAATCCATAGCGAACAGTGTGTATCCCGATGAGACGGTAGAGATCAAGAAACAAAGTCTTAAAACGATTCAATAATAATAATAATAATAATAATAATAATAATAATAATAATAATAATAATAATAATAATAATAATAATAATAATAATAATGATAATAATATTAATTATAATGATTATCGTGATTATGATCTTTGTTGGTGTGTACTGCTGTCGTATCGATAAAATTCTTTTTACAGTTATTTTGACCCATTCTAGGTCTAGTATATTGTGTGAAATGTAATACACCATACTGATCGCTGAGCTTATTAAAAGAGATGTTAAAGAACATTAAGTGGATTTTTTGTTAATCCTCCTCATAAGTGCTACCTAATGTCGTTGTTTTTGAGAAAAATGGTGCATATTAAATATTATATAAATGCGTAAAGAGATTTTAAGCCAAGACATTTGATATAAATTTTTTGCGTATAGTTAATATTAAACACATTTATTCTTGTTCTTAAACGGAAAGACCACAACTAAATACTAGTCAAATATAGGTTGATTTTTACAAATATGTGTCTACTTTTTGTAATTTCCACATTTTAGCGGTTTTTTCATTATTCCAAAATAAAAGATTGCTAACTTGCTAAATAAATCATTTCTGTCTTTTGTCTTTTTTTTCGATAATTCGGTTTTTTAGAAATTATATTTGCTAGAAATAAAAATAATAAGTTATGTATAAGAAACAATTTATAATAAATGCTCCATTTATATTGTTCAAAATATTTCTAAGTTAACAAAATAGAGACGCGCAAATTTTGAAGATACATGCCTAATATACGGTTGAAAGCCCGCGGCTTCACTACCAGAGGGAAAACAAAGAGGAAAATAGAATATATGATTGCCGGATAAATTGTTATAATTTAAACAACAGTCAAAATCAATATTCGTTGTTTGTGTTTGCAGCTAATTAAATACAGATATGGAGATATTTCCAGCTTAAAAATACTTATTTTATAACATATTAATAATTAAAAAAATATTATTCTGCATTATTATTTGAATAAAAAATTAAAATATCGCAGTCTCATTAACCCGATAAAACTTATATCTTCTATGTGAACGAGTAGCCAATCAAATACGCGTGAAACGAGAAACTCGAGCCTGCGCAATCAGATTTTCTCGATTCACGATTGCACGGTGCGCATGCGCACTAAAACGCTCGATTCTCGTTTCTCGTTTACCGCATATCACTCGGATTTCGTTTCTCGTTTCCCGCAAAAAAGCGGAACTATCTCGCAGGCTTGACTGTGAGGAGATATGGGATAATTTTCTTTTTCTTTCGGTTTCCTTCCATTTTCTTCTTAGATTCAACACGGGTTTTCTTTTTCTCATGTTTGGAACTGGACCTAAAAAATGAAAACAAGAGTTGGTGTTAAATCCATTAACAATGGCTTTCTTATGTAAGTCTCCATGAAATTGTCCTAAAGTACGGCGGTTCTCCATGAAATTGTCCTAAAGTGAGACAGTTCTCCATGAAATCGTCTTAAATGTAAAAAAAATAAACACAGAGGCTCCTATTAGCACAGGAAAACGTTCTAAAGTGTTAAATAATGTATGCCGCACCCCGCAAACACAGCAAGGCGAAATCTTATTCTCTAAAGCTCCCAAAATCAGTCTGCAGACATTGCAGAGTTTGGACCCCTATGCCGCTATCCCTTCTTTCACGCTTCAACCACTGCATGGACAGGCAAAAACGGACCAGAAGCAGATGTCTGAAACAAGCGGCTAGGTGGTTATCTCATACACAATACCTATAATACAAGAAAATGTACTTACTTTACTGAATTAGTGGTCGATGTAAACAAAACAATGCTGTTTTATCACCAATTGACACCACTCTCCATGAAATGGCCGTCTTAAAGCATCGATCTTCTTACTTTAGGTTAGACCCCTTGTAAATGCTCTCAGTTTATATTATGTTAGTAAGGCAATATATGGCTGGCGTCGCGACAAAAACGTCACTCGGACAATTTATTGTACCAGATAAAACAAGAGCCAGTCGGAAACGACTGCAAGCTCGACTATTCGAAAAGTCAGAATTATTAAGCACATTGAAACTGGGCTTCATTTAAACTGGGGAGTGATTCAGGAGTTTATGACACCTCCAACAAACACACATGAACAAAAGTTTCTTTCAGTGCTGTTATCAGTTACGTCCTTTGAAGGTCGTTGAGCACGATACTTATGTACTATGTTTATAGTACTTCTAAAATTCCTTTTGTTTTAATATTTCGGCCAGTTTATAAATAGGTGGTTTCAATATCCCAGCCAATATTGATTTGGATATTGTCCAATCACCCCCAAGGATATACTTCCTGCTTTTTAAATTTTGCCTTTGGCGTAGTCTGTGATATGCAGGATTTATATTCTAAGATCCCCTGTCAAAATTCTATTCTGTTTAGTTCCGCCCATTGTTTTCTCGTTTAGGGCAAACCCATTATTTTATCTGGGGACCATACGCCGCTGAACATGGAATGGTATTAATCTGAAAATACCTCATTGAAGGTTCCATGTTCACCGCCATATGCATACCATCGTTTGGAATGGATCATAATTGTACTATTTAATGGTGTAATTACTGAGTTGCGCTCAACCCGGGGCTAGGCGGCGTGGGCAGTAATATTCATTTCCATTACTGCCCATGAACAGGCTCAATCAAACCGAGCCTGCAGTAGTTTCATATTTGTCGTGTTCGGTGGCTTTCAAAGTTCCCTTTTCATCTATTTCAATATCACAGTAGCGTTGTTTGTGCCGTGTGGCGGCTGTAAAAAGTCTCCCCGTACATTCAATCAGTGCTGTTATCAGTTACGTCCTTTGAAGGTCGTTGAGCACGATACTTATGTACTATGTTTATAGTACTTCTAAAATTCCTTTTGTTTTAATATTTCGGCCAGTTTATAAATAGGTGGTTTCAATATCCCAGCCAATATTGATTTGGATATTGTCCAATCACCCCCAAGGATATACTTCCTGCTTTTTAAATTTTGCCTTTGGCGTAGTCTGTGATATGCAGGATTTATATTCTAAGATCCCCTGTCAAAATTCTATTCTGTTTAGTTCCGCCCATTGTTTTCTCGTTTAGGGCAAACCCATTATTTTATCTGGGGACCATACGCCGCTGAACATGGAATGGTATTAATCTGAAAATACCTCATTGAAGGTTCCATGTTCACCGCCATATGCATACCATCGTTTGGGATGGATCATAATTGTACTATTTAATGGTGTAATTACTGAGTTGCGCTCAACCCGGGGCTAGGCGGCGTGGGCAGTAATATTCATTTCCATTACTGCCCATGAACAGGCTCAATCAAACCGAGCCTGCAGTAGTTTCATATTTGTCGTGTTCGGTGGCTTTCAAAGTTCCCTTTTCATCTATTTTAATCCAAGTTAGGAAATCAATAAATTACACTTAATTTATTCTTGTAGATTTTTTTGGGTTTACACAGCCCAGTCCATAAACCCCTGATTCCACACCCATCAACCCACTATCTTTGCCCACCTATAGTGGTGTGGCGTGGTGTAGTACAGTATGGTATGCTGGTTGCTGGTGTTGTCATTGTTGGTGTTGTTGTTGGTGGTGGAAGTGTTGTTGCTGGTGGTGGTGGTGGTGTTGGTTGTTAGTGTTGTTGTTGCTGGTGGTGGTGTTGGTTGTTAGTGTTGTTGTTGATGTTGTTGGTGGTGGTGGTGTTGATCTTGTTGGTGGTGGTGTTGGTGTTGCTGGTGTTGTAATAGTATAGTAATAGTATAGTATAGTATAGTATAGTATAGTATAGTATAGTATAGTATAGTATAGTATAGTATAGTATAGTATAGTATAGTATAGTATAGTATAGTATAGTATAGTATAGTATAGTATAGTATAGTATAGTATAGTAGTAGTAGTAGTAGTAGTAGTAGTAGTAGTAGTATAGTATAGTAGTAGTAGTAGTAGTAGTAGTAGTAGTAGTAGTAGTAGTAGTAGTAGTAGTAGTAGTAGTAATAGTAATAGTATAGTATAGTAATAGTATAGTATAGTATAGTATAGTATAGTATAGTATAGTATAGTATAGTATAGTATAGTATAGTAATAGTATAGTAATAGTATAGTAATAGTATAGTAGTAGTATAGTACAGTATAGTAATAGTATAGTAATAGTATAGTATAGTGTAGCATAGTGTAGTATAGTAATAGTATAGTAATAGTATAGTAATAGTATAGTAATAGTAATAGTATAGCATGGTATAGCATAGTATAGCATAGTATAGCATAGTGTAGTAATAGTGTAGTAATAGTGTAGCAATAGTGTAGTAATAGTGTAGTAATAGTGTAGTATAGTGTAGTATAGTGTAGTATAGTGTAGTATAGTATAGTATAGTATAGTATAGTATAGTATAGTATAGTATAGTATAGTATAGTATAGTATAGTATAGTATAGTATAGTATAGTATAGTATAGTATATAGTATAGTATAGTATAGTATAGTATAGTATAGTATAGTATAGTATAGTATAGTATAGTATAGTATAGTATAGTATAGTATAGTATAGTATAGTATAGTATAGTATAGTATAGTATAGTGTATAGTATAGTATAGTATAGTATAGTATAGTATAGTATAGTATAGTATAGTATAGTATAGTATAGTATAGTATAGTATAGTATAGTATAGTATAGTATAGTATAGTATAGTATAGTATAGTATAGTATAGTGTATAGTATAGTATAGTATTGTTGAGCCGTCGTCACTTCCTAGGAGGGCGGGGTGCCTCCGGTTACTAAAGCTCTCTTGAAGAGGTAGTGCAGTTACACTGTTTGATCCACCAGGCCTATGTCGGCGGGACTGATCTTGAGGACTTGTGTTTTGGTAGCGCTCAGCCTCGGTCACTGATCAGATGTCGGCTAACTTGCGTCTGCTGCTTGATTTAATTACTGCTAGTTTCTTGTATATGGTGTATGGGTTTCTTTAAGTTGGACTCCAACTGTTGGACTACTCATTAATTGATGGGAGTTTAGTAAAACGGGTAGGGGTTTGTATTTGCGATGAGTATGATACCTAAATTCATATAATGAAAACCAAAGACCTATCTAAATCTATGAGACTTTTAATTAGTATTAAAATACTCAAAACGGCATTTCATTACTTATACAACGACATAACGATTCAACATAGCTTTGCAAATATAAACTTCTCTGTTATCACAAATAATGAGAACCCTTCAGATAAAACACCCTAAATATATCTACCCTTGTTGAATGGAAATTTGAACCGGAGCTTTCAGTAACACAACCCGGCAGTAGTACGCAAAATGTACAAATAAGAAAACTGACAACTTTATCTAAAATGGTAAATAAATTATTTCTGTGAATAAATTTCTCAGTAGTTAAATCCTGCTTATTCAACAAAATGTTATTGAAAGGAGAGTGCGCACCTTTAAGACTTATTATTATGCGAAACGGCCGAAATGGCGCACTCTTATAATTTTGAAGCGTTGGAGTCCTCGAATGAAAAATTCCAAGGCTTTTATACTACAAGACTAGGCACAGCGTGCCATGCGCCAGTCACAGGGCACGGTGCGCCCAACACAACAAAAATAGCGCCCGGCACAGGACACAGTGCGCCGTGTGAAGGCACACCCTATCCTGTGTCGCAGGTGCTTGCGATGAACTTTGACCGTCATGGTCCATTTGAACGCAGTACTTTAACAATAAATAATTATACAAATAAGGAAATTATTATTAATTACCTCATAAGACCGTTTCCTACTGTTCATCTTGTGTTTTTATGTATTTAGCAGCGAAAAGTAATAAAACAACAAGCGTCTAAATATTCGATAGTTGCCTGGCAACGGGCACAGTAAAAAACCAAAATGGCGGACTATTAATAGACAGTGTGCTCAAGTTGTAAATAATCGACAAATAAATGGACTTTTAAGTTGAAATACAACGTGTTACTTCGCTAAAATGTGCATCAGCATGGACTTAAATGAACTGGCACACTGATTAACTTTAACAACGGGAGTAGACCGGTAATTATGCAAGTTTCACTGCAATGTTTACAAACAATAAGATTCAGTCATGGAAGACCACGGCATGTTGGAAACACAGGGATACAAATCTGGCCTAACACATGTTGAAAAACATGTTGACCTGTGTAATTAACGAAGGTCAACATTTGTAAATATGTGATAAAGCTGGAAAATGCGGCTAGAACAGAAAGTGAACTACACTGAATAATAAAGTATGGAAACGGGTAAGTACGACTTATACAAATAAATGCTGGGCATTACACTACCCCCCGGTCTTCCATGGCAAACTCCCGTTGCCATCAACGCACAGGAGTACAAATATGTTATACTGAAGTATTGATAATGCTGACAAAACTGTTTGTCCCGTTAAAACGCTTAACAATTATTAACAAGTGTTCTCGTAGGAAAACATATATACATAAATTCTTTACTAAGAAATGTCAATATCTTCTGACCAGAGTGTACACTCACACAGTCTTTTCAGTTTCAACGTTGCATGTAAACTAATGTCACCTTTCCAGAACTTCAGAAACACTGAATTTAAAAGTTTCGCATATCTGATATTACCTGTTCCATAACGTTAATGATTAGGGCTAATATTCAAGATCTCAATTAAAGGAATGTCACCAATTTTCCAAAACTGTTTCAATTAAATTAAACGTCACAGTACTTATTTGTTATAACTGTTTACAAGCAGCCTATTTTCTATGAGTGATCTTTTTGTTGTCTTTAATGTTTTCTTTGTCTTCCAGGCGTGGCTTCTTAGCTTCCTGAGCTTCGTCTGGCCTACGGTGCCACCTTCTCTGTTCTTCGGACATCCGATCTATGGATCGTGCCAGGTTCGCCATAGAATCCGCGATCTTCTTTGTGGTCTCATCAAGGTTTCTCACGGCCCGACTGTTCCAGTCAACAGCGGCCGTGAGTTTCCCGACGGCAACTTCCATGGTTTTCTCCAAATGGCGGAGAGAAGCTGACACAGACTCCGCCTCGCTTGTTGTTCTTTTTGTTTGCTCCGTCTGGGTGCCCTGCGAGTTGGTGACGACCTCTCTACCTGCGGGAATAAGAATAGGTGAGAAGACAGCGGCCGTTTCATTGAGGCCGAGCAGGTCATCTGTGATGTCTTCTATCACAGACCTAGTCGACGAGTTCGGTCTGACCAGCTCATCTAACAAAGGCGTGTTTAAGTTGGATCGATTTGGCGCTACTGGGATGACTTTACTAGGCTGGTTCGACCAGGACGTTGTTATATCCGGGATCCTCAGAATTGGGGTTATCTGATTTGGAGGCCGGGCGGAATAGGCAGGGGCATCTGTGGCGTCATGCCCAGGGTTCACCAGTCCATCCAGTGAATCAGCAAGTGTGGTCTGTCCGCCAACGGAAGCCGAAAACTGTTTGACGACAACACAGCTCTCGGTGGGTGCCACGCTAGCCGAGAGCGAATCCTCGAATGGGATCAAACCTTCAGGCTTTGTTGCAGGCGCTGCAGGCTTTATGGTGGCCGGCTGGCGTATGAAACCTGGCCTCGTTGGATCATATACGAGAGTGGCCCTGCATGGTGGGCTCAATGGTGGCAAGTTGAACGTAGGCTGGGTAGCTGTAAGGGATCGCATGGCCCTCTGCTCAAGGATGCTGGCAAGCTCTTGAGGGGTGATGCTCACCTTCACCACATCACTTTCCCCACCGATATGCAAGTCTGAACTGCCCACTTTACTAGGTAGTGGATCCTCACTAAGCTGCTGGGACCCATAACTGCAGGGTTCTGCCGCCAAAGCCTCGTAATCAAAGCCTTCCTTAGGTTCTCGAGGGTAGGGATTCTCCACGAAGTACTTTTGTGGGTCTACATCATTGCAGCCCTCCTCACGGACCATCACAATATGGCGCTTGTAGTCGGTCACATGTTTTACGAGTGCGCTTTTCGTTACACATCTGAAAAGGCACAATGAACAGTAAAACGGAACCTGGTCAAGAGCGAAATGGTGCTTCTGGAGGTGGTCCACCATTCGGTACCTCTCGTTTACGTGCGGGGGCTGCCGGTTCTCTATGCATCTCAGGCACTTGAAGAGGGGCCTTCGCCTTGTCTTGCTGATCTCCATGACAGCCTGAAAATACAGAAGGCAAGCACCGATTTACCGCCATGTTCATCACTTGGACACCAGGTTATGTCTTGAAAGCTCCGTTTTTTTTATTTTTTTGCTATTCAGCCCCAATGACCCGGGTTACCTAAATAAGACCATAAGACCGAACAGAATCTGCTACTTGTAGCTGCTCTCACTAACATCCCTTAATCTACCCTGACTAATGAAGGCACAGCTCTTCCTTAGACTGGCACCGGGAGCAAGAAGAAAACAAGATGATATGACTCTACGAGACATTTAAGACTGCTACGTTCCTAAAGGAATAGTGACTTTTATTCCTTGGATATTAACCCTAAAGCCTTTGGACATCTAACGAATGTCATTTTACTACTGTGGTTGCGCTAGCCCACCCGTGGTCTTAGCCAATTTTTTTACCCATCGTGGCTTGTTTCGGCCCTGGTACAACTTTAATTTGTCGTGATGCGCCACTCTTTTAGTTCCCTTCGCATCGAGCTGTAACACAAATGTAATTGGCGAACGCTTTTCGACGATGGGGAATGGTCCATCATATCTCTTTTCCAACTTAGGGCATACGCCTACGCCTACTTTTCCTGCCCTCATGCAGTAACCACACCAGTGATCCTACTTCGAAATGTCCAACCGCCAAGCGAGTGTCGTAGGTTTCTTTACTGCGACGGGCGCTTGCGTTGATGTGCCTTCGTGCCACCTCGTGTGCATATCGAAGTTTTTCCTGTATTTCTTGGACATAGCCTGGGGCTGAGATAGTGCTATCGTTGGGCACTGGCCTGTACATCAGGTCAACTGGTAGTCGCACTTCACGCCCTAAACAAAGCATGTTTGGAGTTAGCTTAGTCGTCTCATTTGGGGATGACCGATATGCTCCCGCGATGCAGCCTAGATATAGATCCCAGTCTTCTTGATCAACAAGATAGGCTTTTATCATACTCAGCAGCGTCCGGTTGAATCTCTCGGTTTGACCGTTGCCCTTTGGATTCCTCGGACTCGTCCGACTCTTTCTGATTTGGAATAATTGGCACAACTCCTTAAATAGCCTACTTTCAAAGGTGGTCCCCTGGTCGCTGTGTATAGACAACGGTGCACCCCAGCGTGCTACAAAGTCGTTTGCAATCTTAAGAGCACACTCCTCTGCTTGTTGGTTCTTCACGGGTATCACCTCCACGTACTTTGTAAAGTGGTCAGTGAGGACCAGTATATATTTATTTCAACGCGGTGTTTCGGGAAGAGGGCCCAGAAAGTCCAGGGCCAAAGTGTCCCATGGCGCACCACTTGGGAGATGACCCATAGGACCCTTTGGGGTTTTCTTTGGCAATTTGTCAGACGCGCAAACATCGCATGCCTTTACATGCAGGCTTATCCTCTCTTTAACATTGAACCAATAGTACCCACGGAGCAGTTTTTGTTTTGTTTTCTTGATCCCGAGGTGTCCTGCCAACAGTCCATCATGTACCTGTCTAAGGATTTCATCTTTGCGACATTCTGGTACAATTACTTGCAGGTAAGTGTCTGTATTGTTCATCTTCCGAAATTTTCTGCAGAGAACTCCATCATGCGTTTCAAGGTCATCCCACAACAGCCAATAGTGCCTTGCTGCTGGGCTCTCGGTTTTCATGGCATCGCTGGATGGCTTATCAGCTTTCTCTTTAGCATTTATTATCAAGGTCAAGTCTGGGTCATTTCTTTGGTCAGCAGCCATGCTTTGAGCGACAACTTTGTCATACCATGGCCTTTTCAGTCTTGAATCGTCAGGGCTCGAGGTGCTCGCTGCATTAACATCAACCTTTCTGGTCACATCTTGTACGGCAGCGGTCTCTACTAAATTAGTTTTGACATCTGCGGCTTCAGCATCAGTACTATTCATAGCCAGCTGCATTTCTTCAGCTCTCCTTTGACACTTTTTGCAGGGCCCGCATTTCAGCGGCTCTGATGTATCTACGTCATGGCAGTTGCAATCCCTTGGTTGTGGACAGCGCGACAACGCATCACAGTGTGGCTGTTTCCTCCCTGGCCTATATTCGATACCGAAGTCGTAAGGTGCTAGGATCTCTAGCCAACGTGCAATCTTCCCATTCGGTTCCTTAAGTGAAAACAGCCAGACAAGCGCTTGGTGATCAGTCCTAACCACGAACCTCCTGCCCAATAGGTACTGGCGGAAGTATTGTATGAAGAAAAAAACCGCCAGCAGTTCTTTTTCTGTAATACAATAGTTGCGCTCTGCTTTACTAAGGCCCCTGCTGGCATAGGATATCACCCTCTCTCTGCCTTCCTGTATTTGAGCCAATACCGCCCCAATACCCACACCCGATGCGTCAGTGTCCAGTATAAAACTGCCACCATCATTTAGAGGAAACCCCATGACATCTGGGCTTGTCAATGCTGATTTTAACTGATTAAAAGCGTCTTCACATGATCTGTTCCAAGTAAATTCTACGCCCTTCTTTGTGAGGTCAATCAATCGTCTTGCAGTTTTTGCGAAATCCTTTACAAATCGGCGGTAGTATGAACCGGTCGCAACAAATTGCTTTACTTGCTTCGCATTCTCTGGTCTAGGCCAACCTATCAACTTCGAGATGTTCGATGGATCTGGGCGAACTCCATCTTTAGAGACTACATGCCCAAGGAACACAACCTCGGTTTGGAACATATTACATTTGTCAGGGCGAAGCTTAAGACCCGCTTGTTTAAGTCTGCTCAGCACCTGATCTACCCGCTCAATATGTTGTTCGAATGTCGTCCCATAGACAATGATGTCATCAATATATGCGAGGCAGGTCTACCATTGAAGCCCCTGGAGAGCGAGCTCCATTGTGCGCTGGAACGTACTACTGCTGTTATTCAGGCCAAACGGCATTTTAGTCATCTCAAAATGTCCGTATTTACATACAAATGCACTCTTGGGGATATCTTCCTTTTTGAGCGGTATCTGGAAGTATCCGCTTGTCAGGTCAAAGCTACTGAAGAGACTGGCACCAGATACGGCATCTAAGCAGTCTTGCACTCTAAGCAAGGCGAACCCATCGGGCTTGACAAGAGCATCCACCTTACGATAGTCGACACACGGTCGGATTGCTCCCGATTTTTTTTTCACCAGTTCAATTGGGCTTGCCCAGGGCGACGTACTCTTCTGTATAACTTCCTTGCGCAGCAGATCTTCAATGGCGGCCTTCTCTTCTTGAGCATACGCTAAAGGCACGCGTCTTGGGCGCTGCTTGATTGGGGCAGTGTCTCCAGTGTTAATAGCGTGTTCCGCAAGGTGCGTTACCCCAAGGTCCCATTCGTCCTTATCTTCTTGACTGTGTGGGGAGGCTGTTTTTTCTGAATGTGGCGATTCCTGATATGCATATTTCACCTTTTTTTGAGAAGGTGTCAGAATATTTTCCTAGCAATCCAGCTATCATTTCTGTTTCTTGTTCACTTCTGCCTTTTGACGCTTTCACGAACAGTTCTTGTAGATGCCTCGGGACCTGTGTATCTTTTGCCACTGGAAAACCCTCAGTCTCCCCATTCGGCTTAACGTTTGCAAATTCTACCCTCCGCACATGATTTAAGTTCTCTGTCTCATCTGCATGTTCCACCTCGGTAATAACACTCACCACCATTTGAATCGCTTCAGCTCGTCCTATTTCAGCATCCTGTTTAAGCTCTACAACAGAGGGCAATGGATTCATAACCCGGATCTTCGAGGTCGCTGACCTATTTATATCCACAAGAGTTGATCCCATCACCAACTGATATCGATCTTTAAACCCGTCTGTGGGCTCCACGAGAAAGTCAGCTCGACTGTTTCCATCATCACCCTCCATCCGTTCAACGAAGACATCTACCAATGCCTCAGATTTTCCCGGAATGCTTATATTATCAGCTACCGTAACTTTTCTGGCTCTTGGTGATTTAACCCGCTGTCGGCACTCTATCTCCGTGCCATTTAGCACTATAATATTCTTGCTAAGTAACAGATCAGCAGGACCCTTCTCGTCACCCACCAACACATCATATCCCAGAAGTTCGACTGTTGAAGCTACCCTCCGCACATGATTTAAGTTCTCTGTCTCATCTGCATGTTCCACCTCGGTAATAACGCTCACCACCATTTGAATCGCTTCAGCTCGTCCTATTTCAGCATCCTGTTTAAGCTCTACAACAGAGGGCAATGGATTCATAACCCGGATCTTCGAGGTCGCTGACCTATTTATATCCACAAGAGTTGATCCCATCACCAACTGATATCGATCTTTAAACCCGTCTGTGGGCTCCACGAGAAAGTCAGCTCGACTGTTTTCATCATCACCCTCCATCCGTTCAACGAAGACATCTACCAATGCCTCAGCTAGATTTTCCCGGAATGCTTATATTATCAGCTACCGTAACTTTTCTGGCTCTTGGTGATTTAACCCGCTGTCGGCACTCTATCTCCGTGCCATTTAGCACTATAATATTCTTGCTAAGTAACAGATCAGCAGGACCCTTCTCGTCACCCACCAACACATCATATCCCAGAAGGATATCGTCTTCAATGTCCGCAACAATCATCTCTCTTCTAAGTTGGAGCTTCCCTAGTTGTATATTGAACATCGCCTTTCCCCCTTTCCCTTATTGGGGTCCCTCCAGCCCCTCTTAGACAAGCGGAGCCAGTCAACCTCGGCTTCATATCCTCTTCCAGTCTGTCATACACCCTAGATGACAAAATGGTCCTCGAGGCACCTGTGTCTGCCGTGAAAACAATAGGCTCCTTCTCAACAAATCCATCAATATACACACCATCGCCCAACTCTCTAGGCTCCCTAGCCTTTGCCGATTTAGCGGACATTTCTGCCGTTGGCGGGTCCTGCTCTGTTACAGTGTTGTGGGGCTTCTCTGTCTGACTTACTGGGACCCCCTTTTGCCCGCAAGGAATGGTCCTCTGGAGTTTAAAGGTTGGTCATTGTCCTTGGACTTGTCTCGCGCGTTCTCTTGATTTTCATGTGTACCCTTGTTGGGACAATCCCTGGCAAAATGTCCGAGATTGTGACAATTAAAACACTCAGCATCTCGCCTATCTTTTTTCCCATTTGTCTTTCTTTGTTTCTGCTGCGCATGTGCCTCTTCCAGCTTTTCGATTCTCTGGAGGATCTTCTCTAGCATTTTTGTTTGCTTGTCCTCAGCACTTTTACCGTAACTCGCTGTGCCGCTCACTTCGCTTTTCACCTGCTTATGATTCGGCCCTGGGACCCGATTTATCGGATCACTAGAGCAGCACTGGTCTTCACCAGATTCAAACTCTCCCTCCAACTGTGTTCTCCTGGTCGGCTTTCTTCGATCATAACGGCTGGTGTTCTTGATCTGAATAAGATTGACTGCATGAAACACCGCCTCGTCGATATTTTGCGGCTCCTTATGATATTCGACCTCAAACTTTAGCTCATCATCGTACAAGCCGTCAAGAAATCGTCGTACCAAATCCTCATCACGCGTCCTACGGTCCCTATAACCATGGGCTTTATCGTACAGTCTCTTCAATTCTGCCGCATAATCCTCCGCCGTCTCGCCTTGCCTCTGCGCTCTCCGGCTAAATTTTGCTGCAAATGAGCGGGCTGTCTTAATCTTCCTAAACCGACTATTCAGCTCAGCTACGAGGTCGTCATAATTCCTGAGAACAGGGGGCGGCAATTGTGTAAATACAAACTCACTTGCTTCACCCTCTAATCTTGGCAGAAGCTGGTCCAGCTTGTCTTCATTTCCCCAGCGGTACCGTTCCGCTATAACCTCAAAACGGGCGATCCATGTGGGCCAATCCTCCTTACCATTAAATGCGGGAAGCTTTACACTTGTGGTGTGCCAAGACGGCGTGTGCGAATGCCTATCTTGGAAGTGTTGCCAGTCACGGCCCTCACTCGGCGCGGGGCCCCTATAGCGGTCCGCCTGTGATCGGTTATGACTTATGTTGTATGAATCTGGCCGAAAATTGTCTGGCCGAAAGCTATTATAGGCTGTCCTAGATGAGCGATCGTGGTTAAGTGCAGTGTGCCTTTCTTCCCTGGGGGACCGGTAATATATGCCGTCTGAGGGGACCTCATTATTATTGTTAGCTGTTGCATTAGTGGGCCTAACAGTAGCTTGCTTTATTATCCCGAGCTCTTTTACTACATCTCTTAAGGCGCTAGTCACTCCCGTCATAAGTTCTGACATCTGACTTACGGCATTGTCATTGATATTGTTATGAGTACCTGGGGCAATGCTCACTCCTTCCCCCACCGTGGATTCAACGTCAGACATTTCGTCAGCAGTCTCAAATTCACCCGCTATGCTAGGTTTGATAGCCCCTACTGGTGATTGCTTGTTAAAGGATATGACCCCTTCACTGTCCACGGCACTTGGGTCAATCATCGTGCAACTCTTTTATTTGTGAGGACGCTGGTTCGATCGCAGGATCTGACTACAACAATATTAAATCAGATCCCACCGCTGCCACCATAAATGTTGTGCCGTCGTCACTTCCTGGGAGGGCGGGGTGCCTCCGGGAACTAAAGCTCTCGTGAAAATGTAGTGCAGTTACACTGTTTGATCCACCAGGCCTATGTCGGCGGGACTGATCTTGAGAACTTGTATGTTTTGGTAGCGCTCAGCCTCGCTCACTGATCAGATGTCGGCTAACTTGCGTCTGCTGCTTGATTTAATTACTGCTAGTTTCTTGTATATAGTGTATGGGTTTCTTAAGTTGGACTCCAACTGTTGGACTACTCATTAATTGATGGGAGTTTAGTAAAACGGGTAGGAGTTTGTATTTGCGATGAGTATGATACCTAAATTCATATAATGAAAACCAAAGACCTATCTAAATCTATGAGACTTTTAATTAGTATTAAAATACTCAAAACGGCATTTCATTACTTATACAACGACATAACGATTCAACATAGCAAATATAAACTTCTCTGTTATCACAAATAATGAGAACCCTTCAGATAAAACACCCTTAATATATCTACCCTTGTTGAATGGAAATTTGAACCGGAGCTTTCAGTAACACAACCCGGCAGTAGTACGCAAAATGTACAAATAAGAAAACTGACAACTTTATCTAAAATGGTAAATAAATTATTTCTGTGAATAAATTTCTCAGTAGTTAAATCCAGCTTATTCAACAAAATGTTATTGAAAGGAGAGTGCGCACCTTTAAGACTTATTATTATGCGAAACGGCCGAAATGGCGCACTCTTATAATTTTGAAGCGTTGGAGTCCTCGAATGAAAAATTCCAAGGCTTTTATACTACAAGACTAGGCACAGCGTGCCATGCGCCAGTCACAGGGCACGGTGCGCCCAACACAACAAAAATAGCGCCCGGCACAGGACACAGTGCGCCGTGTGAAGGCACACCCTATCCTGTGTCGCAGGTGCTTGCGAAGAACTTTGACCGTCATGGTCCATTTGAACGCAGTACTTTAACAATAAATAATTATACAAATAAGGAAATTATTATTAATTACCTCATAAGACCGTTTCCTACTGTTCATCTTGTGTTTTTTATGTATTTAACAGCGAAAAGTTATAAAACAACAAGCGTCTAAATATTCGATAGTTGCCTGGCAACGGGCACAGTAAAAAACCAAAATGGCGGACTATTAATAGACAGTGTGATCAAGTTGTAAATAATCGACAAATAAATGGACTTTTAAGTTGAAATACAACGTGTTACTTCGCTAAAATGTGCATCAGCATGGACTTAAATGAACTGGCACACTGGTTAACTTTAACAACGGGAGTAGACCGGTAATTATGCAAGTTTCACTGCAATGTTTACAAACAATAAGATTCAGTCATGGAAGACCACGGCATGTTGGAAACACAGGGATACAAATCTGGCCTAACACATGTTGAAAAACATGTTGACCTGTGTAATTAACGAAGGTCAACATTTGTAAATATGTGATAAAGCTGGAAAATGCGGCTAGAACAGAAAGCGAACTACACTTAATAATAAAGTATGGAAACGGGTAAGTACCACTTATACAAATAAATGCTGGGCATTACAATACAGTTACCTGTGTGGGTACTACGTCTGTGTATCTTGTCTGCTGAAAGTACAGACATGCGCAGTGAAACAGTCAACAGACACATTTTTATCATGAGAAGTGGGTAACTGTATTTTGCGAAAAGGAACGGAACAACACCAGACAGAACTCATTTTTAACATGAGAATAATCATAACGGTATGTTTCGTAATAAACAACAATTTTCGTTATAAGACGGTTATCTTGCATTAAGATGGCGCATTTATCAAGTTATTTTGGTGATAAAGAGTGCGGATTATTCACAGAATTTTCGCAGGGTGATAATATTCCTGATCTAAAGAGTATAGTTGTCCACATTTATTCATTTCAAGCGATAAAAAATCCGTAATTCTTTGTCTGGTCAAGTATTAAATATTTAAGTCGTACAGAGAAAAATTATTAACCTACATGAATTTATTATTTAAAAATGTGCATGATCTCTTAACATTTCTTGTATTACATGATATCTTATGTAACATTCTAAGAGTTGATGAAAGTTGCAAAGCCAAACCAATTTTACTTAAAAATATGGAAACTGTGATTTCCCGCTCGATGCTCCATTACTTGTTCCATTTCGTTCCGTTTCGTTTCGCAAAATACTAATAGCCTTATTAGGCGCACTTGTTTGTATACGCCGTAATGTCCCGATAGGTATACTCCGAGTACTCCGATCACGTGATAGGTACACCGATCCGGTACAGATGAATAGAGTGCAGTTCGGGATACCCGAGAATGGCCATCAAAATACTATGTGGATGGAAAACAAATATAGGTCCTATAATAGGCAATTTCTCAATATTTCAACTTAAACATTTTGTTTCGTCGCCGTCTTGGAAATAAATGCGCCGAGCTGTTTTGACCGGGCCATGCGGTATTTCCCGACTTTACCTGAAATACAAGTAGCCGGACTGAAACGAGCGTAGATCGGTGTCCCGCGGTATACCTAGGACTGATTCGGGACACCAATCAAGTGCACCTAATTGATCAAAGATGATTTTGGAAATACCCACCTTTCTGTTTGAATTTATTGTACATATTTTCAAAAAGTATAAATAAGTATTATTATTTATATCGATCGAATAAAAAACTGGAAATATTTAAGGTATTTATTTATTGAAATTTTAATATCACATTCGTATGACAATATAAAATTAACAGGAGTATACATAATGTCGTATTCATTTATACTGAATCGAAAGTAAACAAAAATTGAAAAAAAATATTACGATGCCAAGAAAATCAAAAAAAGTAAATTAATTATCAATAATCACGCTAAGTGTATGTACTGGAATCGTCTTTTTGTTAATTTGAGTCGTTAATTTTATTTTCCAGGTTTTATTTTATCCATGTATATACATTAGAATATTTCAGTCGTGGAGAGGAAAAATTTAGATATTCCATTTCATACCATAGATTAGATGCAATATTAAACATTCTAATTCTAACAAGAAAAGTATAACACACACGTGCTATATGTGGACGACATTCATGCTAATGATGTAATGTCCCTGAGCCAAGTTGTGGTTGGATCTATGTGATTGTAGATATGAAGTGAATAGTTGTTTGACCTATGATATGAAATAGAGATCAAGTATAAGTAGTTATATAAGTGGTAAATTTTATTGAATACCACATATGACTGGCAATGATGTGGCTACGTTTAATTAGACTAGATATCACAAAAGATATGAGAACTTCTGACATAAGTAGATGTTGCAATTAAATAATACAAAGTAAAAAGGTGTTTTATGCAATCCACATTAGTGGTAAGAAATCTTTGATCACAATGAAATAGTCTAAGGTTAACAAGAACCTTTAGCTCAGTTGGTTACGTCGCAGGAATTGCATGGCTAGGCGCTGTCGCCGTGACGGTGCGGGTTCGCTCCCAGCTAGAGACACTATCATTTGAAATTCACAGTAGCGCTATTTGTGCAGTGTGGCGGCCGTAAAAAGTCTCCCCGTACATTTAGTCAGTACTGTTATCAGTAAATTAACCCGTTACCGATGTCATGCTGTGATTGTTACGTATATCAGGGCTATCCGATCAACGTTTTTTGGCGTTGTCCCGGTTAGCTCAGTTGGTTACGTCGCAGGAATTGCATGGCTAGGCGATGTCGCCGTGACGGTGCGGGTTTGCTCCCAGCTAGAGACACTATCATTTCAATACAATATTTACATGCAATGGGAGAGCAATTGAAGTAAGCTGTGTCCGAGTTTCATAAATGCAGATTAATACTGATATAAAAACAGAAACTGCTGTGAAGGGTCAGCTCAAAGATACCACGCACAATGACGTATTACGCCGAATCCTGACGAGATATACATTCGCACATCCGAAAAAAAATTCCCCGAAAATAATAATAATGTTTTATCAAAGAACACCTAAAACATATTTAACAAAAATAAAAAAATCCACGCAATTTACCAAATGCAAACAAATTACTTTGAAATTTTCCCTTCTCAAACATAACTTCCGTTGTTGAAAGGGATGTTCAAAAAGTTCTTCTACCCCGTCCAAATCACTCAACAATTTCACTTCAAAAACTAAGGTTTCTACCCATAAAAACGTTCATAACAATACATTTTATTTCTAAAACAATAATTTTGAATGCATAAGTAACAAAAACCACGTATTTACCAAAACAACATCTTTTCTAAACTTTTTAGTAACCCTCTTATCTCTCTTGGGCCAAACTAGATGGACGTTTTAAACATCACCTATTAATAGTTAAATAATAAATATAACCCATAATTCGTCCAGAAAATTAGAGTTGCGCATTTGAGCAGTTACATGCAATTTCAATTAAATTTTCACAATTTTCGAAAACTCTTTATTTTTTACAGTATAAGGCACAAAATAAATATTAATCTTGTTTTTTGGCCTTTCCATTAATTCCAAATAATTTAAGAATCTCTGTGTCTAATCCCATCTATTCATTTACATTACACATCATTTAACGCTCAACACGAATCAATGTCCGAAAACACATAGTTTTCTTGAAATTTGATTTCATGGATAACGTTGAATGGCTTGTATCTGACTTCAGGGTTAACAACTGAAAATTAAATCGGACATTGTAGTTAACCAATTTCACTCACCATGTCAGCTTTGAAACGTTGTTGACGCTTTGAAACGCAGTTGACGCTTTGAAACAAAAAATAGTCGATGAAAATTGGCCTGACGACAGATAAATGATAGTTGTTTATATTTCTGTTACTAAACACAAAAACGCAGAGGAAACTCACTTTACAAAGAGTTTTCTTCCAAGATATCTTTTTCACTCGAAAAATATATGCAAAGATTCGCTGTTCTCTTCTGAAATAATATTTACCAGTTTCGAATGGAAACCATGGCTTAACGTGCATTAATATGAATTAAACTCACCTAGTGTCGACTCCGTTTATTTTTCGTAATCTGTTTTCGAGTTAACAATCGGTTTTCCAGTTAACGGGTTGAACGGTGTGAGGTCACGACAACAATTTGTAAAGGAACGATACAACGATATTAGGATATGAGTATTGTTGATTTGTATCATGTGAACGGACTTCGCATAGTTTTATCGTGCGCATATTGATCTCTCGCTTCCCATGTTGTCTTTGCGTAGTTCTTACCAACTGAAGAAAATATCAACATGGGGAACAACGCTGGTCAGCACGTTAGGTACATCGTAACTTGCAACCTGTCAATCAACCAAATACCTGAAAATTCGAAATCTGTAAATGAGTTATTATTGGTCATGTTAAATTTATGTATTGACATTCTCTTGTTGTTGATATGAGTCGTTAATTTTATTTTCAATGGTTTATCAGTTTATATATACATACATGCATGCTCTTTATATACCTAAACTACTGTACTAAATAGATATGGTCACATTGTGCCCTTTGAGCTTCAGATAATAATACTGTTATAAAATTGAGGTAGATAGAATGTGATTTAGACATTTCAATTTGTTTGTAATAACTAGAAACTTTAATTTATAATTATTTCAGGATGTTTCATGTTCCGGGATATTTTCGTGATATATCACTGAAGCTGTCCAGTGTGCTGGAAGACGTGGGAGTGACTGAGAGGCTCGTGCTCAAGAGGAGGAGGACTTTCCTGCTGATAGAGAATATGGAAACAATACCAAACAAAATGAAAGGCTTTGGTGATTCTGTGTATTACTTTGGTAGTCAGAGTGAGGGGACTACCACTCTCGGGCTGAGCTCAGACACTGATATCCTTATGTCTATTTATAACGTGAATGTGATAATGGATTTGGAAGCCGGAGATTTTAAATTAAAGATGACCCAGGATGAGAACGTCTCACCGGGATATTGTATGTTACAGGTGCTACGTCGTGACGTTCCTGAGCCAGTGACTGAGGTAGAGAATAAACATTATGTAAAACTTATAGATGACATGGTGGTGCTGAAAAATTCATTTCTGGACAGCTTGTGCAAAACTGGTCATGTGAAAAATGGTCCTTCGTTCTCTTGGGCAAGAGAGAGATTTAATGAGATGGATTTTGTTTATGCATTTACTTGTGGACAAATGCCACCCGTAGTTGAGAACTGGATACAAAAACAGATGTCTTATGGTAAACTTTCACCAGACATGAGGAGATATATAGAAAGTAACCCTTGTTTTCTCGTTCCTGTTGGTAATACAGGCAGTTCACATGAATGTGTTGAGTGGAGGATATCAACCTCTCACGCCGAAAGGTGTATCATGTTTAACTTAAACATCACTCAGATTCATTGTTATGTAATGATGAAAATGATGTTGAAGTCAATTTTGAAACACCCGCAAGACAAGGGACTTTCTAGTTTTATGTGCAAAAATGTCCTTATATTGTGCATTGAAAAGACGCCGCCCGAATCATGGTGCCCTGCAAATCTTTTAACAATGGTTACATTTTGTCTTTTTGAGTTACAGAATTGCATAATTCACAAACAATGTCAACATTTTATTGAGCAAAGAAATAATTTGATGGGCAGGAAATTTTTACCTTCTGTACGCAAATGGTTGTTTACAAAGCTTCAATACATTATCCATTCGAACGGACGCGCGCTATTGGAAATAACAACAGACGATTTAGGTGGTAAACTTCAGACAAAATTGAGTTCCCTTTTCATCTATTTCAATTCAATGGTTCAAAACAATACAACTCCGGATGAGATCTCTCGAACTATTTCCAGTCAACTGATGGTAACCTTTGCAGGAATCGTTTGTGAAAACCACGGCAGAATTCTCTGTGAATTATCACTTGGGAGAACGAACTGGGCCAGCATATTTCAAACTTTAGCTAGAAATTCTTACCAAGAGGGTAATATTGCACAAGTAGCATGTCGCTTACTACAGCCGTTTTTATTTTCTAACTTCGGATGTCTTCTAGCATCTAGCAGTTTACAGCAGCACAACGTGGTATCACCGGACGCACTTTTCTGGCTACGCGCAGGTATGAATTCGGACGTTGCTTCCGGTAGATTGAAACTGGCTTCAGTGCATTATGCTGTTCGGGACATTGACAGTGTATACGGTATTCTTAGAAGCATCGAAGAGAGCTATGATACAAGGTTAGTGTTAGCCGTGAGCTGGTGTCATATTAAACTAGGATTTGACAGTTCGGAAAGATTTGATGTATATGCAGACAGTCACAATGAACTTTCCGTTGGTGATGTAACAGCTTATTGTGTGCGATTTCTTCCAAGTGAAATAAACTGTATACCGCGGGAGTTACAGTATGAAATGTTCAGATCTTCTCAGAAGGATCATAGAGATGGTCGCGATTATTGGATGGACTGGGCTGTAGTGGATTGTCTACCCTTCCTCTACTTTTTACAGTACAAGACGTACGGTCATCTACGTAGACCTGTTGACCAACAACGCGCTCTGAGAAATCTTATTCTAGTTGCACACCGACAGAACGGAAATTTTAGCCACAGAGAAACAGCATGGAACCTAGCGGGACAATGCATGATGCAAGAAGATAGGCACGAAGATGCTTTTCAGTACTACGTGAACTCTCTAAACATCCGACCAAGAAACAATGCTGCAAACTATCACATGTGTAGACTGTTATATCGCGTACTGTGTAGTCGCAACTTGCAAAAGTTAGGAGGGGCGTTAAGAGGTAACAGAAAAAAGAAAGAGATTATATAGAACAAAAATATCGAAGAATGATATCACGCCGGAATACGAAATCATTGAAACAGATGAAAAGAACGATACGCCCCATTACTGAATAACTATATAGAGATTACTGTTTCGGCCCATGTTTTTGAAACAACTTGATTTCGTGATATTGTTAGATATAGATCTATTTCTATTTACTCAAATCAAATTAAAAAAAAATGTTAAAGACGTTTCAGTATTAAAGCCTGTTTAGCTTTGAATGTTGTTCAATCAATCAAACTTTGGATATTGTTCAATCAATCAATCAATCTAGTGCGGTCCTATCCATCGATCGATCCGTCCGTCCGTCCGTCCATCCATCCATCCATCCATCCTGCCGACTCATATTTCAAGTGTAACTTGCAGAATCTGGTGCACGTCGGAAGTGTTAGTGCAGTTGTGAATAAAAATAGTATCAGGTATTGTGAGCTTGGATGTCAAGACAAATGTTAACATGTTAGTGAGTGCTAGATTAAACAGAGCCATGGATGTTCCTCCCGTGTTTAAATGTTTGTCTTCGGCGTACCCCTATTTACTTGGGATTAATATTCTCAGATCCCCTGTCAATATCATATTGTGTTTAGTTACGCCCATCGTTTTGACGTTTAGGGCAAACCCATTATTTTATCTGGGGACCATAAGCTGCTGCACATAGAATGGTATCAATGAGAAAATAGAAGCTTCCATGTTCACTGTCATATGCACACCATAGATTGGGATTGATCAAATTTGGTACTGATTACGTGTAAATATTTAGTAGCGCTCAATCCAGGGCTCAGACTGCGTGGGGAGTAGTTTGCATTTCCAGTATTGCCCATGAACATGCTCATGTCTAATATACACTTTATATATACCCCACATTCACTTACGTCTTTAAATAATTTTACTATTAAAATATTATTCGTGATATATTAATTATTAACATTTCATAAATAACCTTTATTGGTAATCAAACCTATAAATTTGCGCACTTATTATTCTCATAAGATAACATATACAACGGTTTGATTTCGTTTGCGCAAGATTTTTTCGCATTTAACATGTGCGTAAAATATGCGAAAATTAAAACCCCGGTAAAATAAAAATGTTAGCACAGTAGGTAATGAGTAAACCAGCCTAGTTCCTTGTAGTGCTTGAAAAATCGACCTCCTGCTTCATAGGCAAAAACTTTAATCAATAGACCATTGGGAAATTATGCCTTGTAGAATAACAGCTGACCATTATTTTAAAAGACAACATAAGAACAATTTAAACAAGAAAACAACGTCGCCACGCGCCGAAAACCAGGTTTTAATTTAATACTTGTACTTTTGTAAAGAAAATATCTGATATGAAGAAACTGAACTTCTATTTTTAGCAACAGTGACCTTGATCTTGATCACAGACTTCTGAGTAGAAATCCCGAGTTGCGCTTTGGTATCAGCTACCCAAAGAAAGTTCGGTGTCAATAGATCACGGCTAACCCAAGTAATAAGAAGAAACCTAAATTTCTATTTTTAGCAAAAGTTACATAGACCTTTATCACAGACACCTGGGTATCAATCCTAAGTAGTGTCTTGATATAAGCTACCCACAAACCACGTTTCGTGTCAATAGGCCAAAGAAAACTCAAGCTGTTGAGCAGAAACTGAATTTCTATTATTAGTTACAGTGACCTTGAGCTTTATCACAGGCGCCTGGGTAGCAATCTCATCACAGGCGCCTGGGTAGCAATCTCAAGCTGCATCTTGATATTAGATACCAACACTAAGTTCGGCGTAAATATACCAAAGCAAACTCAAGTTATTAGCAACATGGACCTTGACCTTGATAACAGATACCTGTGGCAATCCCAAGCTGCCTTTTGATATCAGCTACTCATATACTAAGTTTGGCATCAATAGGTAAAAGCAAACTCAAGTTATTGAGGGTACGCTGAATTTCTATATTTAGAAAGTGACCTTGACCTTTATCACAGACACCTGGGTAGCAATCTCGAGCTGCCTGTTGATATAAGCTACCCACAAACCAAGCTTAGCGTCAACAGGCAATTTAGCATCAACAGATAACATTCACAAAATACTTAACAAAAAATCTAAGTCAAAAAGGGGCATAACTTTGGCAAAACACAGTCAGGGGTTATGAAACTTGACCTGATAATTGGTACTGTGATGTCAAACAATTATGTAAAGTTTCAAAGCTATAACTTGAATGGTAACTTAGAAAAAGACAACTTTCACAAAAAAACTAGGTGAAAAAGGGGCATAGCTTTGTCAAAATACAGTCAGGGATTATGAAACTTGTCCTGATTATTGGTATTGGGATGTCATACAACTATGTTAAGTTTCAAAGTTGTATCTTAAACGGTTACTGAGAAAAAGACAACTTTTACAAAAAAACTTAACACAATTTCTTAGTGAAAAGGGGACATAACTTTGTCAAAATACAGTCAGGGATTATGAAACTTGCCCTGATAATTGGTATTGAGATATCAGACAACTATGTTAAGTCTCAAAGTTGTACCTTAAACGGTTACTGAGAAAAAGACAACTTTCACAATAAACAACAAAATTTCTAAGTGAAAAAGTGGCATAACTTTGTCAAAATACAGTCAGGGATTATGAAACTTGTCCTGATAATTGGTATTGATATGTCAGACAACTATGTTAAGTTTCAGAGTTGTACCTTGAACGGTTGCTGAGAAAAACACAACTTTCACAAACAAGAGGGCCATGATGGCCCTGTATCGCTCACCTGAGTACAAAAGTACTTTCAGCATTACCCCAGGGCCAACATTTAAATAATGCTGGTAAAGGGTCTCTTTACAATACTCAACACGAAATATCTAAGGTCTAGTCGCATTCGTTTCAGAGAACAAGGGGTGTAGTTTGACACTAGCAAACATTCTACATGTCTTCAGTTCTTACTATTTAGCTCTATGTAAAAATTGATAAGCCCCTGGGTGGGGCCAATTCGAGTCTGGGGTCATGATATGTATAAACGTGGTAAAGGTTCACAAAGTGATGTTACATGTAAACATTTTAAGCTCTATGTGTTAAGGTTGTAGAGAAGAAGACTTTTACAAGATTTTTCCTATATAATTCTATGTTAAATAGGCGACCCCTGTGGCGGGGCCAATTTTGACCCAAGGGCCATAATTTGAACAACTTTGTTAGAGGTCCATTAGACAATGTTTCATGCCAAATATCTTACCTCTAGCCATTGCGGTTTTGGAGAAGAAGATATTTTAAGTTTTTGCTATATATTGATATAAGGAAAACCCATGACCTCTGGGGCGGGGCAAATTTTGACCCCAGGGCCATAATTTGAACAAATTTGTTAGATATCCATTAGACAATGTTTCATGCCAAATATCTAACCTCTGGCCATTGCGGTTTCGGAGAAGAAGATGTTTTAAGTTTTTGCAATATATTGATATAAGGAAAACCCATGACCTCTGGGGCGGGGCTATTTTGACCCCAGGGCCATAATTTGAACACTTTGTTAGAGGTCTATTAGACAATGTTTCATGCCAACTATCTAACCTCTGGCCATTGCGGTTTCGGAAAAGAAGATGTTTTAAGTTTTTGCTATATATTGATATAAGGAAAACCCATGACCTCTGGGGCGGGGCAAATTTTGACGTGGTAAAGGTTCACAAAGTGATGTTACATGTAAACATTCTAAGCTCTTTGTGTTAAGGTTGTAGAGAAGAAGACGTTTACAAGATTTTTCCTATATAATTCTATGTTAAATGGGCGACCCCTGTGGCGGGGCCAATTTTGACCCAAGGGCCATAATTTGAACAACTTTGTTAGAGGTCTATTAGACAATGTTTTATGCCAAATATCTAACTTCTAGCCATTGCGGTTTTGGTGAAGAAGATTTTTTAAGTTTTTGCTATATATTTATAAGGAAAACACATGACCCCACCCGGGCGGGGCCAATTTTGACCCCAGGGCTATAATTTTAACAATCTTGGTAGAGGACCACTAGGTGATGCTACACACCAAATATCAAAGTTCTAGGCCTTACGGTCTCAGAGAAGAAGATTTTTAAAAATTTCATGTTCAAAATCTATTTTTATCCTCTGTGACCTAGATAGGCAATGGACTGGAACCATTTGAACAATTTTGGTAAAGCTTCATAAAAGTAACATTCCTGCCAAGTTTCAGCAAGATTGGCCCAGGAGTTCAGGAGAAGAAGTCGTTTGAAGAAAAAGTTGACGACGCACAGACGGACGACGGACATCAGGCGATCACAAAAGCTCGCCATGAGCACTTCGTGCTCAGGTGAGCTAAAAACTTCACAAAATGTTGACGCCCGGCCGCCCAACGACATACCCCAATCTAATAACCAGGATTTTTTTTAAAGAAAACCTGGTTAAATACTATCTTAGGTCCCAATGTTCCAAAGCAAGATTGGACACAAGTCCCAGATCTAAGCAGTCTGAGTCTAAGCAGGCACCGTCTCTCATCAGATATTGACATGTTGTCAGATCAGGGAGAAGTTTTTTTCCAATTTTAGGGACAAGACAACTAGGATTTTGGCTAAAGGTATGAACAATATAAGGGAGAAATTCTACCCTTGGTTGACCAATAAGAGGTCTGGACATTTGGGGAGGCTATTTCTCCCTCTTAGTCATTCTCTGCCCAAAATGAACATCAAAGACCAGTATTAAAACAATTTATTGCACATAACAGCATCAGTTACTTAATTATCAGTGGATTGTTCGGAATGTCCAGATTCGTAACAATTTCCTCCATATTTAGGCATTTACTGCACAAGCAAACAGTTTAGATCCAGATCAGTTGGCACATCCTTTCCATCTGATCAGGATCTACACTGTTCACTTTTAGATTAATAAGATTATTTATTACAAAAAAAGGAACTAGTGTAGATATATATCAGATGGCACAGATGTGCCAGCAAGGTGATCTGGATCTACACTGGTCAAACACGCAATAAAACCTGTATAATAAAGTAAGGTGTTAAGAGACAATGAGTCGAGGTAAGTGAAAGTTTCAGCACACGCATAACTCATTACTCCATAGATTCACATTTATTGCATGTGCGAACAGTGTAAATCCAGATCAGCTGGCACATCTATAATGTCTGAGCAGGATCTACAGTGATCACTTTTAGATAAATAAGATTTCCTCTTACCAAAATGTAACCAGTTTAGATCAATATTAGACTGCACAGATTTGCCAGCCGGCTGATCTTTACCTACACTTGTTGCACACACAATAAATCTTGTATATATGATGTAAATAGTTAATAGAAATATAGTCGAGGTATGTGTAAATTTCAGCACATGCTTAATCCTTTACTCTATATAAGAACAGACAGTGAAGATCACAATCACCTGGCACATCTGTGCCATCTGATCAGGATCTACACTGTTCACCTTTATATTCATTAGCTTACTTCAGATCATGATGCTACAAGTGCAGATCCAGATCAGACAGTCAAAACGGCCAGCTGATCTATATCTACACAGGTTTCACATGTGTTTAAATGGGTATCCAAGGAGTAAATGGTTAATAGTCGGTACAGCAAAGTACATAATTTCCTTTTAGATGAAGCATTATTTTGGACAAGAGTGCAGTAGATCAATAAAAATTTTAGTTCATTTAATCTATTTGGCTTTCTAAGTTATTCCATCTTTTTTCAACTGTTTTTTTCTTGTTAATCTCTGTGCCATCTTTGTGTTTTTTCATGTGGTAACTTCTGCTTCCAGCTTGGGTGAAACATTTCCCACACACATCACAGCGGTACGATCTCTCACCTATAACAAAGAAAACATGTGTGATTTAACTGGGCTTATTTTCATTGCCACAGAAAAGCGCCCGTGCTCTTTAATTTAGTGGAAACAGCAGGATTTCTCCTCTAAAGAAGAATGAGTAAACCTATTTTATGTTACTTTTTGATAAAAACTGCACGATTTTCAATTTTGTAACAAATTTTCAGAAGGAAAGTGACCTGTACACAGTCTCTACTAAAGAAGGAAAAAAACATTTAACAATAAGCAAAGTAAGTAAAAATGAGATAATGTAATTTTTAAGTTATCATTTCAGAATTAAAGATAAACCAGTATAAGCTCACAACCTCACAATGCATTTCAAACAGGAGTTTAGAATTTTGTATAAAGTCCAGTTTTGCACCATGACCATTAAATGGTGTAAAAAACTTATAAAAGAAATGGCAGTGAAGTAAATTAAAAAAACTTGTAAAGTGACAAAACAGTCACATTCAAAGAAACTAATGTATTTACATATATAACCTACCCAGTAAACCCCGCCCAGTTTTATTAAAACAACAACTGTAAATAACTAACCTGTATGGGTTACTTTATGCTTCTTTAGCGATGACAACTCCGCAAAAGATCTGTTGCATCCATTAATATCACAGGTATATGGCTTGTCCCCTGGAGTAATATATCATGTTATTTTAATTCTTTACTCCACATACCCATAGCATTCCTATTAAACACACCTCCCCTGAAAGTTACTTTTTAGTTAAACTTTTTTTTCCCACTATCCTTCAAAATCCAACATTCAAATAAAAATAGTTAAAACTTAATAGTTATTTTGAATATGTGTCCAACTTTCAGAAAAAGTAAAGTGCCATGGGTGTTTTAAAGAAATTAAACAGGTTGAGACCAGTGTGAATCCAGATCTGCTGGCACATCCATGCCATCTAAACAAAATCTACTCTGTTCGCTTGTTGTTTAGAAATAACCTCATTAATCTGGACGTTCTTTCCAATACTGTAACAACTAAACAATCGAAACAAAAATCACCAAACACACCTTTTCTCCTGACATGCTCCAAAAACTTTTTACTCAACATATGTGCAATTTTTTATTATGTGTGACCACTGACCAGTGCAGATCTAGATCAGCTTGTACATTCGTTCTCTGTTTAAGATCTGCACTGTCCACATTTAGGTCAGAAATAACCTAATAAATCAAAAAGCTAACAGTGCTATTTAATCTCGAGCTACACTATTTGCTTACAAAATAAAGGCATATACATGAAGGAAAGGGATAATGTAACTAGAAATTGTCCTCGGATACTGATGCCCCCACTGCTGCAACAAAATTTGAAATAACAAAGGGCCATAACTCTGGTAAAATTGGTCGCAGGAATCCTTTCTTTACAATCCTGCTTGATCATCTGTGAGAGAAATCAGCCTGATAGTTTAAGAGGAATGTATGCCACAAGATTTGGAGACGTACTGACGGACATACAGACGGATATATGTACAGACAGACAAGTGCAACTCTATATGCCTCCCACTTTGTGGGGGCTTTAAAATCAATAAAAATATACCAGAATGAATTCTTGCATGATTTTTCAGATTGCCAGCTGTATGGAAACTTTTGTCACAGTCTTTACACTTGAACATTTTCTCATTCTGGTGGGATCTCATATGTACATCAAGGTGCTGAGCCTTTGTGAACAGTTTACCACATTCCACACACTGGAAACTCTTCTCTCCCCTAAAAATACATACAGTCAGACCTGTCTCTAGAAGCGACCCGAGGTTGTGACAAAAAGTGGCTGCTGAAGACAGGTGGCTGTTAAAGACAGTAAAAAAGTAGAACAAAATGTCAGTTAAGGACCTGTTCAAACTGGCTGTTTAAGACAGGTGGTTGCTATCAACTTATTCTCTACAATGAAGCCTTAGTCAGCTAATGAATCATAATTTCTGTTGGTGTGCATGGTGAAGTACATGTATTTCTTTATTTTGTTATCAGTTACGTCCTTTGAAGGTCGTTGAGCACGATACTTATGTACTATGTTTATAGTACTTCTAAAATTCCTTTTGTTTTAATATTTCGGCCAGTTTATAGATAGGTGGTTTCAATATCCCAGCCAATGTCGATTTGGATATTGTCCAATCACCCCCAAGGATATACTTCCTGCTTTTTAAATTTTGCCTTTGGCGTAGTTTGTGATATGCAGGATTTATATTCTAAGATCCCCTGTCAAAATTCTATTCTGTTTAGTTCCGCCCATTGTTTTCTCGTTTAGGGCAAACCCATTCTTTTATCTGGGGACCATACGCCGCTGAACATGGAATGGTATTAATCTAAAAATACCTCATTGAAGGTTCCGTGTTCACCGCCATATGCATACCATCGTTTGGGATGGATCAAAATTGTACTATTTAATGGTGTAATTACTGAGTTGCGCTCAACCCGGGGCTAGGCGGCGTGGGCAGTAATAAGCATTCCCATTATTGCCCATGAACAGGCTCAATCAAACCGAGCCTGCAGTATTTTCATATTTGTCGTGTTCGGAGGCTTTCAAAGTTCCATTTTCATCTATTTAAGTGGCGTGGCTACAATGAAAGCCACTCATAATTTATTGGACTGCACACAATGTTTTTGCATGTGGCGTTGACGAGCATGCATGTTTTGCCACCATTTGCTATAAAGAGGTGTGACATTGTCCACATTGTCCACTCGGTTGTAAACGTGGCTGTACCAAAAACCATTGAAAAAGCCATAATATCATGAATTCTTCTCATTATTTCCATAATAATGCGAGTATTTAAATCTGTAAATATATAAGTTGAATTGATATTTGATGTTCTTCCACATATAAAAAAAATTGGACAGTTTAAAGTAAGTTTGAAGCTATAGTTATTACCAATAATGTTTATAAATCATTTTGTTAAATAAAATGTTATTCAGCAATTCAGATAATTTCAATAGCAACTTAACCATGTTTTAATTCCAAAATCAAACAACTCAGGAAAAAATTAACTCCATCAATACAGGTGTAGATCCAGATAAGCCATCCATGATGTCTGAGGAGGATCCACACTGTTGGTCAGAAATAACTTAATGAATAAACAAGAGGGCCAATTGGCCCTAAGTCGCTCACCTGTCAAACTTGACCTTGATACCATTGAGATAAACATTCTGACCAAGTTTGAAGAAGATCGGACCAAAGACCAAGATTGAAGACAATTGCACCAAAATTAAGACTGTTAGAGTGCAGAAAAGCTTTTTCTATAATTTGACCTAGTTACCTAGATTTCAAGGTCACATTACCCAGTTTCGAACTTGACCGAGATATCATTGAGATAAACATTCTGACCAAGTTTAAAGAAGATCGCACGAAAATTAAGACTGCTAGAGTGCAGATTAGCTTTTTCTTTAATTTGAACTAGTGATCTAGATTTCAAGGCCACATGACCCAGTTTCGAACTTGATCTAGATATCATTGAGATTAACATTCTGACCAAGTCTGAAAAAGATCAGACCAAAATTGTTACCGCTAGAATGCGGACAAGCTTTCTGTATTACTTGACCTAGTGACCTAGATTTCAAGGTAACATGACCAAGTTTCGAACTTGACCTAGATATCATCAAGATAAACATTCTGGCCAAGTTTGAAGAAGATCCCATTAAAATTAAGACCCCAAGGGTACAGACAAGCTTTTTCTTTGAGTTGACCTAGTTACCTAGTTTTAAGGGTCACATAACCTAGTTTCGAACTATTCTGACCAAGTTTAAAGCAGATCGCACCAAAATTAAGACTGCTAGAGTGCAGACAAGCTTTTTTATAATTTGACCTAGTGACCTAGATTTAAAGGTCACATAACGCAGTTTCGAACTTGACCTAGATATCATTGAGAAATACATTCTGACCCAGTTTAAAGAAGATCGCACCAAAATTACGACCGCTAGAGTGCGGACAAGCTTTTTCTATAATTTGACCTAGTGACCTAGATGTCAAGGTAACATAATCCAGTTTCGAACGTAACCTAGAAATCATCAAGATAAACATTCTGACCAAGTTTGAAGAAGATTGCATCAAAATTACGACCGCTAGGGGGCGGAACAGTTTTTCCTTTAATTTGACCTAGTGACCTAGTTTTTAGGGTAACATGACCGAGTTGATCTAGATATCATTGAGATAAACATTCTGACCAAGTTTGAAGAAGATTGGACCAAAATTATCACTGCAAGAGTGAGGACAACAATTGTGAACGGACGGACAACGGACGAAGGCCCCTTACAAAAAAGCAAACAGTATAGATCCTGATCAGATGGCAAGTATACGCTGGCTGGTCTAGATCTACACTTTTTCCTTTTTGGTAACAACGATATTCCATGGAGTAAACTGTTGCAGATCTCTCTGATATCGTACGTATGTGTATGAAGATGGTAGCTCAGATTACTTCTGTAGGTAAAGGTCCTGCCACAGCTTGGATGAGGGCAGGGGTAGAGATGGTGGCTGCCTGCGTGCTCTTCCAGGTCAGCCATACAATCAAACACTGCCGCACATATATGACACGCAAACACTACACTGTCATCAAGCCAACATAGGAAATATAGTGTACATGTATGCATTCAACTGATACCAGTGCTGTAAGCGATCACTTTCCCCCATTTACTAGTATATAATACATGTAATTATTTTAATGCAAGTGCCTGCGTAGATCTTTATCAGCGGACATGTGGGTGCTGTCTGATCGGGATCTGCACTGGTGTCATCATGGTAGGAAATAACCTAATGAATCATGAAGCAAAAAGTTCCAATCCTGATCAGACAGCACTGTAGCGATATTGTAGCTCCACCATTACTTTACAGGCATTCAATAGCTTCTACTGAGCCAAACCCAAGTTTGACGGGCACGAGTTGGGGCTATGTCAGCTCACCTCTGTAACACCCTGGCCAAACTCGGAGCCACCCTGTCTCCAACTTGGACAGAACCCATGCCAGTTTATTACAGTTTCACCCAGTGGTCTAACACTGGAGAAGCAGATTATGCTGGAAGGGCGGATGCCCAAAATCTCTCCGCAATTGGTTATAAACATTGTACAACACCGGAGCCACTTCCAGTTGATCACAAATCCCCAGCATCTGATTGGCTGAAATGAAGCCTAATTTTATTTCAGCCAATCAGATGGCTCACATTTTAGACTGGTTTGAGTAAAAGTTTTATGATCACTCATTAAATGGTCTGTGCCCACAATAATTAAATTATAACGAGACCAGTTTTAAATCTCAACTATCTGATTGGCTGAAATGAATGAAGTATAGTTTCATTTCATCCAATCAGATGCTTGAGATTTGAGACAAGTTACCTGCTGCAGTATGGGGAGTGATTGTTGCCGATTTTTGCTTAGGGTGATAATGAATAGCTGATCTGTCAACGGCTTTATTATTGTCACGCTGCTTGTTTTCATCTGGTTGACTTTCACCATCTTTAACGTTAAGAGACTGGTCATCTCTGAGTTTCTTTGATTGAGGTCAATGAACATGTCCCGTTTAATTTCTCACAATTCCTGTTTTAATCACATGTAGACTGTGTCAATCTTCAAATTCTAGTTTCCTCTTTTTGGAATTTAATTCTAGATTTTGGGTTTCATTAACACCATCAGTGCAAGTTTTCATAAAACTAATTTCGCACAAATTGTTATTGAGCCTATTACAATCTGATCTGGGTTTCTTTTCGTGGTTTTGCTGACGGTTTATAGTTCTTTATAGTCTGTTTTATATTACATGTTACGAGATTGTGTTGATAAATTTGAAGTCAAATTATTACATTGCATAAAACTTGAATTTGATTTTTGTTCAGACGCATCACTGCAATTTGAGAAACATATCTTGAAGTGTCACATAAATTCTGAACCGTTTGTAAACCAGAAAGGTGGTCAATATAACCCACAGTCTGTGCACTAGTTAACAATAAATTTGGCACTAAGGTGTGTTTAAAATTAGGCAGAGATTGATTTAAACTATTATCAACATTTCATTTTCCAGTGCAAACATGTATATTTTTACATTCATCACTGTATTTTTCAAATCTTCCACACATGCAGAATTTGAAATAAGGTAGAGACCAACGTTACCAGAGGCAAAACTTGGATTTCTTTCAGGCTCATCAAGAATCGACATATCTGAAAAGATATTTTAAATCTGATTAAAAAATCTCTTTCAATGAACGTAATATTTGCATTTCAGAAAAAACTTTTAAAACAAGGTTATCGGTATCACAAATTAAGGAAAACCTTTTGCAAGTTTTATCGCCGATATCCAGATCTAATTCATAAATACAGCTGCAGTTTAAAATCACTATTGCAACACGTAATTTCACAGCCAGTTTTTAATGGAGATTTAATTTATAAACTGAAGAAGATAAAAGGCGATGTTAATTTCTCCCGGTTATTCGTAAAAACCATCTGTAAATTTAAAAAGAAAGGTTACCAACATGATATTTTACAGCGCTCTGCAGGCCTGGTGATTAACCCATCTACAGTTGATCATTATGCTTACCTCTTTAGTTGCACGACGGTGACAGGGGTGTAAGAGTTTATGAAGGTTTATGGGGAAATCGTTTCTTAAAAGAACCTAGAAGCTCGATTTGTTTCTTTTATCCCTGTCATCGTGTTCTTGCTGATTTTACTCCAGGTCTCTGGTCTCGGTAAGATCATTGAGTACCCGCCCTTTGGCTTTGCAATGCTATTAATTCTTATGTTTATGTTTGTATGCTTTTGCATACATTTTGAGGTTGGTGCACCCTAGAACCTGGTTTAAACCCCCCAGTGGCAATTTGTTTTGCCACTGACCGCTTCAATGCGGTATCCCCTAAGGTTCTCTTCTTCGTTAATTGTTTGTGGCGTCCTATTTTAATTGACATACTTATATAAAACATGCTCTCTCTCTTCCCCTTTTCTTTTTCGCTGCGTGGGGAGGCTGTGTTTTTTGAGTGTGGCGATTCCTGATATGCATATTTTGCTTTTTTTAAAACCGCTACGCTATCAGGATCTGACAACGAGTAACTAAAACAGATTGTCGCCTTCATAATCCCAAAAGTGAAAGTAACAATAGTAATTTAAGGTGATATCATTTGTCACAATATTCTGTTAAAGTGGGGGGGGGGGAGTGTGGTGACCTATTTTCATAAAATTCATGTTATTTAATAATTATAAATCTTCTTATTACTTCAGATATCAATTATAGGGCATATACATGTTACAGGTCAATCAGGAATTATAAAAAAATAGAAATATGAAACAATTTTTCTCACCGAGTGTAGCGCAATTGCCGGGAGTCCAAACTTCCAAATTATCCACTATAGTTTTAAACTACAGTCACAGAAAGGTTGTCTATATCAAGGTTAACAATGTCTTAGAATTTAGTTCAATAAACTGTACTAGAACAATAGCAAAACATGTTTCTCCCAGTGACTACAAAAGGAAAATTTGACATTCATGTTTCCATTGTTTATAACTATTGTTCTAGTAAAGTTTATCGAACTAAAGTCTAAGACATTGTTAACCTTGATACCAGAAACCATGGAAATGTTGACAGCCTGAGTAAAACATATTTTACTGGAGATAAATGTGTTTATGTAGAACAAAGTGCAACATTGTAAAATTGCAAAATCATAATAAAAATTTGAAAACCAAAAGAACCACTTTTCATAAGTCACCGTTATCTACATGTGAGAAGAGGCAACACAATGTAATTTGTTTATGATAACAAATAAACTTTACCCGTGTTGAAACCTAAAGCATTTGATTCATCAACAAATTCTTTACACAGTCATGTAGTTATTGGAAAATATTTCTTTTTCATTTGGTCAGCATTGAATAGTGATCTGCGGAGTTTCAAAATAATTAGATTTGTGTGATGCATAGATAAAAACAAATCACATAGCATTATCACCTTGAAATACGGATTGTTATTATATCACGGGTAAGATGCGAGCCAATCTAAAACCTGTTATAAGAAAATACTCTCATTATTATTTTAGTGGTACATGGAAATAGCAAAACGGTGTGTTCTCTCTCCCTCCCTCGGCGTGTTCCTTGGCATCTGGCAAACGGTGTGTTCACCCTCCCTCGGCGTGTTCCTTGGCATCTGGCAAACTGGTTCAATATATTATAAATTGGATAGAGATTATCAATTATCAATATTTATACCAAACTTAATGACAATCGAATAAAAAATGTGATCTTTATTGCGTTAACAAAATTTTTGCTTTGATCTCACCTAGTGCCTTTTTTTAACCCAAGATGACCCAGTTTCGAGAGGAATTGAGACGCCACCAAGACAACTTTGATGACAATCACTTTCAAATTACGGCCTCTATCGCGTTACAAAATAAAAGTTGACGACGGACGACGGACATGCTGGACCATTTCTGATTACAATAGCTTACTCTAAGCCTTTGTCTCAGGTGAGCTAAAATATTAATACGTTTCAATAAATTTTAAGATACCGGTATGATACGTGCTGCTTTCTCTGGTGAAGTTTGAGGCCGCACCAAGTAACTGATTCTCAATCAACCACACTAGCATAGAAATAAGATCTTATAATAAAATTAGACATTGTAAAATTTTAGAACTATAAAACGAGGGCAGTCTAAGTGCATTTTACCAAATTTGCTTTTAAAACATTTGGAAACTGTGAAAATGGGGAATTATTTAGTGACTAGTCCGAGAAGGAACATTGGTACAATGTTCTATGCTTCTGGTAACAAAAACCTGATATTGCGATGCCAAGTCGGAAAGTGCGGGTAAAAATTATTAGTCGCGTTCTAGTACATTCGCTTCGTGTGTCTTCATAGTATTTTTCTTGATTCGACATAATGTCCAACGGGCGAGGTCATCGTAAAAAAGTTCGAAGGAACGTTACGACCTAATGATATGAATTTAATGTCTCGCATCGTGTTTACCGACATTCGCATCATCTCAACCTAGAAAGGTATTTTCGCGCTATCGCATCTTGATCTCTCGCTTTCCCATCATATTGTCCTTTACCAAAGAAGAGATCGACCGATTGTAACATTTATTGCCGGTACGGCACTCCGTAACGTTCTACTTGTCAATGAAAGATGATTTTGGAAATTCCCAACTTTCTGTTTGAAAATTGTTATTGTAGAAATTTTTAAAAAGTAAAAATCAATATTATTATTTTATATCGATCAAATAAATAAAACTGGAAATATTTAAGGTATTTGTTTATTGAAATTTAACATCACAATTTGCAGGTCAATTTAATTAATATTAACACGAGCATAAATAATGTCGTATTCATTTATACTGAATCGAAAGTAAACAAAAATTGAATAACTACGATGCCATGATAATCAAAATAAGTACATAAAATACCATTAATCAAGCTAAATTTATGTACTGGAATCGTCTTTTTTGTTGATTTGAGTCATTATATTTTCCTGGGATGTTTATCAGTTTATGTATACATACATGTATGTACTGTCTATACTTTTATAACTTCTTGTACCATAAATAGGTATGGTCGCACTGTGTCCTTTTCAGCTGCAGAATATTATGTTGTTATATGATTTATGTAGATAGATTTGGTCATTTCAATTTTTTTGTAATTACTAAAACCTTTAATATTTTAATGTGTTAACCGCGATAAAGATATTAAAATATATTTCAGGATGTTTCATGTTCCGGGATATTATCGTGATATATCTACGAAGCTGTCCAGTGTGCTGGAAGATGTGGGAGTCAGCGAGAGGATCGTGCTCAAAAGGAGGAGGACTCACCTGCTGAGAGAGAATATGGAAACAGTAACAGACAAATTTGTGGGCATGGATATTTCTGAGCATTACTTTGGTAGTCAGAGTGAGGGGACAACCACCATCGGGCTGAACTCAGACACTGATATCCTGTTATGTAAAATGGACGTGAATGTGATAGAGGACTGGGCGGATTGGAAAGCCGGAGCTCCTAATTTCAAGATGATCCAGGATGAGAACGTCTCATCGGGATATTGTATGCTACAGGTGCTATATAGAGACGTTCCCCAGCCTGTGACTGCTGTTATGGATGAACATTTTGTTAAACTCATAGATGACATGGTGGTGCTGAAAAATTCATTTATGGACAGATTGTGCAACATTGGTCAAGTGAAAAATGGTCCTTCATTCTCACATTCAGCAACAGAGGGATTCAATGAGATGGATATTGTTTATGCATTTCCTTGTGTAACAATGCCACCCGTAGTTGAGAATTGGATACAAAAACAGATGTCTAATGATAAACTTTCACCAAATATGCGGAGATATATAGAAAGTAACCCTTGTTTTCTCGTTGCTGTTGGTAATACAGGCAGTACACACGAATGTGTTGAGTGGAGGATATCAACCTCTCACGCCGAAAGGTGTATCATGTTTAACTTAAACATCACTCAGATACATTGTTATGTTATGATGAAAATGATGTTAAAGTCAATTCTGAAACACCCACACGAAAAGGGACTTTCTAGTTGTATGTGCAAAAATGTCCTTATATTGTGCATTGAAAGAACGCCACCTGCATCATGGTGCTCTGCAAATCTTTTAACAATGGTTACATTTTGTCTTTTTGAGGTACAGAAGTGCCTAATTCACAAGCAATGTTCACATTTTATTGAGCGTAGAAATAATTTGATGGGCAGGAAATTTTTACCTTCTGTACGCAAATGGTTGTTTACAAAGGTTCAAGACATTATTTATTCGAACGGCCGCGCGCTATTGGAAATAGCAATAGACGATTTAGGTCGAAGACTTCAGACAAAATTGAATGGTTGCTTCAATGCAATGGTACACAACAACACAACTCTGGATGAGATCTCTCAAAATATTTCCGGTCAGCTGATGGGTGCCTTGGCAGTAAACGTTAGTGAACACCATCGTGCTATTCTCCGTGAATTATCACTGGGGAGAACGAACTGGGCTAGCAAATTTCAAATGTTAGCTAGAATTTCTTGCCAGGAGGGTAATATTGCACAAGTAGCATGTCGCTTACTACGGCCGTTTTTATTTTCCAACTTTGGATGTCTTCCAGCATCTAGCAGTTTACAGTAGCACAACGCTGTATCATCAGACGCTCTGGCCTGGCTACGCGCAGGTATAGAATCGGACATTGCTTCCGGTAGACTGAAACTGGCTTCTGTACTTTATGCTGTTCAGGATATTGACAGAGTATACGGTATTCTTAGAAGCATCGAAGAGAGCTATGATACTGGGTTAGTAGCAGCCGTGTGCGAGTGTTATAATATACCAGGATTTTACAGGTCGGGAAGATTTGCTGTTTATGCAGACAGTCACAATGAACTTTCTGTTAAAGATATAACAGCTTATTGTGTGCGATTTCTTCCAAGTGAAATAAACTGTATACCGCGGGAGTTACAGTATGAACTGTACCGATCTTCCCAGGATGATCTGTTACATAGAGATGAAGATGATGACTGGATGGACTGGGCTGTTGTGGATTCTCTTCCTTTCCTCTACTTTTTACAGTACAAGACTTACGGCTATCTTCGTTTACCTGGTGATCAACAGCGCGCTCTGAGAAATCTTATTATAGTTGCACACAGACAGAACGCAAATTTTGGCCACAGAGAAACAGCATGGAACCTAACGGGACAATTGATGGAGCAGGAAGATAGGCCTATGGATGCTTTTCAGTGCTACGTGAACTCTCTCAACATCCGACCAAGGAACAATGCTGCAAACTATCACATGTGTAGACTGTTATATCGCGTAATGTGTAGTCGCAACTTGCAATAGTTAGGAGAGGCAAGAGGCAACAGAAGAAAGAAAGAGGTTACATAGAACAACCATATCGAAGAAATGATATCCCGCCGGAATACAGACTCAATAAAACATATGAAAAGAACGTTATGCCCCATCACTAAATTACTTGATTCTTGTTTCGGCCCAAGTATTTTGAACAACTTGATTTTGTGATAGATTTATTTCTATTTACTGAAATACATTGAGATCTAAACAAATGTTTATGTTGTTTCAGTATTACAGCCTGTTTAGCTTTGGATATTGTTCAATCAATCAACAAATCAATCAATCAAATCAAGTATAGTCCTATCCATCGATCGATCTGTCCGTCCGCCCGTCCGTCCGCCCATCCATCTATCTATCCTGCCGACTCATATTTCGAGTGTAACTTGCAGAACTTGGTGCACGTCGAAAGTGTTAGTGCAGTTGTGAATAAAAATAGTATCAGGTATTGTGAGCTTGGATGCCAAGACAAATGTTAACATGTAAGTGAGTACTAGATTTAATAGAGCCATGGATGCCGCTCCCGTGTTTTAATTTTTGCCTTCGGCGTACCCCTATTTACTCAGGATTAATATTCTCAGATCCCATGTTAAGATCATATTGTGTTTAGTTACGCCCATCGTTTTGACGTTTAGGGCAAACCCATTCTTTATCTGGGGACCATAAGCTGCACATGGAATGGTATTAATATGAAAATTGAAGCTTCCATGTTCACTGTCATATTCACACCATGGATTGGGATGGACCAAATTTGGTAGTGTTTACTTGTAAATATTTATTAGCTCTCAATCCAGGGCTCAGACTGCATGGGGAGTAGTTTGCATTTCCACTATTGCCCATGAACATGCTCATATCTAATATACACTTTATATATACACTACATTCACTTACGTCTTTAAATAGTTTTACTATTAAAATATTATTCGTGTATATTCATTATTAAAATTTCATAAATAACCTTTATTGGTAATCAAACCTATTAATTTGTGCACTTATTATTCTCAAAAGATAAGATATACAACGGCTTGATTTCGTTTGCGCCAGATTTTTTCGCACTTAACATGTGCTCAAAATATGGGAAAATTAAACCCCGGTGAAATAAAATGGTAGCACAGTAGTTAATGAGTGAACCTGCAAAGTTCCTTGGGCTGCTTGAAAAATCGACCTCCTGCTTCATAGGCAAACACTTTAATCAATAGACCATGGGGAAATTACCGGTATGCTTTGTAGAATAACTGCTGACCATTATTTTAAAAGACAACATGATAAGAACAAATTAAAATATTATTTTAGGTCCCAATCTTCCAAAGCAAGATTTGACACAAGTCGCAGATCTAAGCAGTCTGGTTGAAATGAGCACAATCTCCAAACTGACCAATGGAAAGTTCGCAGATCTAAGCAGTCTGATTGGTCTCCGAACTGACCAATGGGAAGGTCGCAGATCTAAGCAGTCTGATTGGTTGAAATGAGCACAGTCTCCAAACTGACCAGTGGGATGCTAGAGATCAAAGACGGGTTTACATATTCATTATTTTTATAACCCGCAGGCACCGTCTGTCATCAGAGATTGACTTAGTCTTCCAATCATTATTACGTCCTCAAAGGCCAAAACTTTTGCTTATATCTCGTGTGCTCACACGGTTAGATGTTCTTTTGAACCCTTAACTCCATATATACGGGTTTAGATAAAGAAGCTAACAGTACAGACCGTTTAAACAGGGCCCGGATTTGCCGGCTGGTCTGGATCTTTAATGTTCTCACAAGTAATAAAAGCTATAGAGTAGATGATTAACTACGGACTGCTTCCACTAGCGATTTTAGACGGCGCAAATCCTTAACCTCTCTTAAATGTCTCACTTAACTTACTTTTGTCAATATCAGAAAATAAAAAAGAACCTAAAAGGAAGCGATGATGTGATGTATTTGCGGGTTAAAGATTCTACGTACATTGTTGTACTTCGTAGACTTAAGCTGGAAATATCTATTAATTGTACCCGGTAATTATTTTCTTGGAAGCCCTCGTAGTTATTTTTTGTGTTAAGTCATTGCTCGCTGTGGTAATCCATCACCACACATTTCAACTAAACAAATGATTATATGTTATGTGCAACTGAACTAAACATTTATATAAAAAACGTAAAGAACGTTGTTCCGCTAGTCTCCTCATTTATACCCGAGACGTTTACCTACCCCTACTTTGAGGGAAGTGGGATACCTTCTCCTACCTTGGTGAAATAGGGTTACCTCCATCTTCCTAGGTGTAGTTGAAGAACTGGAAGGGGTGGGGGAAGGGTGGGGAGGTTGGGTGGGGGAGAAGGGAAGGTTAAATTGAGGAGGTTTGGGGTTAGATGGTTATAAGTAAAGGGGACGGGTAGTGAGGATCGTGGGGTGGAGAAGGGTTCGGAGATGGGATTGCAGATACCAATGAAAAGATAAAAAGTTATATTTTATGTTTATGGTAATGTTCATTTATAGTGGGATAAAGGTACTACACCTCTAGCAACTGTCTTGCGCTAAATCCTGCAAAGTATGACAAAGTTTAGTACAAGAAACAAATACGAACGAACAAATAAACAAACTGAAACTCACGCGCCAATACTTAAATGTATTGCCTGTCACTATATGCCACATTTCATGCGCAAAACTGTAACGTTCGTGTAGGACTGTAATGTACGAAGAAGAAACTGTTCCCTATGCCGATAAAAATAATGTGATTAGCCCCCATGGTAAAACCCTAGGTTAAAGGATTATTGGTGGTGTGCAGGTAAAAGTACTTCGTGCATAAAAAATTCTTAAGGATGTTTCAGTGGGGAGAAAATGTTATATTAATGTTATGATCATAAAAAATGTTGACCTGGAGAGTAAATGAAAATAAACAACAATGGTTTGCGTAACGCGAAATAAGGAGTAAATTAAAGAACAATCTAATGTTAATAATAGAAGTTGAAAATAATAAATCTGTTAGAGACATGTCTCAGATCTCAAGCATCTGAACTCGGACGAATATTGGCACCAACAGGTTAAAGTGAGGCTAAATTTAATTGAAAGCAAACTTCACAGTATAATAATTGTAAGGATTGTTTTGTTTATTGTTGATTGTTTGTGGTGTCTGATTTGAAATTTATTCTCTTATAAGCCCATGCTCTCTACTTTTTGGCTGTGTGGAGATGCTGTTTTTTCTGGTTGTCGCAATTCCTTTTATGCATAGTTCATTTTTATTATATATCGCAGCGATTGAAATTATCGCATGTAAGCAAGCGGGAATTATTTTAGAGTGATAACCTCAAACATTATATATCATAAGAAATGCTGCATGATATGATGTTTCATTTCACATGTTCGACAATTCGTTCTATAACATTTAGAACCAAATACATTTCAAAAGTCGGTCGAGTAAAATATTTAATGCAACATTTCTTGTGATAAATAATTTTGGCGGTGATCCCCATCCATACACATTCACTTTGGTACTGCGGTAGTATCTTAACATTACAAGGGATTCAATTTCAGTCAATCTTTTATCAACATAATTAATAAATTTTCTCAAAGATTCGAAGTGTCCCTGAGATAATCAGTTGAATCTAAATTTTGAGATATTTTCTGCTGTCATTTGGAGCGTACCATGGGAAACTGTGTCTTCGGTAATAGGGGCACACCATGAGAAACTGTGTCTTCGGTCATAGGGGCACATCATGGGAAACTGTCTTCGGTCATAGGGGCACACCATGGGAAACTGTATCTTCGGTCATAGGGGCACACCATCGAAAACTGTGTCTTCGGTCATAGGGGCCACCATCGAAAACTGTGTCTTAGGTAATAGGGGCACACCATGGGAAACTGTGTCTTCGGTCATAGGGGCACACCATGGGAAACTGTGTCTTCGGTCATAGGGGCACACCCTCGGAAACTGTGTCTTTGGTCATACGGGCGCACCATGGAAAACTGTGTCTTCGGTCATAGGGGCACGCCATGGGAAACTGTATCTTCGGTAAACGGGGCACACCATGGGAAACTGTATCTTCGGTCATAGGGGCATACCATGGAAAACTGTCTTCGGTCATAGGGGCACACCATGGGTAACTGTGTCTTAGGTCATAGGGGCACGTCATGGGAAACTGTATCTTCGGTCATAGGGGTACACCATGGGAAACTGTGTCTTCTGTCATAGGGGTACACCATGGGAAACTGTGTCTTCGGTCATAGGGGCACAACATGGGAAACTGTGTTTTCGGTCATAGGGGCACACCATGGGAAACTGTGTCTTCGGTCATATGGGCACACCATGGGAAACTGTGTCTAAGGTCATAGCTGCACGCCATGGGAAACTGTATCTTCGGTCATAGGGGCACACCATGGGAAACTGTCTTCGGTCATAGGGGAACACCATGGGAAACTGTATCTTCGGTCATAGGGGCACACCATGGGTAAATGTGTCTTCGGTCATAGGGGCAAACCATGGGAAACTGTGTCTTCGGTCATAAGGGTACACCATGGGAAACTGCGTCTCTGGTCATAGGGGCATACCATCAGAAACTGTGTCCTCGGTCATAGGGGCACACCATGGAAAACTGTGTCTTCGGTCATAGGGATACGCCATGGGAAACTGTATCTTCGGTCATAGGGGCACGCCATGGGAACCTGTGTCTCCGGTCATAGTGGCGAACCATGGGAAACTGTGTCTTCGGTCAAAGGGGCACACCATGGGAAACTGTGTCTTCGGTCATAGGGCACACCATGGGAAACTGTGTCTTCGGTCATACGGGCACACCATGGGAAACTGTGTCTAAGGTCATACGGGCACACCATGGAAAACTGTGTCTTTGGTCATAGTAGCACACCACGGGAAACTGTGTCTTCGGTCATAGGGGCACGCCATGGGAACTGTATCTTCGGTCATAGGGGCACACCATGGGAAGCTGTGTCTTCGTTCATATTTTGACATTTTAGGTGTCATAATATTTGTCAAGAACTTTGTATTCTTTTTTATATTCTTATAACTTACTGGAAGATCTTGAAAGACATTTTGACCACATACTTCTTTTTTCACAAGAAATGCATAATAAGTAATGTCTGCTCAACGGAAAGCCAACTATTTCATGTGTAAAAATACAAGGACGAAGAATTATTTTCGAAATAACTGCAAAGTTTTATATATTTCAAATAAGAACGAACTATGTGACCTTGCCGTGCACTTCAGTAGGGAGTATTTAAGGCTCAGAGATGAGTATAGGTGGTCGTGCCTTATATCCCTGTTTATTTGATATCCCCTGCTAGGTGGTTGTATACCTCCCATTAGCCAGGATTCCAGGCGATGAAGTATTTTGTTGTTTTATTCAATTTCATACTATTCATCTTAATCCAGTTTACAGCCCTCTCTGAACTTAAGACAACTATCTCGGTGCAGTAGGATAGAAAATAGACGGGCTACAATAAGATTAATAAAAACTATGATAAAACAAACTAATAAACAGACTAGTCGCTAGTCTAATCGCCCATTTGATAACGAGGAGGTTTACTGACCTCTGTATAGAAGGACTGTTGTGGGTTTACCTGCCCTATTTTACATTCACTTAAATGAAATGGGGGAGAATGGTAAAGCTGAAAAAAACTTTAAAAAAATATTTATATGTTTCCTTGTAAGATATGATACGTGCTGCTTTGGTGGTGAAGGTTGTGCTTTAACTAAGAACTTAAACTGATTCTTAATCAATCACACTATCATTGGAATAAGATCTTGTAATAAAATTAGACATTATAACATTCAAGATCAGTGTACCACTGCAGTTTTCCAGGTTTGCTTATGAAACAGTAAAACGAACATGTGTTTGTCCATAAAAAATAAAGATGCATTAGTTACACTCATTTGTGCAAAGTTTCATTAAACGGCATTTTGCCGTTATTGAGATTTTGACAATTTTCTTTTTATCGATAAACAAACTTGGGAGGAGTGTGGCAAGCCCTTAACCTAGCAAAATATTTTCTCGCTGTCGCATCTCGATCTCTCGCTTTCCAATTATGTTGTCTTAAAACAGCTTTTACCAAAGATGAGGACAAAACAACTATGGCCTGCACGGTACACCGTAACTTTGACCTTGTATGAAAGATGATTTTGGAAATACCCAACTTTCCGTTTGAATAGTGTTATTTTAAAAAAGTATTATAATAATAGTTATTGTTTTATATAAATCAATTACAAACTGGAAATATTTAAGGTATTTATTATTAAAGTGTTAATATCACAATTTATACGACAATATAATATGAGTAGGCCTCTATGTATACAATGTACATAATATGGTATTCATATTTTTTGAATCGAAAGTACACAAGTAACTGAATTAATACCGAACTAAGAAAAACAAAATCAGTAAATGAGTTAGCATTGATCACGTTAAATTTATGCATTGGGCTTTTCTGTTGATTCGAGTCGTTAATTTTTATTTTCCAGGATTGTTATACAGTTTACATAAACACGTTTACATATATGCACTATCTATACGTTGATGTTTTGTACTAAAGAGATATCGGTGACATTGTGCCTTTTTGAGCTACGAATATTATGTTTATTATATAATTTAGGTAGATAGTTTTAGTCCTCTCAAGTTGTTTGCGACGGTAGCATAAATTAAACCGCCACAACATAATTATCAGGTTTCACGAAAACTTTCGCGAACTAAGAAGTTATTGCTACCATGCTTAAATATTTTAGCTATCTCAAATGTTGATGTTCTTTTATTTCAGTAAAAATTCTTTCCTTTTAAATTCAAATATTTATTGTGTTACTTAATTTTGAAGCCATCTAACACGAAACATATGAAAATATTGCAGGCTCGACATTGAACAAAAAAGTTATTTAAACCCCATTTACTTCATCAGTTAGATAATTTCCTGAGTAACGTTTCTATCCAAACTAGTGCTATCTAAAGTATGTGTTTTAAATCTTTTTAATAAGTTAGTTAACATCAAAAGCTTGCGAAATAAACTGTATATTTTTAGGTAATTATCGATAAAAGGTGCATGAAAAATGAAAAAAAATCTTTGTTGAAACAAACATACAATTTTAAACTCTATTTATAAAAAACCTCCTTTATGCATGTTATGCCCCTTTCGTCTATTTCACCGATATCGAAGTACACATTTCGTATATATATCGCTTTAAACTTTTATGTTCATTTTATTTTTCGAGAAGTTTACTCGACAAAAACTTGTCGAGAAGAAAGAAATTATCTAGTTTGTCGAAACTTATTATTTCAATTTGTATATAACTTTGTTTCAATTGAAGAATTATTACGTGGAAAAGGTTACAAATGTTTTAAACGAATTAAGAAAAACAAGTAGAAATTCTAATAGTAATTCAACAAATTGACAAAAATAAGTTTAAAATCTCGAAAGAATTACTCACATCTTAAGGCCCTGTAACGCTTCCGTACTAACTAGCAGGAATTCGTGTTCAGAGGCCTTTGTGAATTTATCTCGAAAGAATTACTCACATCTTAAGGCCCTGTAACGCTTCCGTACTAACTAGCAGGAATTCGTGTTCAGATATTTAAGTGGCCTTTGTGATAATTTACTGTTTTCATGAACTCCTCAATTATTAACGCGAAAATCTAAATTATTTTCATGACAGTTTTCATGAAACCAGATAATTAAGTGATGGCAGATTTATGCCAACATAGTTTGCAATTACTAGAATCTTCAATATTTTAATGTGTTAACCGCTATAAAGATATTAAAATACATTTCAGGATGTTTAATGTACCGGGATATTATCGTGATATATCGCTCAAGCTGTCCAGTGTGCTGGAAGATGTGGGAGTCAGTGAGAGGCTCGTGCTGAAGAGAAGGGGGACTTACCTGCTGACAGAGAATATGGACACAATAACAGACATAATGGTGGGCAGAGATAATTCTGTGCATTACTTTGGTAGTAAAAGTGAGGGGACTACCACCCTCGGGCTCCACTCAGACACTGACATCCTGTTATGTAGTAATAACTGGCATGTAATAGAGGACTGGGCGGATTGGAAAGCCGGAGCTCTTAACTTCAAGATGATCCAGGATGAGAACGTCTCTCCAGGATATTGTATGTTACAAAAGCTATATAGTGACGTTCCTCAGCCTGTGACTGAGGTAGTGGATGAACATGATGTTAAACTTAGAGATGACACTGTGGTGCTGAAAAATTCATTCATGGACGTATTGTGCAGAATTGATCAAGTAAAAAATGGTCCTTCATTCTCATCTTCAGCAACAGGATTTAATGAGATGGATGTTGTTTATGCCTTTCCTTGCGAAACAATGCCACCAGTAGTTGAGCATTGGATACAAAAACAGATGTCTTACGGTAAACTTTCGCCAGAAATGAGGAGATATATAGAAAGTAACCGTTGTTATCTCGTTGCTGTTGGTAATACAGGCAGTTCACACGAATGTGTTGAGTGGAGAATATCAACCTCTCACGCCGAAAGGTGTATCATGTTTAACTTGAACATCACTCAGATTCATTGTTATGTTATGATGAAAATGATGTTGAAGTCAATTCTGAAACACCCGCAAGACAAGGGACTTTCTAGTTTTATGTGCAAAAATGTCCTTATATTGTGCATTGAAAGGACGCCACCTGAATCATGGTGCCCTGCAAATCTTTTAACACTGATTACATTTTGTCTTTTTGAGATACAGAAGTGCGTTATTCTTAAACAATGTCCACATTTTATTGAGCGTAGAAATAATTTGTTGGGCAGGAAATTTTTACCTTCTGTTCGCAAATGGTTGTTTAAAAAGGTTCAAGACATTATTCATTCGAACGGCCGCGCGCTATTGGAAATAACAATAGACGATTTAGGTCGTAGACTTCAGACAAAATTGAATGATTGCTTCGATTCGATGGTTCACAACAACACAACTCCGGATGAGATCTCTCAAAATATTTCCGGTCAGCTGATGGGTGCCTTGGCAGCAAGCGTTAGTCAAAACCTTACTGGAATTCTCCGTGATCTTTCACTGGGGAGTACGAACTGGGCCAGCATATTTCAAATGTTAGCTAGAATTTCTTGCCAGGAGGGTAATATTGCACAAGTAGCATGTCGTTTACTACAGCCGTTTTTATTTTCCAACTTCGGATGTCTTCTAGCATCTAGCAGTTTACAGCAGCATAACGCTGTATCATCAGACGCTCTGGTCTGGATACGCGCTGGTACGAATTCGGATGTTGCTTCAGGCAGATTGAAACTGGCTTCCGTGCTTTATGCTGTTCAGGATATTGACAGTGTGTACAGTATTCTTAGTAGCATCGAAGAGAGCTATGACACTGGGTTAGTAGCAGCCGTGTGCAGGTGTTATAATATACCAGGATTTTACGGATCGGAGAGATTCGCAGTATATGCAGACAGTCACAATGAACTTTCTGTTAAAGATATAACAGCTTCTTGTGTGTTATTTCTTCCAAGTGAAATAAACTGTATACCGTGGGAGTTACAGTATGAACTGTTCAGATCTTCCCGGGAAGATCTGTTACATAGAGATGAATTCGACGATCGCTGGATGGACTGGGCTGTAGTGGACTCTCTCCCTTACCTGTACTTTTTACAGTACAAGACCTACGGCAATCTTCAAAGACACGGCGATCAACAGCGTGCTCTAAGAAATCTTATGACAATTATACAAAAACAAGATGAGAATTTCGGCCATAGAGAAACAGCATGGAATCTAGCGGGGCAATGCATGGAGCAGGAAGATAGGCATGAGGATGCTTTTCAGTGCTACGTGAACTCTCTAAACATCCGGCCGAGAAACAATGCTGCAATTGTTCACATCTGTAAACTGTTATGTCGCGTAGTGTGTAGACAGAATGTGCACTAGTTCGGACGGGCGTGATGGCAAGAGAACAAAAGAAAGAGGTATTTACTATACACAATATCGAAGTAATAATATCCTGGCGGAATATAAAGAATAAATCAAACAGATGAAAAGAACGATATACGCCATCATTTAATTATCCTAGAGAGATTTTCTATCGCTAGAATGATAGCTGCACCTTCGTTTCATCGTGACACAATCCTACTGTGTCATTTTAACTAATACGAATACACGAAAGGACGTAAATGAACATTTGTCATGTGTTTGTGTCAGCGGCTATCAAAAGCGAAAGGTTGAGGACTTCTTTTTTGTCGTGTGTTCTTTATTCGCCTTTACTATACATCTATATTTCTCTATCCAGAACGATTTCCATTCCAAACCGCTTGTTCTGGTTTTTAGAAAATAAAGCTGAGATTGAAGACCAATCTCACATTTCATGCATCAATTTCAGCCAATCAGATGCTTTAGATTTGAGACTGGTCCCCGTTTTCAGTTTTATGATCGTGTGCACCGCCTATCAAAATCTAGAGTATTATAATTCAAGTTTTAAATATTTAATCGATTAAAAGGGCTTGGGACGATGTCGATACATTTAAAAATCAAATTATATGTCTAATTTCTAAACTTAGAAATAAAGTAGAACGAAAAAGATGACAAAATGACGATATTATGATGGGATAATGCAGAGATGCGATACCACGAAGCGAAGGCACGACAACATAGTGCAAATACGCAATACTCCTTCATTACACTTTCATCATAAAAAGAAAATTATCAAAATCTCAATAACGGTAAAATGTCGTTCAGTGATACTTTGCACAAATGAATCTTACTAATGTATCTTTATTTTGCAAACAGTAATAAGAGTCGTATCAATATGTTGATCATTTCTGTGAAATAATTTTAAAATCCGACTTGAAATAGCGGAGTTATGGGCCGGACACGATTTTGCTGCAAGGTCATGATGTTACATTGACATTCAATGGAGCGACCAAAATGTTGCGCGCGACACGTCGTCTCATGATGATGATCATTTCTGTGAAATAATTTTAAAATCCGATTTCAAATAACGAAGTTATGGGCCGGACACAATTTCCTTGATCTTCAAGGAAGCGACCCAAATCTTGCGCGCGACACGTCCAATATAGTGATCATTTCCGTGAAATAATTTCAAATAACGAAGTTATGGATCGGACACAAACGTACGAACGGACGGGAGGACTGACTGACAGACAACCGGGCGACTATATGCTCCCCCGAATTCCTTCGGGGGAGCATTGAAATATAAACGGTCCGAGATTCTGTAAACGTTTACGTCCCGAAACCGAAACGTTACCGTTTACACGTGTAAACGTCGGAGCCTTACCAACAAATTAGTTTTATTACATTTGTATATATATATATATTATCCCTTGTGCAACCTATGTAGATCCAGATCAGCCAGTACATTCATGCCATCTGATCAGGATCTGCACTGTTTCCTTTTGTCAGAAACCTCCTACTTAAAAGTGAAAAAGTGTAGATCCTGATCAGATGGTACAGATATGCCAGCTGATCTGGATCCACACTGTTGCCCAGGCAATCAAGGCATATTTATGAAGCAAAGTGTTAAGGAAGCAAGCATACAACATAATGGTTTCAATGACTTGTATATATTTTATGCTAAAATTTCAACTGTTGTTATTGTTGCTGAATAAACAGAGATTCTCTATCATAAAAAAGCGTTCACATTCTCTGCTTTGTTGTTAACATTGAAATTAAATATAAATTGTCAGACACATTTGAAAAAAAGTTAAGTAAAATCTCAAACTGGGATTCAAACCTACACAACCATGAATCGCTACAGAAAGTGAAATAAAAGCTCTGTACTCCTTCTGTCACAACTATCTCAGCAATGCTGAAAGAATGATTAAGTTTTAGTAACCGATTTGCTGTCCCTAATCTGGGATTGCAGGCTGCACATACTGTAAGGATCAAAGTCACCTTTATTATGTGGAAGTGACATCACTTTCTTGAAATACATTCAATCCTTTTTTTAATGTAATCTGAGTATTTATAATGAATGTTCAACCCTTAATGCATGTTGCTATTCTTAATAAAAAATGCATTATACAAGATATATGTATATATAAAAAATTTAAATATGTTAAAGAATGGTTTCTTTCACTTTGACATATAGTTGCTCTGTTAAATTAGAAATCCAATTTCATTTAACAAACAGAAATAAGTCTACAATGTCTTATTATTTCAAGTTATTCCATTCCAATTTTATATTGCCAACATTGTACATAAACCACCCATTTGTTTTGTAAACGCTGATGGTACAGGCAGTGGTTACTCCACCGCCTGCAGCGCTTTGATTATATTATTGCGCTGAGCATTTCATTGCACTTTGAAATTTGCCAGATCGACTTACGTAAAGTCTGTACATATGCACAATATTACATGTACCTCCCTTGATGGTAAAATATGCTAAGTTTAAAACCGCCCAGAATGTCAATCATTGTGGGTGGCAGAATATAGGCAGACTTGAAATGTCCTTGATAGAAGGGGGGGGGGGTAGGATAGTATTTACTCGCGGATCTCTTGTATGATTTGCTGGGCGCTGCTGGTGTATTTGTCTGACTGGGATTATCCATACATCCAATAATGTCACAACAGCAGGTTACAAGTGCCAAATTGGCTGTGAAAAGTCTCCCCGTACATCAGTTCATTGTCATCAGTTTCAAATTACCTCCTTTGCTGATAATATGCTTAATTCAAGCCTTGCAGGAAAATACACGCTGGGCAGAATAATAGATGTCCATTATCTTAAAAGGCAACATGATAATAACAATTCTGCAATATTTTACCAGGTCCCAATCTTTCACACCAGAATTGGAAACAAGTCACATATCTTTGCAGTCTGATTGGCTGAAATGGGCATCAGAACTTAACCAATGGAAAGCTAAAAATAATTGAGTTTCCATACTCAATGAATTTGTAACCTGTGGAACGCGTCTCATAACAGGGATTGGCTTAGGTTATCAAAACGGAGATGAATATTTCCATTTTCCAAGAGACGTCAGCTAGGATTTTGACTTAAGGTTTGAAACATATAAATTTACAGGTGCACCCATAAAATACCAGTGCAGCGCCATTTCAAATAGCGATGGATCTACATTTTTAAACGTTCATCGTATATATTTATACGTCTATCGCATAAATTACCGGTGCACCTACCTTTCGATTTTGACCCTATTTATTCGCTATTTATACCCTAATTGATAATAGCCAATCAAAATTTGCTTTACATTCGCCATTTTATGCTCTTGCAGGTCAGAGGATAGTAAATAGAAAAGCCTTTCGCGGATTGGACAATTTTGTCTAGGGACGATTCGGGCTTACTTTATTTTCAAAGTTTTATTATCCAAAACTATAGAGAATAAAAATTTATTTTTTCAAAAACGTAAAGTGACTTTAATTATATACTTTAAAATAAAAATGATTTTTAAAACACTGTTTAAAGGGTGATTTGTGGCACTGTAATGAAGTTGGTACTTTTCTTTTTTTAGGGTTGAAGATTTATTTACATTCTGGGGGATTTTATCTTTCGATTTAAAATCCTCAGAGAATGAGTTGGTGAAGACCCCGATTTCTTGCCATTTTTGTTTTGCCCAAGAGTGCCACTTTGCAAATCTGTTGTAGATTTGGAGATAGTCGTGTAAACTAAATCAAAGGAGGACCAAATCTTATAATATAACTTTATGGGAAACTATTTAGCTGTCTCTGACCTGCAGTGTTAACGATAGGTGGAAAGTTGCAGTGAACGTTTACTCGATTTAAAAATGCTTAGATTGTTTATTTAATTTTGACTATATTAAAAAATATGTTGATAATTTAAGAACACAAAAATAAAAATAAAAAGTAACTTTTTGTACTATTTTAAAATTAATAGTTTCAGCAAAATCAACTGTTTGAACCAAAGGGTTGTGATTGGTTTATCATTTTAAATTTGCAGGTGCACTTGTAAAATTATCGGTGCATCGGTAATTTATACGTTGAGCACATAAAATTTATACGACGGAATCATATTTTTGTAGATCCACTGCCAATTTACAGGTTCACTTTCAATTTTCAAAAAATGGTGCAACGCTAATTTACAAGTGCACCAGTAAATTTATACGTTTGACGCATCAATTTATAGCTGCACAAGCACTTGTTACCTTTTGAGTCTTTTCGTAAACTATACTCGTCTTCAAAATTTGGTAGCGCGTAGCAGTTAATTGTGACATCCATCGCAAAAATTTAATTTCGATGGCAGAAAATACGAAAAAAAAAACGGTAATTTGGAATTTTTGTGTTTTATCATGGTGTTACCATCGCAAGCAAAATCGTGCATAAATATTTGCATTCTGTTTTTTGTGACGGTTTCTGTGAGGCAAGCGTTTCAACAAATTCCGGATAGTGTAATTGTGAATGAGCAGAAAGGGTGGATTTCAGAGTCTGAATTCTTTTCAAAGGTTAAAATGGTGAACAGTAACACTCAAAGCTAGAGAATGTGGCTGGTTAGCCTATATTTCATGTCCCAAAGTCATTAGCATCCTACTTCAGAGATATCCAAGACAAAGATGGTAAAGTGTTATTTAAAGTAACTGGGTCACCAGTATCTAGCAACCAACCATGGCCAGCTTCATATGATGAGGGGTGGAGTTATGCTACCATGTGGTTATATCGTTTCTACCCAGTGTAAAGATGTCGTTAAAGTTGAATCAGATGCACTCATTTTATAATAATACAGCAATACCTGAAGGCTTTGTAACTTGCGATGGCATGAGTATTTAAAATACTGCTACTGTAAATATTCTTTAATCAAAATAACTAACTTAACTGCATAGTTATGTTATTTTATTTATTACACATTATCTTCAAAATTATTTTGAACCCTAAGACAGAAAACTTGTGAAAATGTATTCCGTATGTCAAAACCAATACACATCTGTCAAAAACACATAGAGCGATGCCCCTGATTTGTATTCGGAGTTGATTTAATTAACCGGAATTGGTTGAATGGGTCTATTAATAACTGTTACATTTGTGAAAGTAAATACATGCGGACACTTAAATAATTGCAACATAATTATTTTTGTAAGACCTTTTGCTTACTATTAAACAAAACACAAAATTGCATCAGATGTTATTTTTACAAGTTATTTTCCTTAATCCAAAGTTCGTTGCGCATCTGTTTCTGAAAGACGTGGTCGCAAAAGTGCTGTAAGAATTACTGTATTAACAAAGTGCACTCGCATCGTATAATGCTAGTATTGCCTTTGCATCGTGCTCTAGCACCTTCGCATCGTGTTCTTGGGTCGTCTTATCGTTCTTTCGACATTTGGGTGAACTAGCGAGGACACGATAACAGGATGCGAAGTAACGGTATCACAATACAACGATATGATGTGAATGCCGCTGTTTTGCATCGTGTGAACGGACCTGCATGCCGTATTATCGTGCTATCTCGCGCTTTCCCATCTTGTTGTCTCAATACAGCCCTTACCAAAACGAAATCAATAGGGCCAAACAACGGTGTCCGGCACAGTACACCGTAACTGTCAATCAAAGATGATTTTGGAAATTCCAAACTTTCTGTTTAAAATGTTATTTTATACATTTTCAATAAAAATAATAATAGAATTAATTAGTTTATATCAATCGATTTAAAACTGGATATATTGAAGGTATTTATAGTTAAAATGTTAATATTTAAATCTAAAAAACAATGTAATAAATTAATTGTCGTATTCGTCAATATTGATCCGAAAGTAAACAAAAAATTGAATTAATACAATGCCAAAAAAAACAGTGAATGAATAATCATTGATGACGTTAAATTTATTGATAATGTTAATTAGAGTTTTTAATTTTATTTTCACAGATTGTTTATCAGCTTATGCATAGATACATCTATTTATGTACTAAATACTATGAAATGGTCACGTTGTGTTGTTTTGAGCTAGGCCTACAGTAAATATGTTGTTAAATTATTAAGGTAGATAGCTTTTGTCCTTTCATTTTTGTTTACTAGAAACTTTCATCAGGGGGTACAGACTAAATGGTGACTGCCGTACTTTAAGCGAGGAATTTGGTGGCTGCTTTCCTATATGGCAATCTATAGAATCGTGAAATTTTGATACTTGTGCGGATAATTTCACTCGGTAAGGACATTATATTCAAATATTTCCTTTAATGACATGTCCCATTCGGATCTACGATATTTACGCTTGACACAATTTATTGCACATAACAGCATCAGTTAACTTAATTATCAGTGGATTGTTCGGAATCTCCAGATTCTTAACACTTTCCTCAATATATAGGCCTTTACTGCACAAGCAAACAGTTTAGATCCAGATCAGCTGGCACATCCTTGCCATCTTTAATAAGATTATTTCTTACAAAAAAAGGAACCAGTGTAGATATATATCAGATTACAAAGATGTACCAGCCATCTGATCAGGATCTACAATGTTCACCATTAGATAAATAAGATTATTTCTTACAAAAAAGAAACCAGTGTAGATCAATATCAGATGTCACAGATGTGCCAGCCTGCTGATCTGGATCTACACTGGTAAAACACGCAATACAACCTGTATAATAGAGTAAGAAGTTAATAGACAATGAGTTGAGATAACTGTAACTTTCAGCACATGCTTAACTCTTTACTCTATAGAAATACATTTATTGCATGTGCGAACAGTGTAGATCCAGATCAGCTGGCATATCCTTGCCATCTGAGCAGTATCTACAGTGATCACTTTTAGATAAATAAGATTATGTCTTACAAAAAAGTAACCAATGCAGATCTATATCAGACTGCACAGATTTGCCAGCGAGCCGTTCTTTATCTACACATGCGATAAAACTTGTATTTATGATGTAAGAAATTTAGTCGAGATACAGTGGAATTGCGATAACTCGAAACCCGATAATCCGAAATGACGGTTTAACTCGAAGTCGGCCGCCGGTGGATGTGTATTTCCATTTATTTATCGTCGCTACCGGTTGCCCATATGAGCGACGCCTCCAGAAGAGTGTTAGTCATTTTAGGTTTTTGGAGGATAGTGCAAGATACAGAGGACTAGCGACGATAAATAAATGAAATACAAACAAACATGAACTCTGTATTCTACAGCTTGTATCAATCAGCAAACGACATAACGAAAGATAATACAATTATTAATACATTTTTTCGAGTAATCCAGCGGAGGGCCCGGGTAACTGGGAGGATACCAGGATTGGAAAACAACTAATCTTTCTATTTTTATTGTAGCATGTCATGATCTGTTGTTGCTCTTAAATAAATGTGTACTGGTTGTTTTTATTCATAATTTATTGTGAATATATCTGCATGTAGGTCGTAACGCTATTGTGTGTATTTGAATGATGACGCGCTGTATACATGTATGCCTTGTGTTGGTACAATGATATTTGTTAACATTTGTAAAAATTCTGTTTCTTCGTCGATCTTTTTGTATATAATCATGAAAATATAACTGAGTAATAAAAGAATTTAAAACATAATTATCTTGTTTTATTGAGCAAACTTTACGACAAACATTTGTTATGTACGTGTACCGTATGGTGTCGTAATAATTGCACGTCGTTACTTTCTAAATACTCGCATTGTATTCTGGAAAAGTCAAAGTCGCGATAACTCGAAGTTCGCGATAACTCGAAGTAAATCGTCGGTCCCTTGGGACTTCGAGTTATCGCAATTCGACTGTATGTGTAACTTTTAGCTCATGCTTAACCCTTAATTACATTTAAGAACAGTGAAGATCCCGATCAGCTGCACATATGTGCCATCTGTTCAGGATCTACAGTGTTCACCTTTAGATTAATTAGGTTATTTCTGACCATGATGCTACCACTGCAGATCCAGATTAGACAGCACGAAAGTGCCAGCTGATCTGGATCTACAATAGTCGCAGATGTGTTAAAATACTTAATTTTTTATGTAGGGTAGATCTAGGAGTAAAAGGTTAATAGTAAGACCAGCAAATTACATAATTTCTTTTTAGCGGACGCATTATTATGGACAAATGTACAATAGATCCATGAATATTTTAGTTCAACTACCTATCTGACATTTCTAAGTTATTCCATCATTTTTCAAATGTTTTTTCTTGCTATCTTGTGTGCCCTCTTTGTGCTTTTTTTCATATGGTAACTTCTGCTGCCAGCCTGGGTGAAACATTTCCCGCACACATCACAGCGGTACGATCTCTCAGCTGTAACAAAAATGACATGTGTGGTTTTTAACTGAGTTTATTTTCACTGCTAGGGGAAAAAGCACATGCCCTATAATTTGGGGGAAAAGTGCGCGATTTCTACTCTAAAAGACCTCTTATTAGACAGATTCTTCAATTCTTTACTTTCCAAGGAAAAAGCCCCGTCTTCAAACCAATTATTTACAGTATGCATTTTAACACGTGTGTCCAGCATATATCAAGATCAGCCAGCACATTCGTGCCATGTGATCAGGGTCTATACTGGTCGCATCTTCGTCAGAAATAACCTTAGGCTAATGAATCTAATATCGAATGGTGTAGATCCTGATCATCAGCATGAATGTGCTGGATCTACACTGTTATTCTCTGCATTAAAGCTGTATCTATTCAAGGGTTAAGGACTTACCACACTCCTCCCCAGCACGTTCATCGATAAAAAGAATGTGCTGGATCTACACTGTTCTTCTCTGCATTAAAGCTGTATCTATGTGCTCAAGGGTTAAGGGCTTACCACACTCCTCCCCAGCACGTTCATCGATAAAAAGAATGTGCTGGATCTACACTGTTATTCTCTGCATTAAAGCTGTATCTATTCAAGGGTTAAGGACTTACCACACTCCTCCCCAGCACGTTCATCGATAAAAAGAATGTGCTGGATCTACACTGTTCTTCTCTGCATTAAAGCTGTATCTATGTGCTCAAGGGTTAAGGGCTTACCACACTCCTCCCCAGCACGTTCATCGATAAAAAGAATGTGCTGGATCTACACTGTTCTTCTCTGCATTAAAGCTGTATCTATGTGCTCAAGGGTTAAGGGCTTACCACACTCCTCCCCAGCAAGTTCATCGATAAAAAGAATGTGCTGGATCTATAATAATAATAATAATAATAATAATAATAATAATAATAATAATAAATTCTTTATTTTTAGAAGGTTACATATTAAGTTTGAACAAAAGGATGCCAATCTTATTTACAATATGGCCTTCTTAACAAAATATAAAAAAATAACAATAACAAGAAAATTCTATAAAAACAACAACATTACATCTTAATTAAAACAAAATATTTGACATTCACAACAGACAGACACTCATTAAAAATATGAGAAATACTATATAAATTAATTAGATCAAGATTGCGACAGATTAAATAGATATTGTTTCAAAAGATGTTTAAAGGAATCGAGTGACTTAACTGAACGTATTGTTATTGGTATACTATTCCACACTTCTCTGCTATAGTAACTGAACGTGTCTTTTAAGTAATTTGTTCGTGGAGTCAATTGTGAGAGATTTTTCCAAGTCGAAGAGCGAAGATTGTATTTATCATTTGTAGAGAATTTCAATAGGTCTGATATATAGCTAGGTGTTTGATTGTTTATGGATTTGAAAACTAGAAGCGCCGCGTGATATTTACATCTGTATTGAAAAGGAATCCATTTCAGTTCTTTGAAAAGAGAGGATGACGGTGTTCGGTAAGATTTGCATAAAACGATGCGAGCAGCCCTTTTCTGAATATTTACTATTTTACTTATCCCAGACTGGTTTCCTTTGCCCCAGACAGTGCAACAATAATCAAAAGAGGACATAATGTAAGCATTATAATACATAATTTTTGTGTCTTGTGTGAGATAATATGAAATTCTTCTCAAAAGAGCAATCTTAGAGTTAAGTTTCAAAGCAATTTTGTTTGTCTGAGTTTTCCAAGACATATTATTTTCTATGTAAACACCCAATACTTTTTGGGTTTTAACATTCTCAATATATTTTCCCGATACTGTGAGATGAAGTGGGACTGACTTTTTCAGTTTTTGTCTTGTACCAATAACCATACATTAAGTTTTATCAGGATGTAAAAGCATATTGTTGATAGAACACCATTTTTCAATCAAAACTAAATTATTCTGGAGATCTGCTTCAACATATTGTAAATTGGGTCCTGCTTTGTACAATGTTAAATCATCGGTGTAAAGATCAATATTCATTGACTCGGATAAATATGCTATATCATTAATATATAACAGAAACAAAAGGGGACCTAAAATAGATCCTTGAGGCACACCAGTAGAAATGGGTAGGATATTAGATTTAATAGAACCAACTTTGACCATTTGTGTTCTGTTTGTAAGATAAGATCTAAAGAGTTTAACAGCCTTTTCTGAAAAATGATGAAAGCATAACTTATGTAGCAATATTTCATAATCAACTAGATCAATTGCCTTTCTTAGATCTAAAAATACAGCACCAACAAAATTACCATCATCAACTTCTTTCAACCAAGTATCAACAAGTCTGATAAGAGCTGTATGACACGAATGAGATGTTCTAAAGCCGGACTGATTTACATGAAGTACATTTGTTTTTTTGAAAAACAATTGTAATTGTAAAGCAATATGGCGTTCAAATATTTTAGAAAGAGTAGGCAAGATAGATATCGGACGATAATTATTTGGGTCCTGTTTGCATCCACCCTTATGAATAGGATAAATGCAAGCCTCTTTAATGAGATCAGGGAATACCCCATATTTAATGCTGTTGTTTATAATACCAGCGATTGCTACCGATAAATGATCACCGCAAGATTTCAAAATTTTTGGGCCAATACCGTCTCTCCCAGTGGCCTTATTCACATCTAATTTGTCAATTAGTTTTTTAACTTCAAACGGAGTAATAAAATCTATTTCAAATACATATGTGTTTAGTTTCTTGTCAAGCAAATTTTTCAAGTTAGAAAAACTTTCAGCAGAAAAAGTGGTATTTGTTACAATATTTGCAATATTAACAAAATATTCATTTAAAGTATTGAGTATCTACACTGTTCTTCTCTGCATCAAAGCTGTATCTATGGACTCAAGGGTTAAGGACTTACCACACTCCTCCCCAGCACGTTCATCGATAAAAAGAATGTGCTGGATCTACACTGTTCTTCTCTGCATTAAAGCTGTATCTATGGACTCAAGGGTTAAGGACTTACCACACTCCTCCTCAGCACGTTCATCGATAAAAAGAATGTGCTGGATCTACACTGTTATTCTCTGCACCAAAGCTGTATCTATGGACTCAATGGCTAAGGGCTTACCACACTCCTCCCCAGCACGTTCATCGATAAAAAGAATGTGCTGAATCTACACTGTTCTTCTCTGCACCAAAGCTGTTTCAATGGACTCAAGGGTTAAGGGCTTACCACACTCCTCCCCAGCACGTTCATCGATAAAAAGAAAATCATCAAAATCTCAGTAACGGCAAAATGTCGTTCAATGAAACTTTGCACGATTGAATGAAACTAATGTATCTTAATTTTGCATACAGTATTACAGTCTGATCAGGATCTCCTCTGTTAGCTTTATAGTCAGAAATGTCATGTTAATTAAATAAAAAAGCAAACAGTAGATCCTGATCAGACAGCACTGTTGGTGCAAGCTGATCTGGATCTACACTGTTCACATCATGTGGAGAAAAGTGATAGCAGCAACAAGCTTACAGAGAACTCGAGTGACAAGTTTTTTGTGTCAATTCCACTCCGACAGTTCTGACAGTTATGGACAACAGTCAAAGTACAAACAACTGGCTAATTTTGTTCTAACAACAAGATTATCTTTTTCCTCAATACATAATTATGCATTTATGGTATGGGTAAACAGTGCAGTGCCATCTGATCAGGATCTGCACTGTTTCCTTTTTTGATTAAGTAGGTTATTTCTGACCAAAAAGGGAACAGTGCAGATCCTGATCAGATGGCATAGTTGTGCTGGCTGATCGGGATCTACACTCCTCGCACACACGTTGAAATGTGTATATATGGAGTGAAGGGAATAAAGCTAAACACCAGATATATTCAAAGAAATAAGAGTTAGTATACCCCAACAAGTTTACCCTACTCAGTTTTGTTCAAACAACTGTAAATAACTAACCTGTATGGGTTACTTTATGCATCTTTAGTGACGACAGCTCCGTAAAAGATCTGTTACATCCATTAATATCACAGGTATCGGCTTGTCCTCTAAAGTAATAGATCATGATATTTTAACCCTTTTCTCCATAGACTGTTAAATTGGTTTTATTCGCATTATTTTTATTTTCGCTTATATTTGCGAATCGCTTACCTCGCGAATTCATAAATACGCGAATACATGATGATTTTCCATTTATCCGAAAAATAAGTATATAAGAAAATGACGTCGCGAATTCATTATACATGAATAAAGAAACAATCTGATTTTTGACAAAAACCGCGAAATTTTGACCTCGCTTAATGAAAGCGTTTACAGTACTAATATATAGGGTTTATTGCATGAGACCAGTGCCAAATGATCTGGATCTACAATGTTTACTCAGAAATAACCTTATGAATCTAAAGCAAAAAGTGAAGACCCTGATCAGATGAGGAGGTTGATCTGGATCTACACTGATTGCCCGTGAGATAACAGCAAGCGCAGTACATTGTTAATCCTTACCACATGTATACAACGTTGAGCACATGAGCTATATTCCGGATGTTCGTAAGTAACTGCAAGAGTTGTCATGAATTTTTGTGGGAAGGTATATCGATTTCTGGTCTAATAACTTTATTAGATTATGCTTGAAAAGAATTGGAAGAGTTCAAACAATTCCGTTTGGTATTTAACATTTAATTATTTCACACAAGCGGAAAATTTCTGTATTTTAAAGAAAACGAGAAAGCGTTAACAACAACATTAACTTTTAACGGCGCAACTTGCGTTCAGGGTTTTGTTTCTCTTTCGGGACAGACTGAAGGAACGTTACGACCTAATGATATGAATATTATTGCCTGGCATCATTTTTTACAGACATTCGCATCATATTAACGTAGCAAGGTATGATCGTGCTATCGCATCTTGATCTCTTGCTTTCCCATCATAGTGTCCTAATAAAGCTTTTACCAAAGAAGAGATCGACCGATTGTAACATCTATGGCCGGTACGGCACTCCGTAACTTTCTACTTGTCAATCAAAGATGATTTTGGAAATTCCAAACTTTCTGTTTGAAAAGTGTTATTGTAGAAATTTTCTAAAAGTCAAAAAGAATATTATTATTTTATATCGTTCAAATAAATGAAAGTGGAAATATTTCAGGTATTTATTGAAATGTTAAGATCACAATTTGCAGGACAATATTATATTATCAGGAGCATGCATAATGTCCTATTCATTTATACTGAATCGAAAGTTAACAAAAACTGAATTATTACGATGCCATGAGAATCAAAATAATTAAATAAATTATGATTAATCAAGCTAAATTTATGTACTGGAATCGTTTTTTGGTGATTTGAGTAGGTTATTTTTTCCTGGATTGTTTATCAGTTTATGTATACAGACATGTATGCACTGTCGATACTTTTTTAAATTATTGTACTAAATAGTTATGGTCATACAGTGTCCTTTTGAGCTGCAGAATATAATGTTGTTATATGATTTATGCAGATAGCGTTAGTCCTTTCAATTTGTTTGTAATTACTAAAAACTTTAATATTTAATGTGTTAACCGCTATAAAGATATTAAAATGCATTTAAGGATGTTTCATGTTCCGGAATATTATCGTGATATATCGCTGAAGCTGTCCAGTGTGCTGGAAGACGTTGGAGTCAGTGAGAGGCTCGTGCTCAAGAGGAGGAGGACTCACCTGCTAACGGAGAATATGGAAACACTAAGACGCAAAATGACAGGCTTGCATTATTCTGTGCATTACTTTGGTAGTCAGAGTGAGGGGACTACTACCCTCGGGCTGAACTCAGACACGGATATCCTTTTATGTATTAATGACGTGAATGTGATAGAGGACTGGGCGGAATGGAAAGCCGGAGCTCTTAACTTCAAGATGATCCAGGATGAGAACGTCTCTCCGGGATATTGTATGTTACAAAGGCTATATAGTGACGTTCCTCAGCCTGTGACTGTTGTAGTGAATGAACATCAAGTTAAACTTAGAGATGACATGGTGGTGCTGAAAAATTCATTTATGGACGAATTGTGCAAAATTAATCAAGTGAAAAATGGTCCTTCATTTTCAATTTCAGCAAAAGAGGGATATAATGATACGGATCATGTTTATGCATATCCTTGCGCAGCAATGCCAGCTGTAGTTGAGAAATGGATACAAAACCAGATGTCTCATGGTAAACTTTCACCAAACATGAGGAGATATATAGAAAGTTACCGTTGTTTTCTCGTTGCTGTTGGTAATACAGGCAGTTCACACGAATGTGTCGAGTGGAGGATATCAACCTCTCACGCCGAAAGGTGTGTCATGTTTAACTTGAACATCACTCAGATTCATTGTTATGTTATGATGAAAATGATGTTGAAGTCATGGTGGTGCTGAAAAATTCATTTATGGACGAATTATGCAAAATTAATCAAGTGAAAAATGGTCCTTCATTTTCAATTTCAGCAAAAGAGGGATATAATGATACGGATCATGTTTATGCATATCCTTGCGCAGCAATGCCAGCTGTAGTTGAGAAATGGATACAAAACCAGATGTCTCATGGTAAACTTTCACCAAACATGAGGAGATATATAGAAAGTTACCGTTGTTTTCTCGTTGCTGTTGGTAATACAGGCAGTTCACACGAATGTGTCGAGTGGAGGATATCAACCTCTCACGCCGAAAGGTGTGTCATGTTTAACTTGAACATCACTCAGATTCATTGTTATGTTATGATGAAAATGATGTTGAAGTCAATTCTGAAACACCCACAAGAAAAGGGGCTTTCTAGTTTTATGTGCAAAATGTCCTTATATTATGCATTGAAAAGACTACATCTGAATTTTGTTGCTCTGCAAATCGTTTAACAATGGTTACATTTTGTCTTTCTGAGTTACAGAAGTGCATAATTCAAAATCGATGTCCATATTTTATTGAGCGTCAAAATAATTTGCTGGACAGGAAATTTTTACCTTCTGTACGCAATCGGTTGTTTACAAAGGTTAAAGACATTATTCATTCGAACGGCCGCGCGCTATTCGAAATAATAACAGACGATTTAGGTCGTAGACTTCAGAAAAAAAATGATTGCTTTAATTTAATGGTTTACAACAACGCAACTCCGGATGAGACCTTTCAACATATTTCCAGTCAGCTGATAGCTGCCTTGGCAGAAAGAGTTAGTGAAAACCACTGCGGAGTTCTCCGTATATTTTCACTCGGAACAACGAATTGGGTCAGCATATTTAAACTGTTAGCTAGAATTTCTTGCCAAAAGGGTAATATTGCAATAGTAGCATGTCGCTTACTACAGCCTTTTTTATCTTACAACTTCGGATGTCTTCCAGCATCTAGCAGTTTAGAGCAGGACAACGCCGTATCACAAGACGCTCTGGTCTGGCTACGTGCGGGTATGAATTCGGACGTTGTTTCCGGCAGATTGAAACTGGCTTCTGTGTGTTATGTTGTTCGAGATATTGACAGCGTGTACGGTATTCTTAGTAGCATCGAAGAGAGCTATGATACTGGGTTAGTAGCAGTCGTGTGCATGTGTTATGATAAACCAGGATTTTACAGTTCGGGAAGATTTGACGTATATGCAGACAGTCACAACGAACTTTCTGTCAGAGATATTACAGCTTATTGTGTGCGAATTCTTCCAAGTTAAATAAAAAACTGTATACCGTGGGAGTTACAGTATGAACTGTTCCGATCTTCCCGGGAAGATCTTTTACATAAAGATGAATTCCACGCGGGTCGCTGGATGGACTGTGCTGTAGTGGACTCTCTTCCCTACTTGTACTTCTTAAAGTACAAGACTTACGGCCATCTTCTTAGACCAGTTGATCAACAGCACGCTCTTAGAAATCTTATCACAATTATAAACAAAGAAGATGAGAATTTTGGAAATGCATGGAATCTAGCAGGACAATGTATGGAGCAGGAAGAAAGACCTTTAGAAGCTTGTCAATGCTACGAGAACTCTCTTAATATCCGACCAAGAAACAATCGTTTATGTAGACTTCTCTATCGCATAATGTGTAATCGTAACGTGCAATAGTTAGGACGGGCTCGACGGAACAAATGCAACAGAAAAGGAAAGAGGTCTTAACTGTACAACAATATTGAAGTAAATGATATCCCGACGGAATACAGAATTAACGAAACAGATGAAAAGAATATTATACCCCTTCATTAAAGGGAGATGTGCAGGATTGATTAATGGAACAGGTTTTCGAAAAGGGTTATTAATCAGTTGAATATCATTATTTGAAGCTCAAATATCAATTTACACCCGAAATATTTCAAACCAATATTTTATAAAAAAAAGATATATAAATGGTGTTTCCTATCCTACGCGACGCGCATAGGCTAGCTATTTTCGTATTTCACGCGTAAAGCCGCGGTGGGTTTTGGAATTGTCACGTGATCAATTATTAGTAATCAAAATACGCATTCGGTGTACCTTGCCGACTATCGACGTCGCCTTTTGTTGAAAAATGCCTGGACCACCCCGAATAGTAAGCTCAGCGATGAGCTAAATAAAGAGTGATCGCAAAATATAGAATGTATTTTTGTATAGGGATTTCTTCAGCGGATCGTTTTCAGGTCCGGTGAAATGGTTAAAGTAACCGAAAACCTCCTCCTGGAGGGTTTGAAATGTAGAGTTTAGTGAAAAGTTCACGTAAGTGTTACATAGATCGATTTGTTTACGATTTTACCGAGTACACTTGCTCGACCCTGCACATCTCCCTTCAAATAAAAGAGATTTTCTGTCGCCAGAGTGGTAGCTTCACCTTCGTTTCATTGTGACACAATCCTACTGTGACATTGCATTTTTAACTTTAATGAATACATGTACACGAAAGCACGAAATCGAACATGAGTCGTGTTTTCGTGTCAGCATCTAGTAGTATGAATCTGCTAATTTGTCGTGTGTTTGCTTTTCGCATTTACCACGATATGCTGTTTCCTTCTGCAGAATGATTTCCATTCCAAGCGGCATGTTCCCGGGATTTTGATCATAAAACTTTATTTGAAGACCAATCTTAAATTTCATGCATCTCCAAGTTTCCATTTCAACCAATCAGATGTTTGTGATTTGAGAGCGGTCTCTCCATTTTCAATTTTATTATCGTGTGCACCGGTGATGCTATCATACTCTAGAGTATCGTAATGTTAGATTTAAATTAACAATGAGTTTTTCTTAAAATGAAATACAGTTGTTGACTTTTTTTACAAAATCTGGGAGAGAATTCCATAACAACACCTGAATATGAAAATGATTTGCGATAGATATTTTTTGGTTTTGATACATACAAAGAAATGGAAGTTTTTTAGCACAAGCTTTATGACTAGGTTTTTAATTTTAATTGTCCAATCTTTTCCTGTATAGTAAAAATGCAAAACGCTTTCTTTAAATGGGTTTCGTGCGTAATTCGTTATCACAGGGTTAGAAAACGAAGTCAAGATATTGAATCACTAACTTTTTTCTATGACCTTTCCTTACCAATGGTGTTACATGACGGTTCCACAAATATAGTCACTGACTCTCTTATAAATGCCAACACCTTCGCCATTTATCATCCTGTGATATATTTACAACTCATATACCTTTTTAGGTCAGAGACCACTAAATAGTTTTCCATAGACTTACATGATACGATTTGGTCCTCCTGTGATTTAGTTTACACGACTATTTCTAAAACTACAACAGATTTGCAAAGTGGCACTCTTGGGCATATCAAAAATGGTCAGAAATCAGGGTCTTCACCAACTCATTCTCTAAGCATTTTAAATCGAAAGTAACCACCCCCAGAATGTAAACAAATCTTCAACCCGAAATAAGGAAAGTACTGACTTCTTTAAAGTGACACAAATCACCGTTCAAACAGCGTTTTAAATAATCATTTTCATTTTTAAGTATAAACATAAAGTCATTATACATTTTTGTAAACAAACAATTATTTATATTTTCTATAGTTTTGGCCAGTGAATCTTTGAAAATAAACTAAGTCCCTAGACAAAATTGTCCAATCCGCGACAGGCTTTTCTAAAGTTTACTGTCCTCTGACCTTAAAGGGATTTTCAAATTAAAGAATTTCATTTTCTTTAAATTTTAATTCATACTCAGTCATAACAGCACACAATTACAATGTTTACCTTTATGTTGGTTTCAATACATGGGCTCTATGACCAGACAAGTAATGCCTATATCACACTTGTTCTTTAAAAAAAATGGTTTTCAGTTTTAGAAATGCCTAACCAGAAATGTTCTTTCACCACATGTAATTTGCATATAAAGTAATAAATATATTTTCTACATGATGTGTTTTGTTGCATTTGAAGAAAAATGCAGTTTTCCACCATTTTTATATTATTAAAACACGTATTTAGGGAATGCAATTACCCCACCCCCTTAAAATACCCAATTTTAACACACTAAAATGTTTTATTAGATAAATCAACTTATTTACCATATATTTCATAAACAAACATAATATGTATTGAAAGGAATGAATAACATGAGCCTGTTTTTCACATTTCATGACAGATACAGGCTAGATCTGGTACAGGAGAACTTAAGTTTGGAACCTTTTTGACATAACATGCCATCTTTTAGCCTTATTTTCTGGAATTTCTTAGTGATTATGCTCATGGTTTGACATAAATCATGTAAAGAGTGTTTCATTCTGAGATATAAACATATGTCTTGAAATATAATTCATGACTCAGAAATTTAACAATTTGTATGAAAAATATATCATATTTTGACTAAATTGAAGAAAATAAAATATATATAAATTATAATAAGGCTAAAATACACCCCCCAAATATGCATTTTATTGATAAAACAAACTTCAAAAAGCTCATTCCAATCAAAATCCGCATTACCATGACTACTTTCAGTGAATAAAAGGACCAAATTTAAGAATTTAATCAATTGTGCATATACACTCAACCAAAGTTCTAATTGGTCATTCATTGGATATGTTTACAATGTATGCGAGTTTCGTTTCTTCCCTACGTCAAGAGAGGTTGTGGAAAGAACTGATTTGTCTACAAATCAATTATCTAATGTCTTTTAAATCTTTTTTGATTTTTTTTCTTAAACAAATCCAATGCCATTTACTTACAGCGCAGCGTCAAAATTCGAACATTCTTTAATTAAAAGGGAGGTAATTTTAAAATTGGATACTTTGAAAGGGGTTTATTTAAACACATGAGCTATTGATTAATCATGTTTTCTGTTTTTCCTACTAATAAGGGGTCCTATTAAAATAAAACTAGGAATTGAAAGCAAATTTCTGTGTGCTTGACCTTTTTATGCGAGAAATGCATTTTAGCAAAATTAAGGATAACTCTTGCCAAACTGTTCTAAAGTCAATTATTAATAGATTAAAGCTTCAATTGAAGACTGATGTTGGCATATGATCATTAATAAGGAGTTAATTCAATGTCTTTCTTATAAAAAAATACGGACAAAAAGTGACCAATAAGAACTTTGTTGGGTGTATAAGGGAGGTAATCACAATAATGGAAAGACAGTTATCTGTTGTTCATCAATTTATTGTAGTTCATAACCTTGCTTATTTCAATGTTTTTAAACATTACAACTGAAATACAACTTTAATTAGATTTGGTGTACTAAATTTCAAGAAAGAGATAAAAATCTAAACACTAGTGGGATGACAAATGCATTATAAAAACACTACACCCCTGCATTCTTTCAAGTTGCATCATTTTAAAAGAGCTCAGAGACCACCAAAACTAAACAAAATAAAGCTGGAAGCAGTCTTTTGTTTTAAACTATTATGAAAGATGTTTTGGGGCCAAAATGCTGCAAAATTTACAAAAATGTTGCCTCTGATATTCAACGTAACTTGTTTGGAAAAAAATCGAAAGCCATCTTGTCGCGACAAAATATTTATCGCAAAAAGTAATAAAATCTTTTCGTGCAAAATGCATTCCAAAACATTTGCGAAGAATGCCGGAAACATTTTTACATGCAGAATCCTTGAACACATAGGAAACTATAAAACCACATGTGATGTAGACCACTATTATTTGTTTGGCATCCAAATTCCTACCCACATGATACTAATATTACTCAATGTGCATTTGTATGAAATCTTTATACGAGGGATGATCCAAAATAACGTAGACTTTTGTCATTGCATCTTTATTAGAAACCCGTTCGTAATAAGTTATATACTAAATTCAATCAGAACACAAACGTAACAAACTGAGCTAAAATATTCATAAATTTAATCGATTTCGAAAGCGCGTCGCTTATTTGAATAACCATGGTAACACGTAGGCGGCGCACGCCGTTGCGATTGTACTTTATAAAGCATATACATGTCAATAAAAACAAAACTACTAGTGGAAAAAGAGCCAAACTTCGCAACGTCAAAGCACGGTATACAAATGAAGTCATGCCGAAATTTTACCTCATTCTGACAATGCGTTTTAAAAACAGTCAATATTTAAGAGAACTATCACCAACGTTAAAACGTCAAAAATGTCGCAGTCAGATCGCCCGGAAATACGCGCTATTATAAAATTATGTCATGGTCTTTGAAAATCACCTCATGAAAAGCAATAAAAATTTAGCAGACGCTAATGAAAACTTCAGTAAGCCGAGCTCCAGTTTTTAAATGGTACCAGTGTTTTTTTACGACCAGAAGAGCCATAAAATAGGCCTAGGGTAAGGAAAATAGAAAACAAATCGGCGTTGCGGCAGTGACGTCAAGCCGGGAGGCAATTGAAGCGGACTAAAGTCTAACTATTGTGGCGCTTTTCGACCTATTCTAGACTGGATGAGGTACCGTGCAACGGATATTGCCGAGCAAATGACATTTTTAAAGGTGTGTTGATAATTAATTAACAAATATGTTTATCAAAAAATGTTTTTGTTTGGTATTTGAATCATGACGAAGTCATAAATTATCAAATAAGAATAAATAAGTTATTTATAATTTTAATTACACTTGAGTAAACAGCTACACAGAGTATGTCCACAATGCCAATATTGTTATATATCAACAAATACAAATTTGTTATGAGTTATTTTAACAGTTACACACCCATTGCTAAAGTATCGCAATATTGTGGGTATGGCATTCCCGGTTGTTTCTTCGGCGGTACGAGTGAGAAGAGGACCACTTTTTTTTATCGCCTCCTAACCACTTGCGTGACTTTGACCAGCAATGAAACACTAATGTATTCGATCAATGGATGCCCCGGCATCGCATTCCGGTGACGGAGTCTATTTAAAGAAACTTGGAACATACGCCGCTTCGCTAACGCTGCGCCCGTGAATTAACGTCGTTGACGTTATTAGATCTAATTTGACTTGCGCCGGATAGCGGTTACATGTAATGTATGATTTTAATTATTCATAATTTGTTTATGTGATGTTGTATTTTGCTGATATTTTGTAAAAATATGCTGGACATATTCCAATTAAAGCTTGTGTAATTTTATTTGTGGTATTTTGAATAATATGAAAACTATAACAAAAGTCTACGTTATTTTGTATCATCCCTCGTATAATAAATGAGCCATTTTCACATAATTATGGTTCATGTTCTATTAATCTACAAGTTTTAAGAAATAAAATATACAGAAAACCCTTACTAGTGCTCCTTCTAGTACTAATCAAGCATTGTTAACATCCAGGCTTTTAGGTCAGAGACCACTTAATAGTTTCCCATAGACTTATGAATCTTTGAAAATAAATTAAGCCCGAATCGTCCCTAGACAAAATTGTCCAATTCGCGACAGGCTTTTCTAGTTTCTGTCCTCTGACCTTATACATTCATAAAACGTTCGCTGTGAATGTGTAACAGAAAGGCAAGACCACGGTGCGTGGTTTCGAAAGTGCGGTGCGGAAGTACTTTATCAATTAAACTCCCTTGCATCGTAAAGTCTTGCATTCACATCATGTTCAAGAACCTTCGTATCGTGTGCCTTGAATTGTCTAATCGTTGTTTCGCCCTCGTTGGTCGAACGCGCGAGGACAAATTGCGAAGGAATGATACGTCATTACGATATGAATATCGCTATTCCATCTTGATTTCGCGCTTTTCAACCGTGTTGTCTTTATACAGCCCTTACCAAAGAAGCGATCGACAGGTCGAAGCAACGAAGGCCATAGCGATACACTGTAATTTACAACTTGTCGATCAATACTGAGTCCGGAAAGCCCCAACTTTCTGTTTGAATAGTGTTATTTTATATATTTTTGAAAGAAATAGTTCGGCTAACTAAAAACCGGAAATATTTGAGGTAAATTTATTTGAAATGTTAATTTCACAAGTCATATAACAATATAAATTACACATGTACATGGTTTAAGCGTATCATTGAATGTCAGATAAAGTGACATTTTCAATTTTTTCATGTCGCAGTCATTTCCCTGAGTGACATTAGCAAGACATGTTGGTTCAACTCGTATTTTGATACGGTTTATATATAGCAAACATCATACAAACATTAGAATTGAATTATAATTAGTCATAATTGACATCAGAATAGCCGGAAATTCCTAGAAATAGTCTATATGAAGGGGTCTATATGAATATTAACGTAAACCTTAAGCTTAATAGAAAACAAACACAGATGTTCGGCTATGTTTTAACGGGTATGGTTTAGTTTATTTGAAGTAACTTAAAACTATACAATTCCCCGATAAACTGACTAACCTAGATTTATGAAATGGTTGTCGCAAATATATTGGTCAAGAACGTTAAATGCTTTTAAACTTACTTTAACAAACGTAGACGTCATCAACAAACATTAAACTTTGGCTTACTTAGTCTTAAAATATAATTATGTGGAATGAAACAAACTAAAACGCAATCGTCGAATCATCAAATCTAAAATTAATTGAGAGATAATAAAATTACTGGTGGGACGTTAGAATTTGTCAGGTATGTTAAATAGTATACTTACTTGCTCGTCCTTAGTTTTGAAATTATATTTTCGTATCATTGTTCTTCGTTTGTCATGCAGTCTTATCTTTTTATTGAAGTAAAACATGCATTTATGGCAGTTTATATATTGATTGCATAGCAGAAATTAAAAAAAAAAATGACTGTCAAGTACGTTAAAGTCAGGTACGTGTACATGAAACACGATTCTTTAAATAAAAATGTTATTTCCCCTACTTTTTCATTTTCTTGGCACTATCTAACGTATGCACATATATTTTGCCCCTATACATGGGTTACAACAGAAATATTTGAGCACAAACACAACAGATTAGTATCATGTCAGGTACGTTAACTGTTTCACAAATCGAGGTTAAATTCATTACTTTCAATAATATAGCTAGAAATATATTATGTTTATAACAAACCAATTGTGTATATGACTTTGTTACCTTTAAATTATTTGAAACAGTTAAAGTTTTGAATAGTTGTAATTGTTTGTCAGGTACGTTAAAAATATGCACATTTTTTAGGTACATTTTAAAACTAAAATAATGCAGTGTGATCGCAAAAACTACTGAAGTGTATAAATTACAAGGAAATGTCATATAAAATTGGCTTTGTTTTTATTTCAACTGATTTTGCAAAGTTCGGGTATTTATTTTTTGTTTTTATTACGTATGGGTTTTATTTTACATGTATACCTTAATATATTTTATTAACACTTCCCAATAGAAAGATACTGTCCACAGTATCTTGGTCATACATTGGTACATTTAAAAACGTATTAATTGTTGGATTCAAATGAATATCATTGAAATTAAGTTGATGTATAAAAAATATAACGTATCTGACTTTTAAAAATGTGTGAGTCATTAATAAGCTAAAATTCATGGACTAAGTATATCAAAAAATGACCCCATTGTCATTTTACGTAAGGTGAAATGTTTATAATTGGTTTTATAAAGATATTACTGTAGAATTGGAAAATTTATTTTTCACAACTTACAATGTGCGAATGCTGCGTTAATTGACATTCACTGGTATACATTAATATGGTAGTTGAATTAATATGAGTCATCATTGATCACATTAAATTTATGTATTGAATCGCCTTTCTGTTGATTTTAATTTCAAAAGTTTATCGGTTTTAACTGGTATATCTTGAATGCAAATTAAATCAAGTAATATTTATTTTGAAAGTCGGGTACAAGTATCAATAATGTGCTGCATAAAGTTGTATCTATACAAAATGAGAACAGAAGCTTTTAAGAGTTTTGAAAACCGACTAACTTAAATAAATAAGACATATATTTATAAAATAGCAAAAACATGATTATAAAACAAACAAAGCATATAATGTCTTATAATCAGTTTTAGTATAAGAACATGGTTGAGAAAAACAGTAAAATCTATAATACATCACATGAACGATAATGGCATTATGTCTAAGGTTACATATAGTGGCTAAGATTTGGTACATAACAAGCACAGGGTGCATATTGATTACGATTGAACAGGTTTCAACTTACACATACATACAAGACATTACTTCAAGCAAACTAGCGTCCACTTTATATCAACATTAAAATCTATAACACTTTATGTTTTAAGTGTTTTACATGATCTCATGAACACATACAACAAGATTTAACTGTCGAGGACTTATACGCTGGGTAGAATTGACACACAAACACCATGGGAAACAAATCATCAAAATTAACTAAGATGGAACACGTAAAAACCCATCAAACAGACTGATGGTGACCCTTATCGACCATGCTATTACGATAGAAGTCGAGCTTGTCAGACTTTGCTTTTGTAACGCCGTACGGTCAATACTTTATTTACGGACAGTACTGGGATTTGCCGAATGTATGCGAAAAATAATATTATGTTTCCAGATGAATACGCTCATACAGGTATAATACGCTAAGAGGTTTGAAAGAGGCTCTAATAACAATCTCAATTTTGGGATCGCTCCCCAGTACAGGTATTAACATTTGAAATTAACATTAGCACTACTTGTGCAGTGTGGCGGCCATAAAAAGTTTCCCCGTATAGACATATTATTATTGTTATCACTAAATAATCGGTAACCAGTTAATGCAGTGATGGTGATGTTTATCATTGTTATCCGATCGACTTTTCTGTGGTTGTCCCGGTTAGCTCAGTCGGTAGCGTTATTGGAGTTTCTTAGATTGATGCTTTCGCCATACGGGTTTGCTCCCATGTAGGGACATTATCACTTAAAGTAAAGGAATAGATTTTATTAAACTCCCAAGCATATTTATAGATAAAACGGTTGAAAGGGCTGAACCTTATTATTTTAAGAATACTGACACACCTTTTGTTTGTTATTAGTACAGCAAGCAAACTAGAAACACAACTGTGAATTACGATAAAATTACCTCGATGTTCAGTCTGAAATTTTGGGTATGATCAACGGTGGGCCTTTCCTTACATTTTTTACTTCCGGTTTACCCTATCTGGGATGACTGAATTCATTGGCTCACAGCAAAACAAAAGAGTTGGGAGCTCATGGTTTCACTGCTGTCACAGAATACAAATTGAATTGCTCTGTGCAGATATACAATTTTCTTCAAAACATTGTTGAAAACAAACCCAACACAAATAGGTTAGATCTGACAATGTATGTCTATGGAAAATGATTAAGTAGTCTCTGACTCGTCTGGATGAAAACTAAGCTTTACACAAGAATAAACACTAGAAATTGTTTTCTGCACGATTGAGTTCTTAAAATACAAAAAAGAAGCGAAAATAGTTAATTTATTATCTAAAGTTTCCATACAAATTAAGGTATCGCAAAGATTGCAAATGGCGAAGACAGGCTAAAATTTCAAAAAAATGAATTTCGGGGGAAATACTTATTGCCACCTAAATTTTAGTAAATCAATGGATTTAGCTATGGATGCAGTAAATGTTTGCATGCTCAGTTTAGTCTAATTCATGTTCTAATAACCCAGCACATACTAAAATAAAAGAAAAAAACATTTGCATGAGAACTCTGAATTTCATGAACAATATACCAAAGCAACTCATACCTGAAATAAGTATATGCTGGTCTACAATGTTTAGTGCCAATTCGTCAAAAAAATGTTAGGGATTTCAAGAAATTCAAGGAAAACTTACTTCCTACTTTCATTTTCACTTTCACTTTGAACCAGGGAGTAACATTTATATTCCCTATAATTGATATCTGAAGTAATAAGAAAATTTATAATTATTAAAGAAAATGAAATTTTTATGAAAATAGGAAACCACACTCCCACCAACTTTAAAAGTATATTGTGACAAATGATACCACCTTAATTTTATTTTAATTGCATTACAGTTGTAATGTTTAAGAGCCGTCTACAGTTAACATTACACATGCATTGGTAAAAAAGAATATTATATTAATTAATCTCAAAATGCCGTTAAACTTACTAAAAATTAGGCTCAAAGATGACCTATCTTGTAGAAAAGGTTTAAAAGTTAAGTACTCCTGTACATGAATGTGTCATTAAATGGAAAAAAGCATGCTCATTTCTGTCATGTAATTTATGGTAAAAATGAATATTTGTATTATATGTTTTGTAAACATTGTTGTTGTTTTATAATTGGGGAAAACGTTGTATTCTTAGTAGGTGGTGTAATAGCAGACCATAAAAAAGTGGCTTGAAATTATAAAATTGATAAAATATTGCATATTTATGTAATATATGCTTGTCAGAAATCGCCACACAGAGAGAGAGAGAGAGAGAGAGAGAGAGAGAGAGAGAGAGAAAGAGAGAGAGAGAGAGAGAGAGAGAGAGAGAGAGAGAGAGAGAGAGAGATTGTTTGTTATAAGTATGTCAATTCAAATAGGACGCCCAAAAAAAAAGAAAAAGATAAACTCTTACACCCCTGCCACCGTCGTGTAACCAAAGAGGTAAGCATATCGATCAACCGTAGATGGGTTAATTACAAGGTCTGCAGAGCGCTGTCAAATAACATGTTGGTAACCTTTCTTTTCAAATTTTCAGAGTTTTTTAGGAATAACCGGGAGAAATTAACATTTCATGTTATCTTCTTAATTTATAACTTAAATCTCCATAAAAATTGGCTGTGAAATAACTTGTTGCAATAGTGATTTTAAACTGCACCTGTATTTTTCAATTAGATCTGGTTTTCCTTAATTTGTGATACAGATAACCGATACCAGAAGATTTTCTGGTTTACTTAGATTTGAATATGTAATTTTTGTGTAAAAGTTCATTCCCTAGTTTGAATAAAAAACATTCGTTTTGAATTTTGTCATTTTGAAACATTTACAAGTAACTATTTGCGCCTTTGATATCTTGACGCCTTCAAAATCAATCGCCGTCCTGCATATTCTGAACCGTTTGAAATTGATTAGTTAAGCCGGAAACAAGCACCATTTTAGCATGAAAGAGAACACTGATTCAAGTTGTATAACGGCCTTTCAGAGTTTACGCAAATTGCTGAATACTGACCTGACACTTGAAGTCAAATGAGCTGGATTGTTATTAATTTTAATATTAAATATTCTTACAATTATTAAAAAAATCATTACGCCGATGTATTTTATTAATTAGACATAATCGTATATTTTCCAAAAAGGAAGTTTACGTTTCAAAACCGGATGTTGTAGGTACACGTTCCATGGTACTTTATGAAAGCACATAATCACATACTAGTTGTACATGTATATGCAAAATATGAGAATTGACCCTGGTGAAAGTATGAATTGTATGTGGTATTGTGAGAATATTTTGGCAATTTTGAAGTTTAAAATAATTATAATAATTACAGATTTTGTGTTTTCCGCATAATCAGTGTATGTTTTTTATACGTTAATCAAAATAAAAAACAGCCTTATTTACTAGTGTAATGCAGGAGATCGGATTTTGAAAATTGAGAAGTGGGATACACTTAATAATTAATGTTGCAGACATTTAGATGCATGTTTTCGGATGAATTTTGTGAAAAACCGGAAGGGTAGGAATGACAGCTATTGGCAGCCATAAAAGTCTTCTATAAATTTCCTGTACAAGATAAAGCATTAATTAAGGAAATCTTTCGGATGGAGACTGTTTTATGCAGGATTTGAGTTTCGATGAACCTTGCCGCGGCGTACTGTGTGAAAGTGATGTTTGGTCTGAGATTCAATCTTCCTAAGAAATTTTCAGAGTTGTTGCAATTTGAGTTGCTACAGAAGCAGATCTCCGTATGTTTTTAATAAACAATGCTTCCTGTTTTCAGGTTGATGCAATTATGCATATTAACCGGCTAGTTACATAAAGAATATCAACTACAGTCTGTATGATTACTGTTGCTTACTGGCTTCCGCCACCTATACAGCAAGCGATCATTATTTCCAGTAAAGGAGTCACGTGACTTGACAGGGGACGTAACCGAAAAATTAATAGAAATAGTGGAAAGGCGTATTACATTTTTCAGTCTGTTTTTGAGCAACAGCAAATATGATGTTGTAAAATTTAGGAAGATATTAATCAGTTTGTTTGTAATCGCAAGAGTCTTTCATAGTTAAATGTGTTACACTTCATAATTATTTCAGAATGTTTCATGTTCCGGAATATTATGGTGATATATCGCTGATGCTTTCTAATGTGCTGGAAGATGTGGGAGTGAGTGAGAGGCTCGTGCACAAGAGGAGGAGGACTCACCTGCTCATAGAGAATATCGACACAATAACACAGAAAATGAACGGCATAAATAAGTCTGTGCATTACTTTGGTAGTCAGAGTGAGGGAACAACTACCCCTGGGCTTCACTCAGACATTGACGTCCTGCACTCTTGTAATTACATGAATGTGATAGAGGATATGGCGGATTGGAGAGCTGGAGCTGCCAATGTTAAGATGATCCAGGATGAGAACGTCTCACCGGGATATTGTATGTTACAGCCACTACAAAGTTACGTTCCTGAGCCTATGACTGAGATAGTGAATGAACATTGTGTTAAACTTAGGAAGGACATGGTGGTGCTGAAAAATTCGTTTATGGACTGTTTCTGTGGTAATGGCCGTGTAAAAAAAGGTCCATCGTTCTCATCTTCAGTAAACGAGGGATACAATGCGATGGATATAGTTTATGCATATCCTTGCCGAACAATGCCGTGTATAGTTGACAATTGGATACAAAAACAGATGTCTCTTGGCAAACTTTCACCAGACATGAGAAGATATATAGAAAGTAACCCTTGTTTTCTCGTCTCTGTTGGTAATACAGGCAGTTCACACGAATGTGTTGAGTGGAGGATATCAACCTCTCACGCCGAAAGGTGTATCATGTTTAACTTAAACATCGCTCAGATACATTGTTATGTTATGATGAAAATGATGTTGAAGTCATTTCTGAAACACCCGCAAGACAAGGGACTTTCTAGTTTTATGTGCAAAAATATCCTTATATTGTGTATTGAAAAAACACCATCGGAATCATGGTGCGTTTCTAATCTTTTAAAAATGGTTACTTTGTGTCTTTATGAGCTACAGAAGTGCATTATTCATAAACAATGTCCTCATTTTATCGAGCGTAGAAATAATTTGATGGGAAGGAAATTTTCAAATGCTGTGCACATGTGGTTGCTCAAAAAGGTACAATACATTATCTTTTCTAACGGCCGAGCACTGCTGGAAATAACAATAGACGATTTAGGTCGTAGACTTCAAACAAAATTGAATATCTCCGAAGTAATAGTTCACAACACCGCATTTCCCAATGACATCTCTAATACGTTGATGGCTAACTTTGCAGAAAGAGTAAGTGATAGCCATTTAAGCATTCTTTCTGAACTATCGCAGGGGAGTACGAACTGGACAAGCATACTTCAAATATTTGTTAAACATGACTACCAAGAGAATGATCTTGCACAAGTAGCGCGTTGCTTACTACGGCCGTTTTTATTCTGCAACTTTGGATGTGTTCTAGCATCTATCAGTTTACAACAGGAAAAGTTTGTATCACCAGGCGCCAAAGTCTGGCTACGTGAAGGTGAAAACTCGGACGTTGCTTCCGGTAGACTGAAACTGGCTTCTGTGCTTTACGCTGATGGAGATTTCAACAGTGTGTACGAAATTCTCAGAATCACCGAGGAGGCTTACGATACTGGTTTAGTATTTGCCTTATGCGCATGTTATCCTATACCACGATTTCACTATTCAGAGAGATTTCCAATATATGCAGACAGCCACGATGAGCATTCTGTAACGGATATAACAGCTTATTGTGTGCGATTTCTCCCAAGTGAAATAAACTGTATACCGCGGGAGTTACAGTATGAACTTTTCCGATCTTCCAAAGATGATATGTTGCATAGAGATAAAGAAGACAATTTGTGGAGGGACTGGGCTGTTGTGGATTCTCTCCCCTATCTGTACTTTTTACAGTACAAGACATACGGTCATCTACGAAGACCTGGTGACCAACAGCGTGCTCTGAGAAATCTTATAACAATTATAAACAAACAAGATGAGAATTTCGGCCACAGAGAAACAGCATGGAACCTAGCGGGACAATGCATGATGCAGGAAAACAGACCTGTGGATGCTTTTAAGTGCTACGTGAACTCGCTCGCAATCCGACCTAGAAACAATGCTGCGAACACTCACATATGTAGACTGTTATATCGCGTTATGTGCAGTCAGAACACGTAGTAATTAGAACCCGCGTGACGAAAAAGAGGGAGTGGCATAATTGCGGATTTAGTATTATTGATTTTAAGTTTCGAGTTATAAAATCACAGTATGAGAATTTCGGCCATAGAGAAAGAGCATGGAATCTTGCGGGACAATGCATGATGCAGGAAGATAGGCCTGTGGATGCATTTAATTGCTACTTGAACTCTGTCAACATCAGACCAAGAAACAATGCTGCATATTTTCACATTTGTAAACTGTTATGTCGCGTAATGCGTAGCCAGAAGGTGCAATAGTACAGACGGGCTTGGCGGAATAAAGGCAACGGAGAAAAGAAAGAGTCGTAGTTTCAGGTTTAAATTAACACTCGATTTACTTTGAGCTTGAAACGATTTCAAAAAATTAAAAATCAAATAATATGTCTAATGTTTAAACGTGTAATGAATGAAGAATGAAAAGACGACAGAAATGACGATATTACAATGCAGAGATTCTAAACCACGAAGCGAAGGCAGGATAACACAGTGCAAAATCGTAATTATTAATTTAATACTTATAGATCGTTATTTCGCATAATCAATCGTGTGATCGACCCATCATTGGGCAATATAACGATCAGATAATTATTTGACTGATGCAATGTCATGATGTTAATACTTGATATTATTTGACATTGTACTATATAGATAGCATATCGTGTTTGTCGATTTCCAAAAATGTTATAAGTTGTTCAAACTCTCTCGTTAGGATTTCAATAAATCGGATTGCGTCTGCAGTTATAACTTCAGAAGAGTTGTTCAACGATTAAGAGGAGGCGTGTTTCTGGAAATGATATATCTCAAAGTCTTCCAAGCATTTTATATTCACAAATGCCAATACTTTTCCTTTTATACATATTGTTTGCTCATGAGTAAGACGTTTTTACCCCTTTACGCAAAATATACTAGTTTCATCGTGTGTGCGGTTGGCTTACAGTTGTAACCTTATATAAACTTGTCAGATATGCAGGCTTTTTGTAAAATGCGAGTTCTTTATGCTTATTTGTTCATAATTATAATTTGGAATAACAAACTAAGTAACTTATGCAGACGACGTTATATGTTTTTATTATTTGGAATTTTCATCTATGTCAAACTTTAACTACAAGATGTATTTTCGCTAAATAAATTAACAAGTCTGCATTTAATGTGTAACACAGTTTAGCATATCGGTATTTCACGTTTGTGGCAAGAATTTTACAAGAGAGACCATTGTGATATTTCAATTAAAGATTTGCATTTCGAATATTACTAGATCGACTTTTGTAAAGGCTGTACATATTACCTCCCTGGATAGTAAAATATGCTAATTTCAGACCATGCAGTATGTCAATCACCGGAGTGCCAGTATAAAGGCATTCTTGGTTTAACCTTTTGGGGGATACTGATGGTATTTACGGTGTCTGTCTCTTGCATGCATGTTTTCCATACATCCAATAGGTCACTACAGCGGGTTATAAGCGCCGTGTGACGGCTGTTAAAAGTCTTCCCGTATTTTACTTTATTGTAGTTATCAGATTTAATAACATTCCTTAATCGTAGTATGCTAAGTTCAGACCATAAAGAATGCCAATCATTGTGGATGGCAGTATACAGACATAATTGAATTATCCTTTTTGCTGGATACGTGTTGTATGTACTTAGTCTGTCTCTGGTATGTTTCGCTAGGCGCTGCCACCGTATGTGTATGACTTTTGGGGACATCCATACATCCAATATGTCACGACAGCAGGTTATTTGTTCCGTGTGGTGGCAATAAATGGCTCCCCGTACTTCACTTCAGTGTATTATCAGATTTAATTACCTCCCTTGCTGGTAATATACTAATTTCAAACTATTCAGAATGCCATCATTGTGGGTGGCATTATATAGGCATACATGAACTATCGTTTGGAGATACGGATCATATTTACTGTGTCTGTCTCCTGTATGGTTGGCTAGGCGCTGCTGGTGTATTTGTATGACCTTGGGGTTATCCATACATCCAATATGTCACTACTGCAGGTTAACGTGCCGTGTGGCGGCTGCAAAAGGTCTCTCTGTACTTCACTTCATTATAATTATCAGTTTCGATTACCTTCCTTGCTGGTCCAATGTTAATTTCAAACCATGCAGTGGACTATATGCTGGGCAGAATAACAGATGAATATTAGTTTTAAAGAAAACATAATAACAACAATTCTGCAATGCTATTCCAGGCCCTAATGTTATGAAGCAAGAGTGGAGATAAATCACAGATCTTAGCACACTGAGTGGTTAAAATTAGCACAGTCTCAAAACTGACCAGAAGCTAGAGATCAAAGACTGGTTTGCATACTAAATAATTTTATAACCAGTGGAACGCGTTTCTTATCAAGTGTGGTAAGCTTACAAATGCTTTTATGCTAGTTTGTTTAAAATACATAGTGTTTGATCATTTTCTTTGCATACAAATATGGTTTACAGTCTTAAGTAGGTTTCCTGAAAATTTGGCGCAGATCGGTCAAGTATTTTGCAAATTATGCTAACAAATGTATTTCAACTTCATCCCGACCCTGTCCTGGAAATGCCAACATGCAAAAAATGCTTTATAGTCAATATTTTACCTTATTTTTGGTTGAAAGCAGTTTGTTTAACTTGATGTTTATGACTTACAATATATTTTTGGAAAGATTCACTTTTTGGACTTACTGCACTTTGGAACTTAAAACATTTAAACTGGTGTATTTATATAAATCTTCACTCTTGGACAGAGTCGAAACATCTCTGGATAATTAATTAAAAATGTATGCAGAATTTGCCTCGTGAAAATTATGAAAGTTAACAATAATACTTTATTAAAAATTCATCAAATCTTTATGAATTTAGAACCACCTTTGCATGATAATTGAGCCAAAATATAACTGACATACTTGTAAGTTGTAAATAAATGTTACATATTGTAAATGTATAAAACTGTGTGTGTATATTTAGAAACACAGGTGGCTGTGTAAGACAGGTAGAAATTAAAACAAAATGTCTGGTGGTTTCTGAATGCAGGTGGCTGAAGAATAAGCTTCAACTGAATGTCAAAATACACTCAAGATTTATGAAACGCTAATTGCTATTTTGGTATTAGACAACTGTCACAGTGTTAAGTTTCAAAGCTCTGCCTTTAGTTATATTGTATTACTGAGAAAAAGAAAACTTGAACAAAATTCTTAATGAAATGGCGACACCTTCGCACCGGTTTCATAGTTGGCCTCAAATAGTATTTTACAACGTTTGCTTATGTAAAAATACAGCGACAAAGAAAACATGGTTCAAAGTCACAGCAAAGTTTAATCTATTTCAATAAAGAACGAAATGTGGTCTTTGCGTACATTTCGGTATTACGGAGTACCGAAGGATATGAGATGAATATAAGTGGTCGGCCTTACATCCCTGATTATTTCATAACCCGTTTATGTAAGACATATAATACAAAATTTGTCTTTGAATGTTTGAGGATATTGGAGGTTTCATGGCGATGAAAATGCTTTGAACAGATCAAAATCGGTCCAGAATTTACTAAGAAATTAGCAAAAGACCTAAATGAAGCGAGTGATTTTGTGTGTGCACGACATTCTAAAAGTGACGTAGTATAGCCATCCGAGTCATAAATGAAATAAAGATTCAATTCCCATTTTGAGGATATGTGTCGTGTTTCCAATAATGTTTGTAACACTGCTCTACTGTATAGTCCGTTTGGAATATTCAGTTGTTAAGAAAATTATAACTCAAAAAGACAAAAACTCAATGTACTTTTTACCATGTTGTATAGAAAAGGGTATCAACATGACTGATAAAAGCTTCAGATAAAAGATTCTGATCTCAATAATCAGTACAAAGTGTTATTTTTATTAACTTGCATGCACGATTCTTCTACTTTACTTTATTTTGAAAATCAATACTGAAACACTCAACTATTATAAGAACGAGGATCAGTTTTAAGGTTCTTACAAAATAAGTGAAAAAAATAGTCATGTGTTACCTGAAATTTTAATATTTCATAGTGCTGCTTTAGGTTTTGAATGTTGTGGTTGTACCAAGATTTGATTCTCAAATCTCTATCAACCTTAATTGGGGTGTCCCGGTCAGCTCAGTTGGTTGCGTCGCGGGAATGTCAGGGCTAGGCGCTGACGACATGACGGTTGGGGTTCGCTCACAGCTAGAGACACTATCATTTGAAATTCACAGTAGCGCTATTTGTGCAGTGTGGCGGCCCTAAAAAGTCTCCTCGTACATTTAGTTAGTACTGTGATCAGTAAATTAAACCGTTACCGTTATCATGCAGTGATTGTTACGTATATCAGAGCCATCTGATCTTTTTTGGGGATGTCCCGGCTAGCTCAGTCGGATGTGTCGCAGGAACTGCAGGTCTAGACGCAATCGCCGTTACGGTGCGGGTTCGCTCTCAGCTAGAGACACTATCATTTCAAACAGTCGCACTCGAATTTATATAGGATCTTATAATAGAATTAGATATTATAGCATTCTAGATCTATAAGAAGAGTGCAGTCTATGTACAAAATGCATTCCATCACATTTGCTTTTGAATTATTTGGCAGTGATACAGTTGAAATGGGGACTACTTAGTGTCAGCATTGTCTGTCCAGTCCGACTAGAAACATGCGGTATTGTAATTATAACTTATTTGCCTTGGAACATCGTGTTACAGAAAGGTGACATTACGATGCGAAAGTGGGGTCCGGAATACTATATATGTATCAATATGGTGCCCACGCATACTGTCATCGTGCCTATCGCGTTCTAACGTTAGCACATTTGCGTTGTGTATTTTGCATAATCTTATCATTGTTTCGCAAAAAGGACGGACGGATGAGAACACTACAACAATTTATAACGGAATGATGCGACGACATTAGGATATAAGTATCGTTGTGAAAGGACTTTCGCATGGTATTATCATGTTATTGCATTGTGATTTCTCGATCGCTTCTATATACTATAACTTTCAACCTGTCATTCAAATTCAAAATCAGTAAATGAGTTATCATCAATAATCACGTTTAATCTATTTATTATATACCCATGAATGATTTTAGCATAGTGCAGCTTTAATCCGCAAAATTGATACAACTCGTCAGATAAGTAATTCCGTATTGGACAATGTCCGTTTTCCAATTCTTTATTTTGCAGCTTCCCGTGTTCTATGTGACGTCATATACTGCGTCACACTATGTTGTCGTAATTTTCCTTCACATAACGAATTCCTACGGTGTTCCGTTGATGCCATCGTTGTTTCGCCATGTCGACTTCAAGAGCGAGAACATGAAAACGCGAAAACACGATGCGAGATCGCGAAACAACGATGCGAGGTCGCGAAACAACGATGCGAGAACGCGAAAACACGATGCGAGGTCGCGAAAGTAGACGATGCGAGAACGCGATATTAATATCGCTCCCTCGCATCGTACTGTCGCGACCTCGCATCGTTGTTTCGCGTTCTCGCATCGTGATTTCGCGTTTTCGTGATCTCGCACTAAGGGCAGCGAGACCACGAAAATGCGAAACAACGATGCGAGAACGCGAAAACACGATGCGAGGTCGCGAAAGTACGATGCGAGAACGCGATATTAATATCGCTCCTTCGCATCGTACTTTCGCGACCTCGCATCGTTGTTTCGCGTTCTCGCATCGTGATTTCGCGTTTTCGTGATCTCGCCCTAAGGACAGCGAGACCACAAAAACGCGAAACAACGATGCGAGAACGCGAAAACACGATGCGAGGTCGCAAAAGTACGATGCGAGAACGCGATATTAATATCGCGCCCTCGCAATATCGCGTTCTCGCATCGTACTTTCGCGATCTCGCATCGTGTTTTCGCGTTTTCGTAGTCTATCTGTCCTTTAGGGCGAGACCACGAAAACGCGAAAACACGATGCGAGAACTCGAAACAACGATGCGAGGTTGCGAAAGTACGATGCGAGAGCGCGATATTAATATCGCGTTCTCGCATCGTACTCTCGCGACCTCGCATAGTGTTTTCGCGATATCGCATCGTTGTTTCGCGATCTCGCATCGTGTTTTCGCGTTTTCGTGTTCTCGCCCAAGAGGTCGAAAGTGCGAAACAACGATGGCCCCAACGGAATTCCGTAAATTCCAAATAAGGGAAATGCCGTCTCAGTTTTACAACCGTAAGGATATTTTTACGCCATTCCTAAATTTTCTACGTCATTCGTAAATTTCCTATCACGTTGCTTTTTTTATTTCTACGATTTTGTAAACCTCGTTCTTGACTAAAATTTTAATGTTTAGCTTATTTTTTTGTTGAGAGAGAGAGAGAGAGAGAGAGAGAGAGAGAGAGAAAGAGAGAGAGAGAGAAAGGTAACAAATAAAAGGAGCATTATGACAGTATGCAGTCTGTAGGTTCTATTATATCTTGTTCACACCGTTCAACCTGATAAGGTGAATGCCGTGGGTAAGACGACGGCAGTTGCTTGTGTACATGAACGTTTTTCGGCGAAACTGATAATTGGCCTGATTTTTACATTTTCCGGCAATATCTTAGCAGACAAAAATATACATATTGATTCCCTGTTTGTTAAGGACTCTACTGACGAAATCTTGACGCACACATGATATTATTTACAGAGAAATTGCAGAAAAAGTGTGCAGTTTTTGACAAAATATGTCATTTGACGAATCGGTCGCAAATATCCTTTTTAATTACCAAATCTGAAATAGTTGAAATATACCATGATAAAGTTCAATTACTTCCCTGTAATTATTTGAAACCACAGCTTCTTATTCGCATTCTTTAGAAAGATATTTACTTTTAAACTTGGTACGTCGTGGAGATTTTGGTAACGACAACGGCCGTTAACACTAAAATATTGGTACAGTTGAATTCAGCTTCGTCAGTGGCTTGGATAACGTAAACGGCCGTCAAGTGAAAATTAGCTTTGTCTCTACAATGATTAACACTGGTCTTGAGAACATAATTAAATGTTTTTATTGCATCGTGATTTGACCGATGTTTTTTTAACGCGCACATTGCCAATTTTGTTGAATATTTTTTCCTTAAACACCTGCTGAAAATGCTATATTTACGAAAGTTTTTAAAATACTTATTGTTTTACAAATTGAGTTTGATCTGACAGAGATTACGATTCCTTGTATTTAGACTATATTCTAGAGATATGACCATGACGTCTTAGCCGTATTGTCACCGAAGGAAAGGTGACGACAATGACATATAAAACAGTGAAATGTTCATATCAGGGATGGCCACATCAAGCAGACACAGCCTCTCCATACAGCCAAACAGTAGAGACGAAACGAGAACATGGAATTACAATAATCAATTTCAATATGGACGCCACAAAAAATTACCGAAAGTGAGAACCCGAGGGGTTACCGCCTTGGAACGGTCCGACTGCAAAACTTAGTCGCATAAGAATAGTTGTTTTTCGTCTGTTACAAATATGAAGCAAAAGAACTTCAAATACTTCATTCTGAGTTGAATTTCACTTACTTTCGTTGTCTATATGATTTTATTTATAAATCAGAAGTAAATCAAGACGGCCTGCGCTTCGAATATTCTTAAAGAGTAATGGCTACCAAATGAAAATAAAGAATAATAACATTTATTTCCGAATTTTAAAACTATAATATTACGTGCTCGGTATGGTTCGTCCCCAGATAAAGTTCGAGCTGAAATAATATACGGTGCAACATTTTTTCTCGTCTGCAGGCGGCTGTGCAAGTGCATTAAATTTCAAGTTCGTAAAGTATATATAGTAAATAATATAAAAATGTGTACAAAGTCAGATAAAATATTATATTGCTTTTCATTTGAATGAGTACAAACGCTTGTACTTCTCTTTTGACAACTGTACGAAATAATTGAATACTTAAAAAATTATTACAATTCTAAAATTGCATCAACAACAGAACGTTAGGTAATATAATTATACAACCTGGAAATCAGCTGTTTTGTTATAAATGTTTTTCTTTAGGTAAACATACTTTTCAATAATTATCTTGATTTATACACAACAAGGAGTGTCCTAGATTTGTTAACACTAGAGTCTGATACACTTTATGCATAAAGCAGACAACAGAGACGTTGAAAATAAGTTCACTTGACGGCCGTTAACGTTATCCAATCCACTGACGAAACTGCATTCAACTGTACCAATATTTTAGTGTTAACGGCCGTTGTCATTACCAAAATCTCCACGACGTACCAAGTTTAAAAGTAATTTTTTTCTAGAGAAAAGGAATTGGAAGCTGTGGTTTCAAATACTTTCAGGGAAATAATTGAACTTTATCATGGTATATTTCAAATATTTCAGATTTGGTAATTAAAAAGGATATTTGCGACCGATTCGTCAAATGACATATTTTGTCAAAAACTGCACACTTTTTCTGCAATTTCTCTGTAAATAATATCATGTGTGCGTCAAGATTTCGTCAGTAGAGTCCTTAACAAACAGAGAACCAATATGTATATTTTTGTCTGCTAAGATATTGCCGGAAAAATGTAAAAATCAGGCCAACACTCAGTTCCGCCGAAAAACGTTCATGTACACAAGCAACTGCCGTCGTCTTAACACGGCATTCACCTTATCGGGTTGAACGGTGTGTTGTTGCGTATGTAAACCACATCACGCTCGACCATATGTATTGGAATTGTCTTGTTGTTGATCTGAGTCGATACTTTTATTTTCCATTGTTGTTTACAATGTTATATATACATACATGTAACTATGTTATTTCTATACGTCAACTATGTACTAGATAGATATGGTCACATTGTGCCCTTTGAGCTTCAGATATTAATGTTGTAATTTCACTGAAGTTGATAGTTTATGTCATTTAAGGTGGTATCATTTGTCACACTATTCTGTTAAAGTAGGGGGGGAGTGTGGTGATCTATTTTCATAAAATTCATGTTATTTAATAATTATAAATCTTCTTATTACTTCAGATATTAATTATAGGACATATAAATGTTACAGGTCAATCAGGAATTATAAAAAATTAGAAATATGAAACAATTTCTCTCACTGAGTGTAGCCTTATTGCCGGGAGTCCAAACTTCCAAATTATCCACCATAGTATTAAACTACAGTCACAGGAAGGTTGTCTATATCAAGGTTAACAATGTCTTAGAATTTAGTTCGATAAACTTTACTAGAACAATAGTTATAAACAATGCAAACATGAATGTCAAATTTTCCTTTTATAGTCACTGGGAGAAACATGTTTTGCTATTGTTCTAGTACAGGTTATTGAACTAAATTCTAAGACATTGTTAACCTTTATATATACAACTTTCCAGTGACTGTAGTTTAATACTATGGTGGATAATTTGGAAGTTTGGACTCCCGGCAATAAGGCTACACTCAGTGAGAGAAATTGTTTCATATTTCTAATTTTTTTATAATTTCTGATTGACCTGTAACATTTATATGCCCTATAACTGATATCTGAAGTAACAAGAAGATTTATAATTGTTAAATAACATGAATTTTATGAAAATAGGTCACCACACTCCTCCCTACTTTAACAGTATATTGTGACAAATGATAATACCTTAAAATTGTTTGTGATAACAAGAAATTTAATATTTTAATGTTACGCTCTGTACGGATGTTTAAAATTAACTCAGGATGTTTCATGTTCCGGAATATTATCGAGATATATCGCTGAAGCTATCCAGTGTGCTGGAAGATGTGGGAGTCAGTGAGAGGCTCGTGCTCAAGAGAAGGAGGGCTCGCATGCTGATGGAGAATATGGACACAATAACACAGAGAATGATAGGCGAAAATAACACTGTGAATTACTTTGGTAGTCAGAGTGAGGGGACTACCACCACCGGACTGAGCTCAGACACTGATATCCTGATCTGTAATAATGACGTGAATGTGATAGAGGACTGGGCGGATTGGAAAGCTGGAGCTCTTAATTTCAAGATTATCCAGGATGAGAACGTCTCTCCGGGATATTGTATGCTACGGGTGATTGATGTTAACGTTCCTCAGCCTGTGACTGTTGTAATGGATGAACATTATGTTAAACTTAGAGATGACATGGTGGTGCTGAAAAATTCATTTATAGACAGGTTATGCGAAATTGACGAAGTGAAAAACGGTCCTTCATTCTCATTTCCAGGAAGAGTAGGATTTAATGAGATGGATCTTGTTTGGGCATTTTCTTGCGGAACAATGCCACCCGTAGTTGAGAATTGGATACAAAAACAGATGTCTAATGGTAAACTTTCACCAAATATGAGGAGATATATAGAAAATAACCGTTGTTATCTCGTTGCTGTTGGTAATACAGGCAGTACACACGAATGTGTTGAGTGGAGGATATCAACCTCTCACGCCGAAAGGTGTATCATGTTTAACTTAAACATCACTCAGATTCATTGTTACGTTATGATGAAAATGATGTTAAAGTCAATTCTGAAACACCCACAAGACAAGGGGCTTTCTAGTTTTATGTGCAAAAATGTCCTTATATTGTGCATTGAAAGTACGCCACCTGAATCATGGTGCCCTGCAAATCTTTTAACAATGGTTACTTTTTGTCTTTTTGAGTTACAGAAGTGCATAATTCACAAACAATGTCCACATTTTATTGAGCGTAGAAATAATTTAATGGGCAGGAATTTTTTTCCATCTGTACGCAAATGGTTGTTTACAAAGGTTCAAGACATTATTCATTCGAACGGCCGCGCGCTATTGGAAATAACAACTGACGATTTAGGTCGAAGACTTCAGACAAAATTAAATGATTGCTTCAATTCAATGGTTCACAACAACGCAACTCCGGATGAGATCTCTCAAAAAATTTCCGGTCAGCTGATGTGTGCCTTGGCAGTAAGCGTTAGTCAAAACCTTAGTAAAATTTTCCGTAAATTATCACTGGGTAGTACGAACTGGGCCAGCATATTTCAAATGTTAGCTAGAATTTCTTGCCAAGAGGGTAATATTGCACAAGTAGCATGTCGCTTACTACAGCCGTTTTTATTTTCCAACTTCGGATGTCTTCTAGCATCTAGCAGTTTACAGCAGCATAACGCTGTATCATCAGACGCTCTGGTCTGGCTACGGGCAGGTGTGAACTCGGATGTTGCTTCCGGTAGACTGAAACTGGCTTCAGTGTTTTATGCTGTTCAGGATATTGACAGTGTGTACAGTATTCTTAGTAGCATCGAAGATAGCTATGATACTGGGTTAGTAGAAGCCGTGTGCGAGTGTAATGATAAACCAGGATTTTACAGGTCGGGAAGATTTACTGTATATGCAGACAGTCACAATTTACTTTCTATTAAAGATATAACAGCTTATTGTGTGCGATTTCTTCCAAGTGAAATAAATTGTATACCGTGGGAGTTACAGTATGAACTGTTCCGATCTTCCCGGGAAGATCTGTTACATAGAGATGAATTCGACGATCGCTGGATGGACTGGGCTGTAGTGGACTCTCTTCCCTACCTGTACTTTTTACAGTACAAGACCTACGGCCATCTTCAAAGACACGGCGATCAACAGCGTGCTCTAAGAAATCTTATGACAATTATACAAAAACAAGATGAGAATTTCGGCCATAGAGAAACAGCATGGAATCTAGCTGGGCAATGCATGGAGCAGGAAGATAGGCCTGAGGATGCTTTTCAGTGCTACGTGAACTCTCTAAACATCCGGCCGAGAAACAATGCTGCAAACTTTCACATCTGTAGACTGTTATGTCGCGTAATGTGTAGACAGAATGTGCACTAGTTCGGACGGGCGTGATGGCAAGAGAACAAAAGAAAGAGGTATTTACTATACACAATATCGAAGTAATAATATCCTGGCGGAATATAAAGAATAAATTAAACAGATGAAAAGAACAATATACCCCATCATTTAATTATCCTAGAGAGATTGTCTATCTCCAGAATGATAGCTTCACCTTCGTTTCAGCGTGACACAATCCTACTCTGTCATTGCATTTTTCACGAAAGGACGAAATTGAACATTCGTCATGTGTTTGTGTCAGCGGCTATTAAAAGCGAAAGGTTAAGGACTTCTTTTTTGTCGTGTGTTCTTTATTCGCCTTTACTATATATGCTCTCTATATATTTCTCTATCTAGAACGATTTCCATTCCAAACCGCTTGTTCCGGTTTTTAGATAATAAAGCTGAGATTGAAGACCAATCTCACATTTCATGCATCAATTTCAGCCAATCAGATGCTTTAGATTTGAGACTGGTCCCCGATTTCAGTTTTATGATCGTGTGCACCGCCTATCAAAATCTAGAGTATTATAATTCAAGTTTTAAATATTTAATCGATTAAATGGGCTTGGGACGATGTCGATACATTTAAAAATCAAATTATATGTCTAATTTCTAAACTTAGAAATAAAGTAGAACGAAAAAGATGACAAAATGACGATATTATGATGGGATAATGCAGAGATGCGATACCACGAAGCGAAGGCACGATAATATAGTTCAAATACGCAATACTCCTCCATTACACTTTCATCATAAAAAGAAAATTATCAAAATCTCAATAACGGTAAAATGTCGTTCAGTGATACTTTGCACAAATGAATCTTACTAATGTATCTTTATTTTGCGAACAGTAATAAGAGTCGTATCAATATGATGATCATTTCTGTGAAATAATTTTAAAATCCGACTTGAAATAGCGGAGTTATGGACCGGACACGATTTTGCTGCAAGGTCATGATGTTACATTGACATTCAATGGAGCGACCAAAATGTTGCGCGCGACACGTCGTCTCATAATGATGATCATTTCTGAGAAATAATTTTAAAATCCGATTTCAAATAACGAAGTTATGGGCCGGACACAATTTCCTTGATCTTCAAGGAAGCGACCCAAATCTTGCGCGCGACACGTCCTCTCAATATAGTGATCATTTCCGTGAAATAATTTCAAATAACGAAGTTATGGACCGGACACAAACGTACGAACGGACGGAAGGACTGACTGACAGACAACCCGGCGACTATACGCTCCCCCGAATTCCTTCGGGGAGCATTGAAGCATTTGCACGAGAATTCTGAAATTCATTGACAATAAACTAAAACAACTCATACATTGAGTAATGATATGCTGGTCTACAATCATTAGTGCCAATTCTTAAAAATAATGCTACGCCCCTCGTGATATATCCTTACGCATCTGAACTTTGCTCGTGATATATCCTACGATATATCACTATTTGTGCAGTGTGGCGGCCGTAAAAAGTCTCCCCGTACATTTAGTCAGTACTGTTATCAGTAAATTAACCCGTTACCGATGTCATGCGGTGATTGTTGTGTATATCGGGGCTATCCGATCAAGGTTTTTTTTTCGCGTTGTCCCGGTTAGCTCAGTCGGTTGCGTCGCAGGAATTGCATGGCTAGGCGCTGTCGCCGTGACGGTGCGGGTTCGCTCCCAGCTAGGGACACTATCATTTGAAACTATTATTTATTTCTAAACTTAAACTACAAGATGTATTTCGCTAAATTAATTACTAAGTCTGGCATAGTCTGCATTTAATATGTTACCCGGTTAAACATATTCATCAGTTTTTCAAGTTTTGTGCTAAGTGGTTTACACGGGAGACCTCTTCTTTCATACTTCCGTTTCTGCGTTTTTTATATTATTGCGCTGAGCATTTCAGTCTTAAAGATTTGCACTTTGAAATTTTCTAGATCGAATTACGTTAAGTCTGTACATATGTACAATATTACATGTACCTCCCTTGATGGTAAAATATGCTAAGTTACCGCCATTACAATCACGTGACCGTTCGTATAAACGGTCCGAGATTCTGTAAACGTTTACGGCCCGAAATCGAAACGTTACCGTTTACACGTGTAAACGTCAGAGCCTTACCAACAAATTAGTTTTATTACATTTGTATATATTATCCCTTGTGCAACCTATGTAGAGCCAGATCAGCCAGTACATTCATGCCATCTGATCAGGGTCTGCACTGTTTCCTTTTGTCAGAAACCTCCTACTTAAATGTGAAAAAGTGTAGATCCTGATCAGATGGTACAGATGTGCCAGCTGATCTGGATCCACACTGTTGCCCAGGCAATCAAGGCATATTTATGAAGCAAAGTGTTAAGGAAGCAAGCATACAACATAATGGTTTCAATGACTTGTATATATTTTATGCTAAAATTTCAACCGTTGTTATTGTTACTGAATAAACAGAGATTCTCTATCATAAAAAAGCGTTCATATTCTCTGCTTTGTTGTTAACATTGAAATTAAATATAAATTGTCAGACACATTTGAAAAAAGTTAAGTAAAATCTCAAACTGGGATTCAAACCATGAATCGCTACAGAAAGTGAAATAAAAGCTCTGCACTCCTTCTGTCACAACTATCTCAGTAATGCTGAAAGAATGATTAAGTTTTAGTAACCGATTTGCTGTCCCTAATCTGGGATTGCAGGCTGCACATACTGTAAGGATCAGTCACCTTTATTATGTGGAAGTGACATCACTTTCTTGAAATACATTCAATCCTTTTTTGAATGTAATCTGAGCATTTATAATGAATGTTCAACCCTTAATGCATGTTGCTATTCTTAATAAAAAATGCATTATACAATATATATGTATATATAAAAAAAAATCAAATATGTTAAAGAATGGTTTCTTTCACTTTGACATATAGTTGCTCTGTTAAATTAGAAATCCAATTTCATTTAACAAACAGAAATAAGTCTACAATGTCTTATTATTTCAAGTTATTCCATTCCAATTTTATATTGCCAACATTGTACATAAACCTCCCATTTGTTTTGTAAACGCTGATGGTACAGGCAGTGGTTACTCCAGCGCCTGCAGCGCTTTGATTATATTATTGCGCTGAGCATTTCAGTCTAAAAGATTTGCACTTTGAAATTTGCCAGATCGACTTACGTAAAGTCTGTACATATGCACAATATTACATGTACCTCCCTTGATGGTAAAATATGCTAAGTTTAAAACCGCCCAGAATGTCAATCATTGTGGGTGGCAGAATATAGGCAGACTTGAAATGTCCTTGATAGAAGGGGGGGGGGGGGGTAGGATAGTATTTACTCGCGGATCTCTTGTATGATTTGCTGGGCGCTGCTGGTGTATTTGTATGACTTTGGGATTATCCATACATCCAATAATGTCACAACAGCAGGTTACAAGTGCCAAATTGGCTGTGAAAAGTCTCCCCGTACATCAGTTCATTGTCATCAGTTTCAAATTACCTCCTTTGCTGATAATATGCTTAAATAAAGCCTTGCAGGAAAATACACGCTGGGCAGAATAATAGATGTCCATTATCTTAAAAAGCAACATGATAATAACAATTCTGCAATATTTTCCCAGGTCCCAATCTTTCACACCAGAATTGGAAACAAGTCACATATCTTTGCAGTCTGATTGGCTGAAATGGGCATCAGAACTTAACCAATGGAAAGCTAAAAATAATTGAGTTTCCATACTCAATGAATTTGTAACCTGTGGAACGCGTCTCATAACAGGGATGTCAGGAATGATTGTAATTGTCTGTTTTATTATATATGTATATAATATATATGTGAAATCATAAATTCATGTATAATAATTGTATTGATTAGAGTAAATTTGTTTTCATCACACAGATTGATGCACTAACAATTCTGCTTGACATAGATAATGTCATTTTGTAAAAGTTATTAACTTAGTGGATTTTGTGATTTGAAGACGTTTTGGTCTAAAGGAAAAATTATGCAAATTTGTATGGTAGCCTGTAACCATTGTATTGTCAAACATAATGTAAATATAAAGGGACCGGTTTCAACTTTTGGAACAAGAAGTTGTTTAACAGCAACCAAAAAGTTGTGTAAATACAACACTGGCTGGCTTAAAGTAGTTAGCGAGGCCAATATTTGTGCTACCGAAAGGTTTCCGCGTTCTCTCCGTGAGCTCGCTCCTCAGAGAGGTTACTTAGTACGTAGTACAATTGTAGTGTTGTAACACGAAGGCGGAATCTGATACACAGTGTACGGTTCCTTCGACTGCTGCCGTAGTCTCTTATGAAGCCTAGCTTCTCTGAGAAGGCAGCATAGATCGAACAATCTGTTATCAAGATTCATAGAGTGTATAGGAGTTGGACTTCATAGTCCCAACATAATAGTAGTGGCTTACGTCCACAGAGTTGAAGCTGCTCGATAGATAATCAAGATAGATAGTCCATAGAAAGTCGTGGCTTAGAAAGAAACTTGTTGAGGCCAAAACGTCTGTGATCAATTCTAATTAGTTTCCAATAAAATCATTGTAAATCACATAGCTCAACATTTCATTTCAATCATATAAGCAAAGTAGCTTGAGAAAAATTACTATATAGTTGGTATATCAACCACAGTTTAAGGCATCGCCACCTTGTTAACAAACCATTTCATATTGTTCAAAGCTAAAAGATTGAACAGTCTTCAATAAAGACATAGGTTCTCTCGGTAGCTCTTGACAAATTGGGGGCTCGTCCGGGATATTAGTTAACAGAAGGTATCATCAGCTGTGCTTTGTCAACTATATAGCCATATATGGATTACGAAAAGTGGATAACGTTAGGCGAAAGGCTGGGGTTGAAAGGTTCAGAACTTTCAACATACGTTGAAAAGAAGGAGTCTGAGTACCATGAAAGAGAAGAGCGTGCTCAGCGACGTGAGATGGATCGTCTCGAACGCGAAGCCCAAATTCGCAAGGAAGAGGCGCTACTTCTGAAGGAGCAACAAGAAATCGAAGCTCGACGTCTTGATGAACAACGGCGATACGAGCTAGAGATGAAAGATAGAGAGATGGAGCTTCTCCGTCTAAAGGCTGAGCTAGGTGACAAGGCTGCATCAACAACAGAGTTTGTGAACAGCAAGTCTCTGCGACCTAAGCTGCCGAAATTTGAAGAGTCCAAAGATGATATGGACGCATACATAGAACGTTTTGAACGCTTTGCCAAGAGCCAGAAGTGGGATGAATCGACATGGGCTGTGAGTTTAAGCTCACTATTAACTGGCAAAGGTTTGGAAGTGTATACAAGCATGCCTCCAGAAGAGGCCAACGATTACAAAGCATTAAAGAAGGCTGTGTTGAAACGCTATCAGCTGACCGAAGAGGGGTTCAGGCTGAAGTTCAGAGATAGCAAGCCATTACAGGGCGAAACTGTATTCCAGTTCATTGCAAGGCTGAGAAGATATTTCAATAGATGGACAGAGATGGCAGAAATAGAGGATACGTACAAAGCTCTGTCAGATCTCTTGATAAGGGAACAATTCATTCAAAGTTGTTCTCAGGACTTGGCTCTGTTCATAAAAGAAAGAATGCCAAGATCGGTCGAAGATGTGACCAGGCTGGCCGAGCAATATATAGAAGCCCATGGAGGGTCGATCACATGTAACAGAAGTTCCAAGGCAAGCCATACGCCAAATAAGGCAGCCAAACCAAATGACCAGAATAAGGAGACAACACAAAAGTCTAGCACAAGCAATTCTAGGCCGACGTGCTTTAACTGTAACAAAGTTGGTCATCTTGCACGAGACTGCCGATTTCGCGATGTGTCGAAAGGAACACAAAAGACTGGGAAAAATGACGAAGGTCGAGCAAATGACAAAAAGGTTTCAGCATTATGCATGCGTGCTTCTATAAACGAAAATATAGAGAACGGCCAACTTAAGCTAGCAAATGGCGAATCAATGCCAGTCATCACAGGAGCATGTACCATTGAGATGTTGGAAGGTGAGCGTAACTTAGACATACGAACAGGGTATGTCGGAGACAGAGAGGTGAGGGTCCTTAGAGACACAGGCTGTGAGCTAGCAGCAGTCCGGAGGGAATTAGTTCGTGATGATCAGTTGTCAGGAAAGCAAATAGTTATGATAACTATCGATGGCCAAGCTAAGACTGTTCCAACTGCTAAAGTAAGCATTAACACTCCATATTACCAAGGAGAGATAGAGGTCATGGTGCCAAAATCACTCATATGTGATCTTGTTTTAGGCAATATACCTGGTGTGCTTGACAAACCAGACCCAAACTGGACTAAGCATCAGGAAACAAACACCTCTATACTGGAGTCAAAAGTTGCTGCAGTCATGACAAGAGCCCAAGCTAAGAAAGCTGAGCAACCGATCAGCGCATTGAATGTCCCAACACCCTCTTGTAGCTCAGAGATCAATGGTGATTCATTGAAACATGCTCAAAAAGAAGACACGTCGTTGAACAAATTATGGTCACACGCGTCGAACAACAAGGAGATGATGACCAAAGGTGGTCATAAATATAGATATGAAGACCGCAAAGGTGTCTTATATCGGATATTTGAACAGAAGAGAGGTTCAAACATAGTTGAGACTATTCAGATTGTAGTCCCAAGTACATTTAGGAAAAGAGTTATGGAGCTTGCCCATGAGTCAATAGTTGGAGGGCATCTTTCTGCAAAGAAGACAGAAGACAGAATCATGACAAGCTTCTATTGGCCTGGCATTACTAGTGATGTAACTAGGTTCTGTCGCTCATGCGACATATGCCAGAAGACCATTCCAAAGGGAAGGGTAACCAAGGTTCCATTAGGCCAGATGCCTATCATTGATGTGCCGTTTCACAGAGTGGCTGTGGATCTCATAGGACCAATCACGCCAGTATCCGAAAGGGGAAATCGTTATATACTGACTGTGGTTGACTATGCAACAAGATATCCTGAAGCAGTAGCGCTACCCAGGATAGAAACAGAGCGAGTTGCTGAGGCATTGCTCGACATATTCGCCAGAGTAGGCTTCCCAACTGAGATGTTAAGCGACAGAGGTTCCCAGTTCACCTCTGATATGATGCGTGAAGTCAATAGACTGGTCTCAGTAAAACAGCTATTCACAACACCCTATAATCCAAAGTGCAACGGATTATGTGAAAGAATGAATGGGGTTTTGAAATCTATGTTGAAGAAAATGTGTCAAGAAAGACCGAAAGACTGGGACAGATATCTGTCTGCTGTGTTGTTTGCATACAGGGAAGTTCCACAAGCGAGTACGAGTTTTTCACCATTTGAACTCCTGTATGGCCGAACCGTTAGAGGCCTAATGCAAGCTCTTAAGGAACTATGGACAGAGCAAGAAACACCTGAGGCTAGAAACACATATGAGTTTGTGTTAGATTTAAAGCAGCGTTTAGAAGAAACCTGCAAGGTAGCCAGGGAAAGCCTCAAAGAATCACAGCAGACTTATAAGCACCACTATGACAAGTCTTCTAGACCAAGAACCTTGAAAGTGGGTGACAAAGTGTTGGTCCTTCTACCAACGAGCAATAACAAGATGATGCTTCAGTGGAAAGGTCCTTATGAAGTGGTAGAGGTAATCAATAAGATGGATTACAGAGTAAAGGTCGAAAACAGGATAGCCACATACCACATCAATTTACTGAAACGGTATGAAGAAAGAACAGACGTTGTCTCTGCGACTGTGGCTATCATTGAGCCGGAAAGTGACGACCATTTAGGTGCCGTGGACGATGAAAACCTCCTGCAACTGCCAAATGTTACAGCGGGGGAAACATACAAAGATGTGCAAATAAACACAGAGCTGTCGCTTGAACAGAAGAACCAGGTATTGGAGCTCTTAAAAGGGTTCAGCGACATATTCACGGAGCAACCTGGATGCACAACGTTGGCCGAGCATAGGGTTGAGCTAACCAGCACAGCTCCTGTACGGGTAAAACAATACCCAATACCGTATGCAAAGAGGAAAGATGTGGAAGTAGAAGTACAGGCTATGCTCGAAGCCAAAATCATCGAACCAGCCACATCAGAGTATAACTCGCCCATAGTGATGGTGCGAAAGAAGGATGGCAGTAATAGATTTTGCATTGACTTTAGAAAGTTAAATGCCGTCACCAAGTTTGACACAGAACCAATGGGCAATGTTGACGACATAATGGCTAAGCTTACAGCCGACAAATATTTTACAAAGGTCGATTTGGCCAAAGGCTATTGGCAAATCCCAGTTGCTGAAGACTGTCGTCAATATACGGCATTTACAACGGAGTCCGGAACTTATCAATTCCGAAAAATGCCCTTTGGCATGGTGAATTCAGGTGCTACATTTAACCGAATGATGCGTAGATTGCTCGCAGGCTGCCACAATACAGACAACTATGTCGACGATGTTCTGGGGCATACAGTATCTTGGGATCAACACCTCGAAATGTTGAGAGAGCTGTTAACCAGAATTAGAAGTGCCGGCCTAACAGTTAAGCCTTCTAAATGTCTTTTAGGCTTTAGCAATATCGGATTCACCGGACACATGGTCGGGAACGGTATTCTTCAGATGGAGGAAGAAAAGTTGGAGAAAATCCGTCTAGCTGAAGTACCAACCACAAAGAGACAAGTTAGGGCATTTCTGGGCTTGGCCAGCTACTACAGGCGGTTCATCCCATCATTTGCTGAGACAGCCGCGCCGCTGACTGATCTCACAAAGAAAGGTCAGCCAAACAAAGTAAACTGGGGCATGGCACAAGACAAGGCCTTTAAGTCACTGAAGGACCAATTAACGCGGGCACCGATTCTCCGTTTGCCTGATTTTGAAAGGAGTTTCATCCTTCAGTGTGATGCTTCGGAGAATGGCATAGGAGCTGCATTGTTACAGCACCATGACGATGGCCTGTTTCCCATTGCATTTGCCAGCAAAAAGTTGCTCCCACGTGAAAGAAACTATTCCGTGATAGAGCGTGAATGTTTGGCAATAGTATTTGGGATACGAAAATTCCAGAAGTACTTATATGGTACAAAATTTGTGATACAGACAGATCACAATGCTTTGTCTTACATACAGAAAAGTAAGATTGAGAACAGCAGAAAAATGAGATGGGCATTATTTCTGCAAAACTACAATTTCACAGTTCAGGCAATCAAAGGTTCAGAAAACTTTCTTGCCGATTATTTAAGCAGACAGTAATCAGTCCTAAAAATCATTCATGAAGACTTGAAAACGAAAGATCGTTTTCTTAAGAAGGGGGCTATTTGTCAGGAATGATTGTAATTGTCTGTTTTATTATATATGTATATAATATATATGTGAAATCATAAATTCATGTATAATAATTGTATTGATTAGAGTAAATTTGTTTTCATCACACAGATTGATGCACTAACAATTCTGCTTGACATAGATAATGTCATTTTGTAAAAGTTATTAACTTAGTGGATTTTGTGATTTGAAGACGTTTTGGTCTAAAGGAAAAATTATGCAAATTTGTATGGTAGCCTGTAACCATTGTATTGTCAAACATAATGTAAATATAAAGGGACCGGTTTCAACTTTTGGAACAAGAAGTTGTTTAACAGCAACCAAAAAGTTGTGTAAATACAACACTGGCTGGCTTAAGATAGTTAGCGAGGCCAACTGGCTGGCTTAAAGTAGTTAGCGAGGCCAATATTTGTGCTACCGAAAGGTTTCCGCGTTCTCTCCGTGAGCTCGCTCCTCAGAGAGGTTACTTAGTACGTAGTACAATTGTAGTGTTGTAACACGAAGGCGGAATCTGATACACAGTGTACGGTTCCTTCGACTGCTGCCGTAGTCTCTTATGAAGCCTAGCTTCTCTGAGAAGGCAGCATAGATCGAACAATCTGTTATCAAGATTCATAGAGTGTATAGGAGTTGGACTTCATAGTCCCAACATAATAGTAGTGGCTTACGTCCACAGAGTTGAAGCTGCTCGATAGATAATCAAGATAGATAGTCCATAGAAAGTCGTGGCTTAGAAAGAAACTTGTTGAGGCCAAAACGTCTGTGATCAATTCTAATTAGTTTCCAATAAAATCATTGTAAATCACATAGCTCAACATTTCATTTCAATCATATAAGCAAAGTAGCTTGAGAAAAATTACTATATAGTTGGTATATCAACCACAGTTTAAGGCATCGCCACCTTGTTAACAAACCCTTTCATATTGTTCAAAGCTAAAAGATTGAACAGTCTTCAATAAAGACATAGGTTCTCTCGGTAGCTCTTGACAAGGGATTGGCTTAGGTTATCAAAACGGAGATAAATATTTCCATTTTCCAAGAGACGTCAGCTAGGATTTTGACTTAAGGTTTGAAACATATAAATTTACAGGTGCACCCATAAAATACCAGTGCAGCGCCATTTCAAATAGCGATGGATCTACATTTTTATACGTTCATCGTATATATTTATACGTCTATCGCATAAATTACCGGTGCACCTACCTTTCGATTTTGACCCTTTCGCTATTTATACCCTAATTGATAATAGCCAATCAAAATTTGCTTTACATTCGCCATTTTATGCTCTTGCAGGTCAGAGGACAGTAAATAGAAAAGCCTTTCGCGAATTGGACAATTTTGTCTAGGGACGATTCGGGCTTACTTTATTTTCAAAGTTTTATTATCCAAAACTATAGAGAATAAAATTTTTTTTTTCAAAAACGTAAAGTGACTTTAATTATATACTTTAAAATAAAAATGATTTTTAAAACACTGTTTGAAGGGTGATTTGTGGCACTGTAATGAAGTTGGTACTTTTCTTTTTTTAGGGTTGAAGATTTATTTACATTCTGGGGGATTTTATCTTTCGATTTAAAATCCTCAGAGAATGAGTTGGTGAAGACCCCGATTTCTTGCCATTTTTGTTTTGCCCAAGAGTGTCACTTTGCAAATCTGTTGTAGATTTGGAGATAGTCGTGTAAACTAAATCAAAGGAGGACCAAATCTTATAATATAACTCTATGGGAAACTATTTAGCAGTCTCTGACCTGCAGTGTTAACGATAGGTGGAAAGTTGCAGTGAACGTTTACTCGTTTTAAAAATGCTTAGATTGTTTATTTAATTTTGACTATATTAAAAAATATGTTGATAATTTAAGAACACAAAAATAAAAATAAAAAGTAACTTTTTGTACTATTTTAAAATTAATAGTTTCAGCAAAATCAACTGTTTGAACCAAAGGGTTGTGATTGGTTTATCATTTTAAATTTGCAGGTGCACTTGTAAAATTATCGGTGCATCGGTAATTTATACGTTGAGCACATAAAATTTATACGACGGAATCATATTTTTGTAGATCCACTGCCAATTTACAGGTTCACTTTCAATTTTCAAAAAATGGTGCAACGCTAATTTACAAGTGCACCAGTAAATTTATACGTTTGACGCATCAATTTATAGCTGCACAAGCACTTGTTACCTTTTGAGTCTTTTCGTAAACTATACTCGTCTTCAAAATTTGGTAGCGCGTAGCAGTTAATTGTGACATCCATCGCAAAAATTTAATTTCGATGGCCAAAAATACGAAAAAAAAAACCGGTAATTTGGAATTTTTGTGTTTTATCATGGTGTTACCATCGCAAGCAAAATCGTGCATAAATATTTGCATTCTGTTTTTTGTGACGGTTTCTGTGAGGCAAGCGTTTCAACCAATTCCGGATAGTGTAATTGTGAATGAGCAGAAAGGGTGGATTTCAGAGTCTGAATTCTTTTCAAAGGTTAAAATGGTGAACAGTAACACTCAAAGCTAGATGATGTGGCTGGTTAGCCTATATTTCATGTCCCAAAGTCATTAGCACCCTACTTCAGAGATATCCAAGACAAAGATGGTAAAGTGTTATTTAAAGTAACTGGGTCACCAGTATCTAGCAACCAACCATGGCCAGCTTCATATGATGAGGGGTGGAGTTATGCTACCATGTGGTTATATCGTTTCTACCCAGTGTAAAGATGTCGTTAAAGTTGAATCAGATGCACTCATTTTATAATAATACAGCAATACCTGAAGGCTTTGTAACTTGCGATGGCATGAGTATTTAAAATACTGCTACTGTAAATATTCTTTAATCAAAATAACTAACTTAACTGCATAGTTATGTTATTTTATTTATTACACATTATCTTCAAAATTATTTTGAACCCTAAGACAGAAAACTTGTGAAAATGTATTCCGTATGTTAAAACCAATACACATCTGTCAAAAACACATAAAGCGATGCCCCTGATTTGTATTCGGAGTTGATTTAATTAACCGGAATTGGTTGAATGGGTCTATTAATAACTGTTACATTTGTGAAAGTAAATACATGCGGACACTTAAATAATTGCAACATAATTATTTTTGTAAGACCTTTTGCTTACTATTAAACAAAACACAAAATTGCATCAGATGTTATTTTTACAAGTTATTTTCCTTAATCCAAAGTTCGTTGCGCATCTGTTTCTGAAAGACGTGGTCGCAAAAGTGCTGTAAGAATTACTGTATTAACAAAGTGCACTCGCATCGTATAATGCTAGTATTGCCTTTGCATCGTGCTCTAGCACCTTCGCATCGTGTTCTTGGGTCGTCTTATCGTTCTTTCGACATTTGGGTGAACTAGCGAGGACACGATAACAGGATGCGAAGTAACGGTATCACAATACAACGATATGATGTGAATGCCGCTGTTTTGCATCGTGTGAACGGACCTGCATGCCGTATTATCGTGCTATCTCGCGCTTTCCCATCTTGTTGTCTCAATACAGCCCTTACCAAAACGAAATCAATAGGGCCAAACAACGGTGTCCGGCACAGTACACCGTAACTGTCAATCAAAGATGATTTTGGAAATTCCAAACTTTCTGTTTAAAATGTTATTTTATACATTTTCAATAAAAATAATAATAGAATTAATTAGTTTATATCAATCGATTCAAAACTGGATATATTGAAGGTATTTATAGTTAAAATGTTAATATTTAAATCTAAAAAACAATGTAATAAATTAATTGTCGTATTCGTCAATATTGATCCGAAAGTAAACAAAAAATTGAATTAATACAATGCCAAAAAAAAAACAGTGAATGAATAATCATTGATGACGTTAAATTTATTGATAATGTTAATTAGAGTTTTTAATTTTATTTTCACAGATTGTTTATCAGCTTATGCATAGATACATCTATTTATGTACTAAATACTATGAAATGGTCACGTTGTGTTGTTTTGAGCTAGGCCTACAGTAAATATGTTGTTAAATTATTAAGGTAGATAGCTTTTGTCCTTTCATTTTTGTTTACTAGAAACTTTCATCAGGGGGTACAGACTAAATGGTGACTGCCGTACTTTAAGCGAGGAATTTGGTGGCTGCTTTCCTATATGGCAATCTATAGAATCGTGAAATTTTGATACTTGTGCGGATAATTTCACTCGGTAAGGACATTATATTCAAATATTTCCTTTAATGACATGTCCCATTCGGAACTACGATGTTTACGCTTGACACAATTTATTGCACATAACAGCATCAGTTACTTAATTATCAGTGGATTGTTCGGAATTTCCAGATTCGTAACGCTTTCCTCCATATATAGGCATTTACTGCACAAGCAAACAGTGTAGATCCAGATCAGCTGGCACATCCTTGCACTGTTCACTTTTAAATTATTACAAAAAAAGAAACCAGTGTAGATCTATATCAGATGACAAAGATGTGCCAGCCAGCTGATCTAGATCTACACTGGTTAAACACGCAATACAACCTGAATAATAGAGTAAGGAGTTAATAGACAATGAGTCGAGGTAAGTGTAACTTTCAGCACATGCTTATCTCTTTACTCTATAGATATACCTGTATTACATGTGTGAACAGTGTAGATCCAGATCAGCTGGCACATCTTTAATGTCTGAGCAGGATCTACAGTGATGACTTTTAGATAAATAAGATTACCTCTTACCAAAATGTAAGCAGTGCAGATCTATATCAGACTGCACAGATTTGCCAGCAAGCTGATCTTGATCTACACTTGTTGCACACACAATAAAACTTGTATATATGATGTAAATAGTTAGTAGAAATATAGTCGAGGAATGTGTAAATTTCAGCACATGCTTAATCCTTTACTCTATATAAGAACACACAGTGAAGATCACAATCACCTGGCACATCTGTGCCATCTGATCAGGATCTACACTGTTCACCTTTATATTCATTAGCTTACTTCAGATCATGATGCTACAAGTGCAGATCCAGATCAGACAGTCAAAACGGCCAGCTGATATATATCTACACAGGTTTCACATGTGTTTAAATGGGTATCCAAGGAGTAAATGGTTAATAGTCGGTACAGCAAAGTACATAATTTCCTTTTAGATGAAGCATTATTTTGGACAAGAGTGCAGTAGATCAATAAAAATTTTAGTTCATTTAATCTATCTGGCTTTTTAAGTTATTCCATCATTTTTCAACTGTTTTTCCTTGTTAATCTCTGTGCCATCTTTGTGTTTTTTCATGTGGTAACTTCTGCTTCCAGCCTGGGTGAAACATTTCCCACACACATCACAGCGGTACGATCTCTCACCTAAAACAAAGAAAACATGTATGATTTTAACTGGACTTATTTTCTCTGCCACAGAAAAGCGCCCATGCTCTTTAATTTGTTGGAAACTGCAGGATTTCTCCTCTAAGGGAGAATGAGTAAACCTATTTTATGTTACTTTTTGGTAAAAAACTGCACGATTTTCAATTTTGTAACAAATTTTCAGAAGGAAAGTGACCTGTACACAGTCTCTACTAAAGAAGGAAACTCATTTAACAATAAGCAAAGCAAGTAAAATTAATGAGATTATGTAATTTTTTAAGTTATCATTTCAGAATTAAAGATAAGCCAGTATAAGCTGACAACCTCACAATACATTTCATACAGCAGTTTAGAATTTTGTATAAAGTCCAGTTTTGCATCATGACCATGAAATGGTGTAAAAACTTATAATAGAAATGGCAGTGAAGTAAATTAAATATCTTGCAAAGTGACAAAACAGTCACATTCAAAGAAACTAGAGTCATTACATATATAACCTACCCAGTATACCCCGCCCAGTTTTATTCAAACACATGTAAATAACTAACCTGTATGGGTTATTTTATGCTTCTTTAGTGACGACAGTTCCGCAAAAGATCTGTTGCATCCATTAATATCACAGGTATACGGCTTGTCTCCTAGAGGAATATATCATGTTATTTTAATTCTTTACACCACATACCCATGAAATTCATATTAAACACATCCCCTGAAAATTACTTTAGTTAAGCTTTATTTATAATCCACTATCCTTCAAATCTAACATTCAAATAAAAATATGTGCCCAACTTTCAGAAAAAGTAACATGCCATGGGTGTTTTAAAGAAATTAAACAGGTTTTATCAGACCAGTGTAGATCCAGATCTGCTGGCACATCCATGCCATCTGATCGAGATCTACTGTCATCTACACTGTTCGCTTGTTGCTTAGAAATAACCTCATTAATCTACACAGTTTGACAATTGTTCAGTCCATAATAGGTACTCAACTTTCAGAAAAAGTAACGTGCCATGGGTGTTTTTAAGAAATTTAAATCTGTTCCGGTTTTACTGTATACGAGACCAATGTTAATCCACATCAGCTTGCACATTCATGCCATCTGATCAAGATCTACACTGATTGCTTGTTGCATAGAAATAACCTAATAATGAATCTACACTTATTGACCATGGGATAACAGCCATGTCCCATGGAGTAAAGTGTTAACCCATAAAATTACCTATAAGTTTTTAGAAAATAATAGCTAACTGGACGTTCTTTTCAATACAGTAACAACTAAACAATTCAAACAAAAACTACCACAGACACCATTTCTCAAGACATGCTTCAATAACTGTTTACTCCATATATAAGACTTATTTGCACATGTGACAAGTGTAGGTCCAGATCAGCTTGCACATTCGTTCTTTATGTTCAGGATCTGCACTGTTCACATTTCGGTCAGAAATAACCAAATAAATCAATAAGCTAACAGTGCCATTGGTTCTTGATCTAAAGTATTTGCCCACACAATAAAGGCATATACATCGAGGAAAGGGATAATGTAACTAGAATTTGTCCTGGCATACTTATGCCCTCGGTGTTGCAACAAAATTTGTAATAACAAAGGGCCATAACTCTGGTAAAATGGTTGCAGGGAAAAATCCTTCCTCTACAATCATCTACACATCCTGCTTGATCATCTGTGTGAGAAATCTGCCTGATAGTTTAGGAGGATTGAGTTGATGCCACAAGATTTGGGGACGTACAGGGGACATACAGACAGACATTCCCACAGATGGACATTTGTTGAGTATTTCTTGTGTTTAAAACTACCCAACAAACAGAAAATGTACCCAATAAGACACAACAGAATGAACGGAATGAATGGGAATAAAAGTTCATTAAGCACTTATTGGGAAGCACTTATTGGATATTTTGGTACCTAACAAGTGCCTAGCAGTGGGCTCGGACGGATGTACGTACAGAAGTACAAGTGATACTCTATATGCCTCCTACTTTGTGGGGGCATAAAAATCAATAAAGTATACCAGAATAAATTCTCGTATGATTTTTTCAGATTGCCAGCTGTATGGAAACTTTTGTCACAATCTTTACACTTGAACATCTTCTCATTCTGGTGGGATCTCGTATGTACATCAAGGTGCTGAGCCTTTGTGAACAGTTTACCACATTCCACACACTGGAAACTCTTCTCTCCCCTGAAAATACATACAGTCAAACCTGTCTTTAGAAGCGACCTGAGGTTGTGACAAAAAGTGGCTGCTGAAGACAGTTGGCTGTTAAAGACAGTAAAAAATTAGAACAAAATGTCAGTTAAGGACCTGTTCAAACTGGCTGTTTAAGACGGCTGCTATCAACTTTATTCTCTACAATGAAGCCTTAGTCAGCTAATGAATCATAATTTCTGTTGGTGTGCATGGTGAAGTATTTCTTTAAGTGGCGTGGCTACAATGAAAGCCACTCATAATTTATTGGACTGCACACAATGTTTTTGCATGTGGCGTTGACGAGCATGCATGTTTTGCCACCAGTTGCTATGAAGTGGTGTGCCATTGTTCACTTGGTTGTAAACATGGCTGTACCAAAAATCATTGAAAAAGCCATAATATCATGAATTCTTCTCATTATTTCTATAATAATGTGAGTATTTATATGTGTAAATATAAATGTTGAATTGATATTTGATGTTCTTCCACATATAAAAAAAAATTGGACAGTTTAAAGTAAGTTTGAAGCTATGTTTGTAAATCATTTTGTTAAATAAAATGTTGTTCAGCAATTCGGATAATTTCAATAGCAACTTTACCATGATTTGATTCAAATATCAAACGACCCATGAAAAGATTAACTCCATCAATACGGGTGTAGATCCAGATAAGCCATCCATGATGTCTGAGGAGGATCCACACTGTTGGTCAGAAATAACTTAATGAATAAAAAAAGCAAACAGTATAGATCCTGATCAGATGGCAAGGATACGCCGGCTGGTCTGGTCACATTTTGGACAGAATTAACCTAACAAATCTAATAGCGAACATTTTAGATCCTGATCAGATGGCACAGATGTGCCAGCTTGTCTGGATCTACACTATTTCCTATTTGATAACAGCAATATTCCATGGAGTAAAGGATTAAACATAAACTGTAGCAGATATCTTACGTATGTGTAAGAAGATGATAGCTCAGATGACTTCTATAGGTGAAGGTCCTGCCCCAGCTCGGATGAGGGCAAGGGTAGATATGGTGGCTGCTTGCATGCTCTTCCAAGTCAGCCATACAATCAAACACTGCAGCACATGAATTACACGCAAACACTACACATTCATCAAGTGTGCTCTCTGTCAATAAAAAAAGCCAACATAGGAAATATAATGCACATGTATGCATTCAACTGATACCAGTGCTGTAATATTTGTTTTAATGCAAGTGCCTGCGTAGATCTTTATCAGCGGACATGTGGGTGCTGTCTGATCGGGATCTGCACTGGTGGCATCATGGTAAGAAATAACCTAATGAATCAAGAAGCAAAAAGTTCCAATCCTGATCAGACAGCACTGTAGCAATATTGTGGCTCCACCATTACTTTACAGGCATTCAATGGCTTCTACTGAGCCAAATCCTAGTTTGATGGTCACGAGTTGGGGCTATGTCATCTCACCTCTGTAACACCCTGGCCAAAGTCGGAGCCACCCTGTCTCCAACTTGGACAGAACCCATGCCAGTTTACTACAGTTTCACCCAGTGGTCTTACACTGGAGAAGCAGATTATGCTGGAAGGGCTGATGCCCAAAATCTCCACGCAATTGGTTATTAACATTGTACAACACCGGAGCCACTTCCAGTTGAGCACAAATCCCCAGCATCTGATTGGCTGAAATGAAGCCGAATTTTATTTCAGCCAATGAGATGGCTCACATTTGAGACTGGTTTCAAGTAAAAGTTTTATGATCACTCATAAAATGGTCTGTGTCCACAATAATTTAATTATAACGAGACCAGTTTTAAATCTTAACTATCTGATTGGCTGAAATGAATGAAGTATAGTTTCATTTCATCCAATCAGATGCTTGAGATTTGAGACAAGTAACCTGCTGCGGAGTAGGGACTGCTTGTTGCCGATTTTTGCTTAGGGTGATTATGAATAGCTGATTTGTCAACGGCTTTATTATTGTCACGCTGCTTGTTTTCATCTGATTGACTTTAACCATCTTTAACGTTAAGAGACTGGTCATCACTGAGTTTCTTATCAAAAGTTTTTTGATTGAGGTTAATGAACATCTCCCGTTTAATTTCTCACAATTCCTGTTATAATCACATGTAGACTGTGTCACATCTTCAAATTCTAGTTTCCTCTTTTTGGAATTTAATTCTAGATTTTGGGTTTCATTAACACTATCATTGCTAGTTTTCGTATAACTAATTTTGTTATAGAGCTAATTACCATCTAGGCTGGGTTTTTCTGCTTGGTTTTGCTGACTGCATGCTTGGAATACATTTCTTTCATCAGTCTGTTGTTTATTACATGTATGAGATTGTGTTGATAAATAGAAGTCAAATTACTACTTTGCAAAAAATCTTAATTTGATTTTTGTTTAGACGCATCACTGCAATTCGAGGAAACATATCTTGAAGTGTCACATAAATTCTGAACCTTTTGTAAACCAGACAGATCTTCATGTGAAATGTCAGAAAAGTGGTCAATATCACACACAGTATGTGCACTAGTTAATTAATTTGTCATTAAGGTATGTGAATTAGGCAGAGAAGGGTTTCAAATACTATGGAGATTTCCTATTTCAGTACATACATTTTTACATTCATCACTGGGTTTATTTGAATTTTCAACCTGTGCAGACAGAAGGCAGAGACAAAACATTACCAGAGGAAAAAACATTAGTTTTGTTAGGGTTATGTCCCTTGTTTTCTTGATTTACACTCAACATGTGTTCTTTGCTGTCCTCTGTTTCATCTGAACAGATTGTTTCGATTTCTGTAACATCAAATTTATGTAGATCGAATTCCGTAATAATGTATTCCTGCATAATAGCCTCCTGGGTCTGGCGGCTGCAAGAGCATGTATCTCGTTAAGCCTTCGGGGAGATAACTGTAGAAGGTTAAACAAGCTTGGACCGTTCTCATCATCACTAGAATTTAACGTGTTCAAGAGCAGAGCTATGTGACTGGTAAAGTGACTGGACGAAGAGTCGCCATTACCTAAACTCGGGAAAAGCTCATCAAGAATTAACATTTCTGAAAAGATAAATTTACACACTCACAAAATTACATTTACATTAAAATACCACTGTTAAGACCACCTTTGTAACTTGGCAAAAGTTGTCTAAATGGTAGGGTGGTTTCTAATTTAGGGTAGAAAATAGTGCAAAATTGTAAAATTACAAAATCATAATTTAACTTTAAAAGTAAAAGAACTACTGATCATAAGTCGCTTTTATCTACGTGTAAGAAGAGGCAACATATAAAAATTTGTTTATGATAACCAATTAACCAGTGTTGAAACCTAATACATTTGGTTTATCAACATATTCTTTACTCACTTAGTTATTGGAAAATCTATGTTTTTCATTGGTCAGCATTGAATAGTGATCTGCTTAGTTTCAAAATAATTAGGTTTGTGTGATCTATAGATAAAAAAATCACATAGCATAATCACCTTGAAATACGGATTGTTATTATATCATGGGTAAGATGCGCGCCAATCTAAAAACTGTTATAAGAAAATAATCTCATTATTATTTTAGTGGTACATGGAAATCGGCGTGTTCCTTGGCATCTGGCAAACTGGCTCTCTATATATATTACTTGAGTAGAGGTTATCAATTATCAATATTCATACCAAATTTGATGACAATCGGATAAAAATGTGATCTTTATTGCGTTAACAAAAGTTTTGCTTTAATCTGACCTAGTGCCTTTGTTTTTGACCCAAGATGACCCAGGTTCGAGAGGGATTGAGCCGCCACCAAGACAAACATTCTGACCAAGTTTGATGACCATAACTTAAAAGTGTGGCCTCTATCGCGTAACCAAAAGTTGACGACGGACGACGGACATGATGGACCTTTTCTGACTAAATAGCTCACTCGAAGCCTTTGGCTCAAGTGAGCTAAAAATATTAATACGTTTCAATAAATTTTAAGATACCAGTATGATACGTGCTGCATTCTCTGGTGAAGTTTGAGTCCGCACCAAATATTCATTCTCAATCAATCACACACTAGCATAGCAATTGGATCTTATAATAAAATTCTAGAACCATAAAACGAGTGAAATCTATGTGTAAGTCATTTTACCAAATTTGCTTTTGAAACATTTGGAAATGGGAATTATTTAATGACTACTCCGAGATGGAACATTGATACCATGTTCGATGCTCATGGTTACAAAAACCCGATATCACGAAGCCGAAAAGTGCGTGGAGAAATTATTAGTTGAGTTCTAGTACCTTCGCTTCGTGTGTCTTTCATAGTCTTTTTGTTGATTCGACATATGGTCCAAAGGGTGAGGTCACCATAATAAAGTTTGAAGGAACGTTACGACCTAATGATATGAATATAATGCCTCGCATCGTGTTTACCGACATTCGCATCATATTATTCTAGCAAGGTATTATCTTGCTATCGCATCTTGATCTCTCGATTTCCCATCATATTGTCCTAAAAGAGCCTTTATTAAAGAAGAGATCGACCTTTTGTAACATCTATGGCCTGTAGGGCACTCCGTAACTTTCTGCTTGTCAATCAAAGATGATTTTGGAAATTCCCAACTTTCTGTTTGAATAGTGTTATTGTATATTTTCAAAAAGTATAATAATATTGTATTATATCGATCGAATAACAAAAAATTGGAAATATTTAAGGTAAATGTATTTATTAATTGAAATGTTAATATCACAATACGTATGACAATATAATATTAACAGGAGTATACAAAGTTTCGTATTCATTTATACTGAATCGAAAGTAAACAAAAATTGAATTATTACGATGCCATGAGAATCAAAATAAGTAAATAAATTATCAATAATCAATCTAAATTTATATACTGGAATCGTCTTTTTGTTGATTTGAGTAGGTATTTTTATTTTCCATGATTGTTTATCAGTTTATGTATACACACATGTATGCACTGTCTATACTTTTATAACTTGTAATACTAAATAGGTATGGTCACACTGAGTCCTTTTGAGCTGCAGAATATAATGTTGTTATATGATTTAGGTAGATAGATTTAGTCCTTTCAATTTGTTTGTTATTACTAAAACCGTTAATATTTTAATGTGTTAACCGCGATAAAGATATTATTTTATAAAAGATATTTCAGGATGTTTCATGTACCGGGATATTATCGTGATATATCGCTGAAGCTGTCCAGTGTGCTGGAAGATGTGGGAGTAACTGAGAGGCTCGTGCTGAAGAGGAGGAGGACTCACCTGCTAATGGAGAATATTGAAACAATTGCATCTAAATTGCAAGGCCTCCACACGTCTGTGCATTACTTTGGTAGTCAGAGTGAGGGGACTACCACCCTCGGACTGCACTCAGACACTGACATTCTGATCTGTGATAATGACGTGAATGTGATAGAGGACTGGGCGGATTGGAAAGCCGGAGCTCTTAATTTCAAGATGATCCAGGATGAGAACGTCTCTCCGGGATATTGTATGTTACAAAAGCTATATAGTGACGTTCCTCAGCCTGAGACTGTTGTAGTGGATGAACATCATGTTAAACTTAGACATGACATTGTGGTGCTGAAAAATTCATTTATGGACAGATTGTGCAAAATTAATCAAGTGAAAAATGGTCCTTCATTCTCATACTCAGCAAGAGAGGGATTTCATGAGATGGACGTGGTTTATGCATTACCTTGTGGAACAATGCCATCCGTAGTTGAGAATTGGATACAAAAACAGATGTCTTATGGAAAACTGTCACCAAACATGAGGAGATATATAGAATGTAACCGTTGTTTTCTCGTTGCTGTTGGTAATACAGGCAGTTCACACGAATGTGTTGAGTGGAGGATATCAACCTCTCACGCCGAAAGGTGTATCATGTTTAACTTAAACATCACTCAGATACATTGTTATGCTATGATGAAAATGATGTTGAAGTCATTTCTGAAACATCCGCAAGACAAGGGACTTTCTAGTTTTATGTGCAAAAATGTCCTTATATTGTGCATTGAAAGGACGCCACCTGAATCATGGTGCCCTGAAAATCTTTTAACAATGGTTACATTTTGTCTTTTTGAGTTACAGAAGTGCATAATTCACAAACAATGTCCACATTTTATTGAGCGTAGAAATAATTTAATGGGCAGGAAATTTTTTCCATCTGTACGCAAATGGTTGTTTACAAAGGTTCAAGACATTATTCATTCGAACGGCCGCGCGCTATTGAAAATAACAACAGACGATTTAGGTCGAAGTCTTCAGACAAAATTAAATGATTGCTTCAATTCAATGGTTCACAACAACGCAACTCCGGATGAGATCTTTCAAAATATTTCCGGTCAGCTGATGGGTGCCTTGGCAGTTAGGGTTAGTGAAAACCATTGTATTATTCTCCGTGAATTATCACTGGGGAGAACGAACTGGGCCAGTTTATTTCAAATGTTAGCTAGAATTTCTTGCCAAGAGGGTAATGTTGCACAAGTAGCATGTCGCTTACTACAGTCGTTTTTATTTTCCAACTTTGGATGTCTTCTAGCATCTAGCAGTTTACAGCAACATAACGCTGTATCATCTGACGCTCTGGTCTGGCTACGTGCAGGTGTGAACTCGGACGTTGCTTTCGGCGGATTGAAACTGGCTAATGTGTGTTATGCTGTTCAGGATATTGACAGTGTGTACAGTATTCTTAGTAGCATCGAAGATAGCTATGATACTGGGTTAGTAGCAGCCGTGTGCAGGTGTTATATTAAACCAGGATTTTACAGGTCGGGAAGATTTGCTGTATATGCAGACAGTCACAATTTACTTTCTATTAAAGATATAACAGCTAATTGTGTGCGATTTCTTCCAAGTGAAATAAACTGTATACCGTGGGAATTACAATATGAACTGTTCAGATCTTCTCAGGATGATCTGTTACATAGAGATGAAGATGATGACTGGATGGACTGGGCTGTAGTGGATTCTCTTCCTTTCCTCTACTTTTTACAGTACAAAACTCACGGCTATCTTCGTTTACCTGGTGATCAACAGCGGGCTCTGAGAAATCTTATCACAGTTATAAACAATCAGTATCAGAATTTTGGACATAGAGAAACAGCATGTAATTTAGCGGGACAATGCATGGAGCAAGAAAACAGACCTTTAGATGCTTTTCAATGCTACGTAAACTCTCTATACATCCGACCAAGAAACAATGCTGCAAACTTTCACATCTGTAGACTGTTATGTCGCGTAATAAGTAGACAGAATGTGCAATAGTTCGGACAGGCGTGACGAAACAACGGCAAGAGAAAAAAAAGAAAGAGGTATTTACTATACCACAATATCGAAGAAATAATATCCTGACGGAATATAAAGAATAAATGAAACAGGTGACAAGAACGATATACGCCATCATTTAATTATCCTAGAGTGATTTTCTATCGCCAGCGTGATAGCTTCACCTTCGTTTCATTGTGACACAATCCTTCTGTGTCATTGCATTTTTACTCAATACTCCTCCCCTATATGTTGATCATTTCTGTGAAATAATTTTAAAATCCGACTTGAAATAGCGGAGTAATGGGCCGGACACGATTTTGCTGCAAGGTCATGATGTGACCTTGACATTCAATGGAAGCGACCAAAATGTTGCGCGTGACACGTCGTTTGGGCAGAATAACAGCTGACCATTATCTTAAAAGACAACATAATAACAACATTTCTGCAATACTTTCCTAGGACCCAATCTTACGAAGCAAGATTGGAAACAAGTCACATATCTTTACAGTCTGATTGGTTAAAATAGACACAGTCTCACAACTTAACCAATGGAAAGCTAGAGATAAAAGACGGGTTTCCATAATCAATAAATTTATAACCTGTGGAACGCGTCTCTCAACAGGCATTGGCTTAGGTTGTCAGAACAGGGATGAGTATTTCCATTTTTCCAGAGGATTTTAGTTAGCTTTAGATTTGAAAATATGTAACAAGGGTTCTTAAAATCGACGCCTGAACCAAGGATTTAACCCAGGACCCATCGCATGCAATTTCGACGCTCTACCACGTCGCCATAAAGATCAGTGTACACTAAATAAAAGCTGCTTCCCGGTTGGTTAAAAAAAAGTTAGGGGAAACCCGTAAGACTCTATAGAAACATTAGCTGATTGGCCAATATAGCTAAAGAAAAAATAAAACTCCTTCTAAAAAATAGAAATTGTGTATTTCTGCAGCTGTTGGAACCAAAAATCATTATCCAAAACATTTTGGATAAGAAAAATATTACTTTTAAAATAATGCCTATAAACAGGTTAACCACAAGTAAATTTAGTCAATAGGCAAGGGTGGTAGTCTTCAAAGTGAAATTTGAGGTAGAAGCCTACGGTCATGGTGGTATTTCATCTATGTTTTATGTAGATTTATATTCAAACTTCATCAGAAGACCATGCCTGATATTGTCTACGAATAAATAAATCAAGGAGACTCCCAAGACTCTATATAGAACATATATGGAAACGCAATAGTGTACGCTGACCTAAAAGCTAGCTCTATGGCGAGATAGTACAAGTGCAGTTCTAACTCAAACGTAGCCGGGTTACATACACTCCCTCCAGACTGGAATGCGTCCTCCAAGAAAAACTTCTAGCCTTGTCTGAAGAGAGAGAGAGAAGTTCTGGACATTTCGGGAGACAATTATTCCCAAGTCTCTCTCTAAGCCATTCTCTGCTCACAATGGTAAAGAATAAACATTATTAAAACAATTTATTGCACATAAATTGTAACAACATCGGTAACTTCATTATCAGATGTTACTTCTTATCTCAACAAACAGTGTAGATTGTTCAGAATCCAAAAGTTCATATTAACCATTTATTCCATGGATACAAATTTATTGCATAAGCAAACAATGTAGATCCAAATTATCTCGCATATCTGTGCCATCTGGTCAGGATCTACACTTTTCACTTACCAATAATTTCCGGTCTATTACCAATAATTATCCGTGCCAGCTGGTGAGGATCTACAGTTAGGTTTTAAATTCATTAGGTTATTTCTGACTAAGATTCGACCAGTGCAGACCCATATCAGATGGCACGAATGTGAAAGCTGTACTGGATCTACACTGATTGCACATGCATTAAAAGTGTATGTAAGGAGTAAAGGGTTAATAGTCAAAGTACATCATTTCATTTTTAGCTGAAACATTATTTGGACACATTATAAGTGTAGAGTAGATCCAAGAATACTTAGGCTATTCAATCTATCTGGCATTTAAGCGAAATTATTCCATCATTTGTCGAATGTTTTTTTCCTTGCTATCTTGTTTGCCATCTTTGCGCTTTTTCATGTGATAACTTCTGCTGCCAGCGTCGGTGAAACATTTCCCACACACATCACAGCAAGACGACCTCTCACCTATAACAAAGAGATATGTAGGATATTTTATTAGGCTTATATTTAATACAAGAGGGAAGACTGTACCCTTTAATTGGGGGGGGGGGGGGGGGCATGATTTCTGCTCTTAGGAAGATACATTAAAGCTGCAACTATGGAGTCAAGGGTGAACAGAGTGACAAAATGATAGATATTTAAATTCTTTACAGTCTCCATATAAACGCCTTTTATCCCTTAAGCAAGTAGTGTAGATCAAGATAAGCCTGAACATCCATACCATCTGATCAGGATCTACACTGTTCGCTATCTGTTCAAAAATATCCTGTTAAATCAAAAAGCGAACCATAGATCCTGATCAGATGACATATATGTGCAGGCTGATCTGGATCTACACTGTTTGCCCATTTATGCAGGAAAGGGATTGCAGCAGCCACCCACTCCGTCAGTTTTGACAGTTTTGAACAACTGTTACAGTGCAAACAACTGGCTGAATTTGTTTAAGGTTCCGCAAAGATTGCAAATGGCGAAAAGTGGCTAAATTTTCAAAATTGAATTTTGGGGGAAATACTTATTGCCACCTAGAAATGCAAAGAAATCTTGCTTCCTGGTTCAAAGTGAAAGTACTTTCACTTTCACTTTGAACCAGGAAGTAAGATTTCCTTGAATTTCTTGAAAACCCTTACATTATTTTGACGAATGGGCACTAAACATTGTAGACCAGCATATACTTATTTCAGGAATAAGTTGCTTTGGAATATTGTTCATGAGTTTCAGAGTTCTCATGCAAACGGTTTTTCTTTTGTTTTAGTATGTGCTTAGTAATTAGAACATGAATTAGACTAAATTAAGCTTGCAAACATTTACTACATCCATAGCTAAATACATTTATTTATTAAAATCTAAGTGGCAATAAGTATTTCCCCCAAAATTCAATTTTGGAAATTTAGCCACTTTTCGCCATTTGCAATGTTTGCGATACCTTAAGGTAAGAGGGGCCTAAATAGACAATCCTGTCTGAAACGGCGATGTTTGGCGACGTCGAGTTCGGAAATGTCTTCGGCAGTAGCCGAAACGTTCTCCGGCACTAATCGGAATTGATTGTAGCAAACATTTTAATCGTTATTTTTTACATTACTCTAAAATATTGTTATCGATTTCTTCAAAGAAGAAACATTTTTAACAAAAAGTAACTTATAATGTTTTAAATAAAAAAATATTTGCCAAAAGTTTGTTATCCCAAAGCGTGACGTCATTTTCCCGGTCATACCAAAATGGCGGGCAGAGCTAGCAATGGTAGATTTGTGAAAAGAAAAACATCAATACCAACCATTAAACGTAAACAAAATGAACATAATTACTCGTATTTATCAATTTCCAACAATTTTGTTATAAACACCGACACTCTTGAAGAAAAAACTGCATGCCGTACATCGTGGAAAGATGGACGAAGAATAATTGACCTTGGATTTCTAATGAATCAGTTGGAGTAAAACTGCATTAAAACATTTAAAAATACATATTTAAGTTATATAGTCAACAGATACACATTCAGAAGTCAGTTTAAATCGGATCTATACAAGATTTGTAAAACAAAAAGGTATTGTGCAAAATTATGATGGAAAATATTTTCACCCGTTTTTTGTTGTTATTTTTTTTCAGAATAACATGGAATATGACAATTTAAAAGCGTATTTTTTTTTCAGAATAACATGGAATATGACAATTTAAAAGCGTATATTCAAAAATCTACACGGTGAAAGTCTGTAATAATTTGCAACATGATTGGTATATGTATCTAGCAAATTTTGATATGCATTTTTAAATGTACTGGTATTATTAAATGTTTAAGAGAATCTGAACGTTTGTGTATGATTTTGTGTCAAGGAAATTTTCCGAGGTGGTATAGATGTATTTTCAAAGTAAAATCATCTAAATGTTAGTAGTTAATTAATATAAATGGTTTCTTTTTAAGGTTTAGGCTTATGCCTAACAATTAACACCATTGGTGCTAAAATATTTTATTGTTTTTAATCCCAAAATAAGATTTTTGTAGCAATAACCACTTGTAAAAAATGGACCTGGGACGAGGCGAGGGGGTCACCCTATTTATATGCGATATTTTATTCAAAATGGGATGGTGGAATTGTTTCATATTTCATTTTTACATTTGATATATGATGTTAATCACTATAGACATGCTTATTTAAGGATTAATAATAACATTATTTAGGCCTCTCTTACCTTAAAAACATGTTTAACCCTTTCCTCCGTACATATGCCTTGATGGTGAGGGCGAACAGTGTAAATCCAGATTAGCAGGCACATGAATGTCATCTGATCAGGATCTGCACAGTTCCCTTTTTTATTATTAGGTTATTTCTGACCAAAAAGTAAGTGAACAGTGCAGATCCTGATCAGTTGGCATGGATGTGCTGGCTGATCTGGATCTACACTCTTCCCACACATGTTGAAATGTGTATATATGAAGTGAAGGGTTAAACTAAGTCTTTGAATAGATCTGGTTTCTAGCTTAAAAGCTAGAAACCAGATCTATTCAAAGACTAAGAACCCCACCCAGTATACCCTGCCTAGTTTTATTCAAACAACAACTTTAAATAACTAACCTGTATTGGGTTACTTTATGCTTTTTTAGTGATGAGAGCTCGGCAAAAGATCAGTTGCATCCATTAATATCACAGGTAAACGGCTTGTCTCCTGGAGTAGTAGTATATCATGATATTTGTAGCCTTTACTGCATATACTAGTATATAGGGCTTATTGCATGAGATCAGTCTGGATCCAGATCATCTGGCATATTCATGCCAAATAATCTGGATCTACAATGCTAACTCAGAAATAACCTTATGAATCTATCTGAGCAAAAAGTGAAGACCGCCTGATCAGATAGCACAAATGTGCAGGCTGATCTGGATATACACTGTTTGCCCATGGGATAACAGCCAGCGGAGTAAACGGTAAATCCTCACCACATGTATACAACTTTGAGCACATGGGCTATATTCCGGATGTTCGTAAGTAACTGTAAGTGGAGTTGTCATTCTTGTGGGAAGGTATATCGATTTCCGGTCTAATTAGATTTTGCTTGTAAAGAATAGGAAGAGTTTCTTTTGTCGGTGTTTGAATGCCACAATTTCAGTGAAGGATAGACATTTCGGGCAGAAAAAGATCATATGATCATATGAACAATACCTTTTGATATTTAACATTAAATTTTATTATTACATGTGTTACTATAAATAGTAACACATTTTCGTTACGACCGGAAGCGTTATTCAAGTTCGCAGGGCATTAACTTATGGGAGGCAGCAATATCGATAATGGCCCTGCGATTTTATTTTTAGGTTTTCAATTGTTATCAATTGATATCATTGGTTTAATCACATATCGTCATTAAAATAAGAATAAATTGTACAAAACCGTATTTTTTCCAATTAAAAATCAGTTCTTTCCTTTTTCTTTTCAATTCATTCGTATTAGTCGTCTTCGCTGGTACCGGCGCCTTGCTTGTAGCGCTGTAATCCGAAAATCCCCTAATTTGCATAAGTAGCGCCATCTGCCGACTGTTAACATCGGAAAATCAAAAGCGAAAGTGTGACTTTTTGCATCGGGATAAAAAATGTTCAAAAATTTGTGAAAATGTATTTGACACTGGTTGGCTATTTCTTTAATTAGAGAAATTATATTAAGACTCACTGATTCTGGCCCTGTTTCACCCACTTGTAAATTTCCTATCCTAAAACGACACTTAAAACTGTTAATTTCCATTTTGACATGTCTAGGTCTTCCGCACAAATGTGCTATGACGTCACAGCCCGCCTTAAAACTACGGAAGCAGATTCATGCCATTTTTAATTAAAACTTTGATGCTAATTAGGCCTAGTCTGATTTTTAAATAAAGCGTTGATTTATATTTTGATGTTAGAATGATAGTGCCTCTAGCTGGATGCGAACCCGAAGACAAAAACGAAACATGACAGGGCAGTGCTTACATACCAGATAAGTATTTCCACTTTATTCACCGGGGAAGGAAAGTCGTATCTTTTCCCTAAAGAAAAGACACCGTTAGCAAGCTTCATAAATAATATTGATGACGGATTGTATATTAAGGGTCCTCACTGTTTAAATATTGACTAAAAGCAGCAAGTTATAGGGTCTTTTAAAAATATTAAAAAAAGAACAAAAACAATTAATTTACAAGAATATTTAATCTCCAGTACATCAGATAAATGTTCGTTTTTATTTGTTGAAACTTTTGAGCTATACTAGACGCCATACTAAAAATGTCAGTCACATACAGAGTTACCGCGGCACCAGAGTGGACTCCCTTGCAAGTACCTGCCGCACACTATGGAAGCTTGACCCAGATATTTTTTTAAAAAAGAAATCAACTTTCATTTTAGATTTACGTTGGTTAAAGACTTGAAATGTGATAGTTCTTTGAGGTATAGAAAGAAGAAACATTTAAGACATTTTTATTATTCTAACTTTGCGGCTAAATTAACGACCGCGGTACCAGCGAAGACCATCCTACCATAATATTCACAAAGCTAGCCTTAATTTTAAAGCCTCGTGTAAAAGAAGCTCGCAGCTGAGGTATATGAATGAAACACTCACAAATCATTGCATTTACAGACTCATACCACGATATCACTTCTAGCATTCAAAGTTTAGCGTATCCCTATCCTTTCCCTTGAGTTAAAACAAACTAAAAAAAAACAGTACTGAAGGAAATAGTAAACATTCGTTTAATGACGTCGCATATAAACTCAAATGACGTAGTCACTAACATCATGATGTAGTAATTGTATCAATGAAAGTGCCCAATCAAGTGCGAAGTGAAGGGAGATAAACGTACACATGTACAAAATATGTAAATAAATGGGCTAAAGCCCTCGGGCCATTATTCATATGACAGGGCCATTATCGACAAATGGCACTGCTTACCCATTTATTAACCTAAACATAATTTCACAAAAGCGGAACATTTCAGTGTTTTAAAGAAAACGAGAAAGCATAGACAAAAACATTAATTTATAACAGCGTAACTTGCGTTTAGAGTTTTGTTCTCTTTCGGAAGTGAATGAAGGAAATTTACGACCTAATAATATGAATATTATTGCATCGCATTGTTTTTACGGACATTCGCATCATATTAACCAAGCAGAGTATTATCGTGCTATCGCAACTTGATCTCTCACTTTCCAATCATAATATTCTATGGCCGCTACGGCACTCCGTAACTTTCTACTTATCAATCAAAGACGATTTTGGAAATTCCCAACTTTCTGTTTGAATAGTGTTATTGCATATATTTTCAAAAAGTTTAATAATAATTATTATTATTTCATATCGATCGGAAACTGGAAATATTTAAGGTATTTGTTAATTGAAATATTAATATATCAATTCCTATGACAATATAATATTTACAGGAGTTTACATATTAATGTCGTATTCATTTATACTGAATCGAAAGTAAACAAAAACTGAATTATTACGATGCAAAGAGAATCAAAATAAGTAAATAGATTATCAATAATTAAGCTAAATTTATGTACTGAATCGTCTTTTTTGTTGATTTGAGTTGTTAATTTTATTTTCCAGTTTGTTTATCAGTTTATGTATACATACATGTACATCTATGCACTGTCTATACTTTTATAACTTCTTGTACTTAAAAGGTATGGTCACACTGTGTCCTTTTCAGCTGCAGAATATAATGTTGTTATATGGTTTATGAAGATAGATTAAGTCCTTTCAATTTGTTTTTAATTACTAAAACCTTTTATATTTTAATCTATTCACAGCTATAAAGATATTAAAATATATTTCAGGATGTTTCATGTACCGGAATATTATCGTGATATATCGCTGAAGCTGTCCAGTGTGCTGGAAGACGTGGGGGTGAGCGAGAGGCTCGTGCTGAAGAGGAGGAGGTCTAGCCTGCTGGTAGAGAATATGAAGACAATAACACGCAAAATGCTAGGCTTTCATAATCCTGTACATTGGTTTGGTAGTCAGAGTGAGGGGACTACCACACTCGGGCTGAACTCAGACACTGACATCCTGTACTGTATTGATGACGTGAATGTGATAGAGAACTGGGCGGATTGGAAATACGGAGCTCTTAATTTCAAGATTATCCAGGATGAGAACGTCTCACCGGGATATTGTATGCTACAGGTGCTAGATCAGGACGTTCCTCAGCCTGTGACTGTTGTAGTGGATGAACATTATGTTAAACTTAGAGATGACATGGTGGTGCAGAAAAATTCATTTTTGGACGAATTGTGCAAAATTGGTCAAGTGAAAAATGGTCCTTCATTCTCATCCACAGGAAGAGAGGGATTCAATGACATGGATATTGTTTATGCTTTTCCTTGCGGAACAATGCCATCCGTAGTTAAGAATTGGATACAAAAACAGATGTCTTATGGCAAACTTTCACCAAACATGAGGAGATATATAGAAAGTAACCCTTGTTTTCTCGTTGCTGTTGGTAATACAGGCAGTTCATACGAATGTGTTGAGTGTAGGATATCAACCTCTCAAGTTGAAAGGTGTATCATGTTTAACTTAAACATAACTCAGATTCATTGTTATGTTATGATGAAAATGATGTTGAAGTCAATTCTGAAACACCCACATGACAAGGGACTTTCTAGTTTTATGTGCAAAAATGTCCTTATATTGTGCATTGAAAGGACACCACCTGAGTCATGGCGCCCTGTTAATCTTTTAACAATGGTTACATTGTGTCTTTTTTGAGATACAGAGGTGCATAACTCACAAACAATGTCCACATTTTATTGAACGTAAAAATAATTTGATGGGCAGGAAATTTATACCTTCTGTACGCAAATGGTTGTTTACAAAGGTTCAAGACATTATTCATTCGAACGGCCGCGCGCTTTTGGGAATAACAACAGACGATTTAGGTCGTAGACTTCAGACAAAATTGAATGATTGCTTCAATTCAATGGTTCACAACAACGCAACTCCGGATGAGATATCTCAAAATATTTCCGGTCAGCTGATGGGTGTTTTTGCAGTAAGCGTTAGTGAAAACCATTGTATTATTCTCCGTGAATTATCACTGGGGAGAACGAACTGGGCCAGTTTATTTCAAATGTTAGCTAGAATTTCTTGCCAAGAGGGTAATATTGCACAAGTAGCATGTCGCTTACTACGGCCGTTTTTATTGTCCATCTTCGGATGTCCTCTAGCATCTAGCAGTTTACAGCAGCATAACGCTGTATCACCAGACGCTCTGGTCTGGCTACGCGCAGGTGTGAACTCGGATGTTGCTTCCGGCAGATTGAAACTGGCTTCAGTGCTTTATGCTGTTCAGGATATTGACAGTGTATACGGTATTCTTAGAAGCATCGAAGAGAGTTATGATACTGGGTTAGTAGCAGCCGTGTGCGAGTGTTATAGTAAACCAGGATTTTACCATTCGGAAAGATTTCGTGTATATGCAGACAGTCACAACGAACTTTCTATTAAAGATGTAACAGCTTTTTGTGTGCGATTTCTTCCAAGTGAAATAAACTGTTTACCGTGGGAATTACAGTATGAACTGTTCCGATCTTCCCAGGAGGATCTATTGCAAAGAGATGAAGATGATGACTGGATGGACTGGGCTGTAGTGGATTCTCTTCCTTTCCTCTACTTTTTACAGTACAAGACTTACGGTCATCTCCGTAGACCTGTTGACCAACAACGCGCTCTGAGAAATCTTATTATAGTTGCACACAGACAGAACGCAAATTTTGGCCATAGAGAAACAGCATGGAATTTAGCGGGACAATTGATGGAGCAGGAAGTTAGGCCTGTAGATGCTTTTCAGTGCTACGTGAACTCTCTCAACATCCGACCAAGAAACAATGCTGCAAACTATCACATGTGTAAACTGTTATATCGCGTAATGTGTAGTCGCAACTTGCAATAGTTAGGAGGGGCAAGAGGCAACAGAAAAAAAGAAAGAGGTTATATAGAACAAAAATATCGAAGAAATGATATCCCGCCGGAATACAGAATCAATGAAACAGATGAAAAGAACGATATACCCCATCACTGAAATACAATATAGAGATTCCTGTTTCGGCCCATGTATTTTGAACAACTTGATTTCGTGATATTGTTAGATATAGATCTATTTCTATTTACTGAAATAAAATGAAATCTAAACAAATGTTTATGTCGTTTCAGTATTACAGCCTGTTTAGCTTTGGATATTGTTCAATCAATCAAGCTTTGGATATTGTTCAATCAATCAATCAAATCCAGTCTAGTCCTATCCATCGATCGATCTGTCCGTCCGTCCGCCCATCCATCCATCTATCCTGGCGATTCATATTTCGAGTGAACTTGCAAAACATGGTGCACGTCGGAAATGTTAGTGCAGTTGTGAATAAAAATAGTATCAGGTATTGTGAGCTTGGATGCCAAGACAAATGTTAATATGTTAGTGAGTACTAGATTTAATAGAGCCATGGATGTACCTCTCATGTTTTAATTTTTGCCATCGGCTTACCCCTATTTACTCAGGATTAATATTTTCAGATCCCATGTCAAGATCATATTGTGTTTAGTTACGCCCATCGTTTTGACGTTTAGGGCAAACCCATTCTTTTATCTGGTGAACATAAGCTGCACATGGAATGGTATTAATATGAAAATAGAAGCTTCCATGTTCACTGTCATATGCACACCATGGATTGGGATGGATCATATTTGGTAGTGTTTACTTGTAAATATTTAGTAGCGCTCAATCCAGGACTCAGACTACGTGTAGAGTAGTTGCATTTCCAGTATTGCACATGAACATGCTTATGTCTAATATACACTTTATATATACAGTCAAAACTTTCTTTAGCAGCCACCAAACTGAGTGACAAAACGTGTCTGCTCTATACAGGTTAAAATGAGAACAAAATGTCAGTTTAGGACATATTCAAACTGGCTGATTAAGACAGGTGGTTGCTATTCGCAGGTGGCCGCTAAGGCAGGTTTCACTTTACACTACATTCACTAACGTCTTTAAATATTTTTACTATTAAAATATTATTAGTATATATTATTTATTAAAATTACATTAATAAACCTTTATTGGTAATCAAACCTATAAATTTGCGCACTCATTAATCACATAAAATAAGATACGACCCTCGTATACAACGGTTTGATTTCGTTTGCGACAGATTTTTTCGCACTTAACATTAACCGGTGAAATAAAAAGTGGTAGCACAGTAGGTAAGGAGTGAACCAGCCTAGTTCTTTGTAGTGCTTGAAAAATTGACCTCCTGCTTCATAGGCAAACACTTTAATCAGTAGACCATGGGGAAATTACCGGTATGCCTTGTAGAATAACAGCTGACCATTATTTTAAAAGACGGTCCCAATGTTCCAAAGCAAGATTGGACACAAGTTGCAGACCTAATCAGTCTGATTGGTTGAAATGAGCACAGTCTCCGAACTGACCAATGGGAAGGTCGCAGAATTAAGCAGTCTGATTGGTTGAAATGAGCACAGTCTCCGAACTGACCAATGGGAAGGTCGCAGATCTAAGCAGTCTGATTGGTTGAAATGAACACAGTCACCGAACTGACCAATTTGAAGCTAGAGATCAAAGACGGATTTACATATTAATAATTTTATAAACCGCAGGCACCGTCTCTCATCAGATATTGACATGTTGTCAGATCAGGGAGTTTTTCCAATTTTAGGGACAAGACAACTAGGATTTTGGCTTTAGGTATGAACAATATAAGGGAGAAATTCTACCCTTGGTTGAACAATGAGAGGTCTGGATAATTGGGGAGACTATTTCTCCCATTTAGTCATTCTCTGCGCAAAATGAAAATCAAATACCGGTATTAAAACAATTTATTGCACATAACAGCATCAGTTACTTAATTATCAGTGGATTGTTGGGATTTTCCAGATTATTTACACTTTCCTGAATATATAGGAATTAACTGCACATGCAAACATTTTAGATTCAGATCATCTGGCACATCCTTGCAATCTGATTAGGATCTACACCTTTAGATTAATAAGATTATTTCTTACAATAAAGGAACCAGTGAACATCTTTATCAGATTACACAGATGTGCCAGCCAGCTGATCTGGATCTACACTGGTCAAACATGCAATACAACCTGTATAATAGAGTAAGGAGTTAATAGACAATGAGTCGAGGTAAGTGTAACTTTCAGCACATGCTCAACTCTTTACTCCATAGATATACTTTTATTGCATGTGCGAACAGTGTAGATCCAGATCAGCTGGCATATCTTTAATGTCTGATCAGGATCTACAGTGTTCACTCTAAGATTTATAAAATTATTTCTTAACAAATAGAAACCAGTTTAGATCTAAATCCAGATCTGGGGCGATTACTTGGGAAAATGTAATGATTAAATTACAATTATTTTGCAAATTTAAATTAATGATTAAATTACAATTACTTTATTTTTCAAATGTAATGATTAAATTACAATTACTTTGGTAATGTAATCAGATTACATTTGATTACATTTGATTACAAGTACACACCAATTCATATTGAAGATTTAGAAACATATCTCTCATTAATTTTACAAAGAACATAAATGTTTATACATTCTAAAGAACTTTAATAAACACATTTAAATATGTACACTATTGAATAAATGAACTTCATACTATCTTTTAAAGGTTTTTGAATAGCTATAAATATGTAAAGCTACACATACAAGCTAACATTTTGCTAATTTTTCATGATATTAAATTTTGAGGGCAACACAAGAGTTGTATTTAAAAAGCATCAACTGCTCAAATGTTTCAGACTTTAAAGAACATCTGTATGGTCTAAATATTCTGCCTGCAATGCTAAAGATTATTTCCGAAGAGGCAGGAATGGCCAGATATTTATTTGCCAGTGGTGCCAGAGATGGATACTCTTTTTCCAGAAAGGCTGTTTTTCCAGAATTTTAATGGATTAGCTTTCATGTCAATAAAGGGTAAAGAGAGATAATCTTCCCATTCATTTTTCACACCAGAGCAGACATGGGGCGAATTATTTTTAAAAGTAATGCATTAAATTAGCATTATTTGCCAAATTTTTGCATTAAATTAAATTATCATTACTATATTTTGAGAAAGTAATGCATTAAATTAGCATTATTTCAAAAAGTAATGCATTAAATTAAGCATTTTTCGCACAAGTGAACTGACCAAAAAAAAAGTCAACTGTCGGTATATGTACAAAAGGGATCATCTTTTTTAAAAAATCACACCAAAGTTTAATTTACAAAGTATCAATCTGAAAGTGTGAACAGCTAAAGTGACAGCTCAAACAAAACTATTCTCAGTACACATAGATTAGTACAGGTTTAGCTTTTTTACACCGTTTTGTTATCTTTGACTTATTGCTGCTTTCACACATTTAGAGTGTTGTATTGACAAAGGACTAGACGGGCAACTTATTTAATTAAATTATTATGTCACCTGCATCTGCATTATATGCTGATTTTCTGAAATCTGACATAGCCTCTAATATTTTTACAATGACAAATGAATCAGTAACCATAATTTAAATAAATGGTTTGAAAAATAACTTTCTTTGAGAGTGAAAGTTAGAGTTTTGTGCAAGTCTGAAAGTTTTATTTGATTTTGATAATACCTTATTTCAGAACAACATTTTTGGTATTTTGCACTGCAAATTTCTACCAGTAACATTTTCAGGAATATATTAAGTGTTTGACAATTGGTGGGAAATATCTCGTCCCAATGATTGTGTACAGTGAAATGATTTAAAAGTGCTGTATTTGTTGACAGAGCTTTAAAGATCACTAGCTGTTTATCTGTTTTAAAGTTAGCATTTTCTTATGACAACTAAGCTTAAGATCTCATTGCTTAATCATAAAAATGTTCAAACTTTACAATATTCTGTTGAAAAGGCTTAACTAATAGTCTGTATCTTGTTTTACTAATAGTGAACATATATCAAAATACTTAACTGTCATATTCATATTTTTCTCTTGCTATAAATAAGATATGTAGCAGACTATATAATAACATGTTAAATATTTAGAGCATCTTTGCATAAAATAGTTATTGTTAATATAAATATTATTTAATAAAACGAATCAACAAAATCCAATAGTAAACACAATCCAATTAATGCTCAATAATGCTAAGCATTACAGCATTTTGGTATTGGTAATGCATTAAATTGGCATTAAAATAATGCTAAATCTGTTGCATTAATCATTACCTTGCATTACTGACAAAAAGTAATGCATTATTAATGCATTAGCATTAAAATTTAATTCGCCCCATGTCTGCACCAGAGTAGTTCCTTTTTCTTTGTTTCTCAGGTGTTATAAAGTCAAAAAAATCAAATCTACTTCATTTTTTGGAGATGAAGAAGAATCATCAGAGGTAATTTTTACATGCTGAATCAAAGTCACTGACATCCGTAGGTGTGTAAGAACTGAAGATAGATTCCAAAGTTCTCTCTGTTCTTGACAGTTTATCTGGACTACACCAGCGCAATTTAAACCTTGGATCTAATGCTGCTGCCATCACAAGTGTATCATTATTTTCATATGGAACCAATCTCTTCTCTACGGAGTCTTTTAAAGCTGCTGTTACCATCCTGTTGTTGAAAGTTTTATATAGTTCTTGTAATTTAACTCTAATTTTAATAGTAACTGGGATTGACAAACTACCAGTTATGTTCAAATGTGTAATGAAATTTGAGGTTGTTTTGGTGTGTCCAGATATTATTGTAGCACTTATAATATACTATTGCATATTATTGTATGCATTTGCCTTTAAAATGACCTTCTGCATTTTCAGGCAGCACAAAATGTCTCGATAGGTTTGCTGCCATGACTGACAAACTTAAAATGACCAATTTTACACATTCACAAACAAATATCTTTGATCTCACTGTTACCTAAATTGGAAAATAGTTTTAATCACCTTTTATAAATCTGCAGGTGAAAACACTGACATCTTTCAATTTTCAGTTGTAGGTGAGAACATATTGATCACTCAGATTATTGGGTTCAACACATTTTGTCATAATGTATTTCTTATCCTTGTCATAATATTGCCTGAGGCTTGATATGGCCCTCTAAATCATAATTTTAAACTGTGGATACATTGTTGGTACGTACAATTTTGATGTAGGTTAAAATTAAAAAAAACAACATATTCAGAGATGCATGGTGTTTCTTTCATTACTCTGTTTAATTTTAAACTTTTTCATTGTTAAGATAAACTTCATATAGGTACATGTAATCAGAATGTAATCAGAAATTAATCATGATTACAGGCAATTTTTCTTGAGTAATTGATTAAATTACAGTAATTTTAATCAGATTTAGCCGATGTAATCATTACATCTGATTACTTGGAAACAATGTAATCATTACAGCTGATTACAATTACTGATTACGATTACCCCAGGTCTGTCTATATCAGACTGCACAGACATGCCAGCCAGCTGATCTTGATCCACACATGTTGTACATGCGATAAAACTTGTATTTATGATGTAAAGAGTTAATAGAAATTTAGTCGAGGTATGTGTAAATTTCAGCACATGCTTAATCCTTCACTCCATATAAGAACAGACAGTGACGATCCCAATCAGCTGCAAATCTGTGCCATCTGATCAGAATCTACACTGTTCACTTTTAGATTCATAAGCATACTTAAGACCAATATGCAACCAGTGAAGATCCAGATCTGACAGTCAAAATGTGCCAGCTGATCTGGATCAACACTGGTTTCACATGTGTTAAAATGGGTATCTAAGGAGTAAAGGGGTAATAGTCGGAACAGCAAAGTTCATAATTTCCTTTTAGCTGACAAGTGTGCAGTAGATCAATGAATATTTTAGTTCATTTAATCTATCTGGCTTTTTAAGTTATTCCATCATTTTTCGAATGTTTTTTCTTGCTATCTTGTGTGCCATCTTTGTGTTTTTTCATGTGGTATCTTCTGCTGCCAGCTTGGGTGAAACATTTCCCACACACATCACAGCGGTACGATCTCTCACCTAAAACAAAGAAAACATGTGTGATTTTAACTGGGCTTATTTTCACTGCCACAGAAAACCGCCCATGCTCTATAATTTGGTGGAAACAGCAGGATTTCTCCATTAAAGGAGAATGGGTAAACCTATTTTATGTTACTTTTTGGTAAAAACTGCACAATTTTCAATTTTGAAACAAATTTTCAGAAGGGAAGTCACCTGTAAACAGTCTCTATAATTACCCGTTTTCTAAAATTCTAAAAAAGTCCATGTTTGCGAACTGTTAACCGGTCAATAGTTTCGACCGTTTCCCTCGTGTGCTCTGACGTCATGACGTCATGTGGAACAGTAAAGAAACAAATTGACTCCAATGCTTATTTCTCCATATTATAAATAAAACGTTGCGAAGTATTTAAACAAATTAAAATTTTGTCAGCAAAATGACAGCTTCCTTAAGTTTTTTAATGAAATAACAGAGAAAAACAATATGAAAACCTACTGACATACAAAATGTTGGCAGTGTGACAAGATTGTTAAATTAAAAAAGTTTAATTAAAAACATATTTGCAAAATTATTTTCTTGTTCCTTTTTTATCTGTAAGTACTGTTAAAACAGTAATTGATCAGGTAATAAAACAGTTATTTCATATTTGATTTGGGAACTGTCAAACAGTTGTCCCTAGGTGTCGGGGATAGTGCTTTGAACTGTTGCCCTCGGCCAACGGCCTCGGGCAACAGTTCAAAACACTATTCCCTCCACCTCGGGTCAACTTTTTGACTGTTCCCAAATCACATGCAAAATAACTGTTTACTAAAGAAGGAAAAGAAATTTAACAACAAGCAAAGCAAGTAAAGATGTGATTATGTAATTTTTTTAAGTTATCATTTCAGAATTAAAGATATGCCAGTATAAGCTCACAACCTCACAATGCATTTCATACAGCAGTTTAGAATTTTGTATTAAGTACAGTTTTGCACCATGACCATGTCATTGAAATGGTGCAAAAAAACTTATAGAAGAAATGGCAGTAAAGTAAATTGAAAAACTTGCAAAGCCACAAAACAGTCACATTCAAAGAAACTAGAGTCATTACATATTTAACATGTACCCAGTATGTCCCGCCTAGTTTTATTCAAATAACAACTGTAAATAACTAACCTGTATGGGTTACCTTATGCTTCTTTAGTGATGACAGCTCCGCAAAAGATCTGTTGCATCCATTAATATCACATGTATAGGGCTTGTCTCCTAGAAAAATATATCATGTTATTTTATTTTTTTACTCCATATACCCATAAAATTCATATTAAACACCCCTCCCCGAATAAAAGTTACTTTTTACAAGTGTTAATTTGTTAATCTTTATTTATTTTCCACTATCCTTCATAATCCAACATTCAAATAAAAATTGTTAATATTTATTTATAATAAGTATCCAACTATATGAAAAAGTAACGTGCCATGGGTGTTTTTAAGAAATTAAACTCGATAAAGGTTTTAACACATCAATGCCATCTGATCGTGATCTACACTATACAATTATTTACTTATTAGCTGGGAAATATGCTGTGATATTGACTTAAAAAATCGTTATTGACCGAGGCGATAGCTGAGGTCAATAACGATTTTTGCGGTCAATATCAACAGCATATTTCCCAGCTAATAAATAAATAACTGTTTTATTACATGAACTATAAATAGTTATATATATATGTAATAAACTATATATAATAGTTTATTACATGAACTATCAATAATATAAAAGATGGAAACTTTCGGATTCTATTTATAGACAGGTCAATATCAGCGAAAGCGGGTCAATATCTAGATTTATTGACTCGGTTATTTTGGGGGTGTGACCAATCGCGTTGCGTCTATTTATAGTTCATGTAATAATGTTCGCTTGTTGCTTAGAAATATCCTAATGAATCTACACTGTTTGATTAGGGATAATATATAGTTATTTGGTTTCTTGACAGGGAATGTGAGGATATATTGCTGGTCTGGGTGTAATATTACCCGAGCCGCAGGCGAAGGATAATATGACACCCTGACCGGCAATATATCCTCACATACCCTTTCAAGGAACCAAATAATTGTTTTATTATACTGCAACGACTTTTTCAGACAAAATTAATAAGAAAACATAGATTTTTTTAGCTCGACTATTCGAAGAATATGTCGAGCTATTGTACTCACTTGGGCGTCGGCGTCGGCGTCGCCGTCGGCGTCCCGCTTTGGTTAAAGTTTACGTGCAACCTACCTATATCTTAAAAACTACTATAGCTACATCTTTTAAACTTGGCACACTTCTTCGTCATCATGTCTGGAGTGTGTATGCCAAGAACCATAACTCTAACTTTCATTTTGATCAAATTATGGCCCTTTTTTGACTTATAATTTCAGGTTAAAGTTTGCGTGCAAGCTACTGTACAAACTCATAACTTCAATACTACTAATAGTACAGCTTTAAAACTTGGCACACTTGTTCATCATCATGTCCCGAGTGTGTATACCAAGAACCATAACTCTGACTTTACTTTTGTTCAAATTATGGCCCTTTTTTCGACTTAGAATTACAGGTTAAAGTTTGCGTGCAAGCTACTATACAAACTAATAACTTCAATACTACTTACACTACAGCTTTGAAACTTTCAACACTTGATCATCATCATATCCCAAGTGTGTATGCTAAGAACCATAACTCTAACTTCTATTTTGTTCAAATTATGCCCCTTTTTGACTTAGAATTTCAGGTTAAAGTTTGCATGCAAGCTACTGTACAAACCCATAACTTCCATACTACTTATACTACAGCTTTAAAACTTTCAACACTTGTTCATCATCATATTTGAAGTTTGTATGCCAAGAACCATAACTCTAACTTCAATTTTGTTCAAATTATTGCCCTTTTTCGACTTAGAATTTTTGGTTTTTGCCCCTTTTCACTTGAAATTAGAATTAAGACTTATAAGTAATTGTTAAAGGTTCAATGTTAGTGTTTTTCATATGTAATGCTTTAGAAAATGTTTAAAACAGATGTACTTTACATACTTTGGTTGAAAGTGTTGAGAAATTGTGGGGTGGGTGGGGGCATATACTATACTATACTATACTATACTATACTATACTATACTATACTATACTATACTGTACTATACTATACTATACTATACTATACTATACTATACCAGACCAGACCAGACCGAGACCCAAACCGAGACCGAGACCCAAACCGAGACCGAGACCCAAACCGAGACCGAGACACAAACCGAGACCGAGACCAAAACCGAGACCGAGACCAAAACCGAGACTGAGACCGAGACCCAAACCGAGACCGAGACCCAAACCGAGACCGAGACACAAACCGAGACACAAACCGAGACCGAGACCCAAACCGAGACCGAGACACAAACCGAGACCGAGACCCAAACCGAGACCAAAACCGAGACCGAGACCAAAACCGAGACTGAGACCGAGACCCAAACCGAGACCGAGACCCAAACCGAGACCGAGACACAAACCGAGACCGAGACACAAACCGAGACCGAGACACAAACCGAGACCAAAACCGAGACCGAGACCGAGACCAAAACCGAGACTGAGACCGAGACCCAAACCGAGACCGAGACCCAAACCGAGACCGAGACCCAAACCGAGACCGAGACCCAAACCCAGACCGAGACCCAAACCCAGACCGAGACCCAAACCGTGACCGAGACCCAAATCTAGACCGAGACCCAAATCGAGACCGAGACCCAAATCGCGACCGAGACCCAAACCGAGACCGAGACCGAGACCCAAATCGAGACCCAAACCGAGACCGAAACACAAACCGAGATCGAGACACAAACCGAGACCGAGACACAAACCGAGACCGAGACACAAACCGAGACAGAGACCCAAACCGAGTCCGAGACCCAAACCGAGACCGATACCTCAACCGAGACCCTGACCGAGACTCAGACCGAGACCAAGACCCAGACCGAGACTCAGACCGAGACCCAGACCGAGACCCAGACCTAGTCGAGACCGAGACTATTACTATTACTATTCTATTACTATACTATTACTATACTATACTATTACTATACTATACTATTACTATACTATACTATTACTATACTATACTATTACTATTACTATTCTATTACTATTACTATTACTATAACTATACTATTACTATATTACTATACTATTACTATGCTATTACTATTACTATACTATTACAACACCAGCAACACCAATACCACCACCAACAACATTAACACCACCACCAACATCAACACCACCACCACCAACAACAACAACAACACCAACACCCCCACCACCAGCAACAACACTACCACCGCCAGTAACAACACCAACAATGACAACACCAGCAACCAGCATACCATACTGTACTTCACCACGCCACACCACTTTAGGTGGGCAGGGATAGTAGGTTGATGGGTGTCGGATCAGGGGTTTATGGGCTGGGTTGTGTTAACCCTAAAAAAATCTACAATAATAAATTAAGTGTAATTTATTTATTTCCTAACTTGGATTAAGAAACTTTTGTTCATGTGTGTTTGTTGGAGGTGTCATAAACTCCTGAATCACTCCCCAGTTTAAATGAAGCCCATTTACAATGTGCTTAATAATTCTGACTTTTCGAATAGTCGAGCTTGCAGTCGTTTCCGACTGGCTCTTGTTTATTATTTCGCTTGTTTAATGCCGAACGGCTTAATTCCCCTCTGAGAACCTCAATAATTACATGTCTGACGTCATTAATTTACCTGCATGACGTCACTTCTATAGAAATTGAATGGACTTTCCATTTGATTTTTACTTACAAAATTTGAGAATAATCTGATTGTTTTCAACGTTAAAAACATAACAGAAATATTTTCTGTAACAATTTTATTAATCCCTAAGCATACTGCTTTATAATTAACAAGATCGGCTTCAAATTATGCATTTTTAAGGAAATTCAAAACAAAATGGCGGACGACAACAAAAGGTGGGAGGCCGGACGGGGAAATTAAGGCACATGCAGTTCATATCTACGGCCGATCCGTAAATACGGATATACATCAGCGGCAAATTATCCAATCAAATTCAAGGAAATTTCTTTGCAGTATAATAACAGCCATGTCCCATGAAGTAGTGTACACCCATAAAATTACCTATAAGCAGTGATTTCAATTGATGCAGAATATTGCATTCTGATGCAAGTAAATTTGAATTTTTCCACTTCTGACCCCACTTAAATCTGAGCTTGGGGTCATTTTGATGCAGGAGAATATAGAAAAAGTGGTCACATTTTCAAAAATGAAGATAGATATTGTGTCTTTTGCATTTTAAAGCTGAAGTAAATGTTTATTTAAACCATAAAATTAAGTTAAAATGAAGTAGTAAAGTTCACTGAAAACAAGATATGACTCGTGACCATCTGATTATGACCCCTTGAAAATTCCTAACAGGGGTCAGATGACCCCTGGTTTTCAAAAGCTATTGAAATCACTGAATTATAAGTTATCAAAAAATAATAGCTAACTGGAAGTTCTTTCCATTACAGTAACAACTAAACAATCGAAACAACAATTACCACAGACACCTTTTCTCACGACATGCTCCCATTACTCTTAACTCCACATATACGCATTTTATTGCATGTGTGACCAGTGTAGATCCAGATCAGCTAGCACATATTTACCGGCTGATCTGGATCTACACTGTTCACCCACACCCTGAAGGTTTATAATTACATGGAAGAAATGGTAAACTGAAAGTTCATTCCAATACAGTATCAACTAAAATGTCAAAAAATATTACGGAAGACACCTTTTCTCGTTATATGCCCAAAAAATGTAAAAAAAATCAATAAAATCTACCAGAATGAATTCTCGCATGATTTTTCAGATTGCCAGCTGTATGGAAACTTTTGTCACATTCTTTACACTTGAACATTTTCTCTGTCTGGTGGGATCTCATATGTACATCCAGGTGCTGAGCCTTCGTGAACAGTTTACCACACTCTACACACTGGAAACTCTTCTCTCCCCTGGAAATACATACAGTCAAACCTGTCTTTAGCAGCGACCCGAGGTTGTGACAAAAAGTGGCTGCTGAAGACAGGTGGGTGTTAAAGACAGTAAAAAATTAGAACAAAATGTCAGTTAAGGACCTATTAAAACTGGCTGTTTAACAGTTGGTTGCTATTCGCAGGTGGCTGCTAAGGCAGGTTTCACTGTATCTTTATTTTAACACTTCAACTTTATCCTCTACAATAAAGCCTTAGTCAGCTAATGAATCATAATTTCTGTTGGTGTGCAGGGTGACATATTTCTTTAAGTGGCGTGGCTACAATTAAAGCCACTCACAATTTATTGGACTGCGCACAATGTTTATGCATGTGACATTGACGAGCATGCATGTTTTTGCCACCAGTTGCTATGAAAAGATGTGCTGTTGCTCACTCTGTTGTAAAAGTGGCTGTACCAAAAACCATTGAAGAAGCCATAATATCATGAATTCTTGTCATAATTTCTGTAATAATGTGAGTATTTATATGTGTAAATATAAAAGTTTAATAAATATTACATGTAGATGGGGTTTTTTTCCGGGTATGAAAAACATTTAGACTGTTAAAAGTAAGTTTGAAGCTATAGTTATTACCAATATGTTTGTAAATCATTTGTTGAATAAAATGTTGTTCAGCAATGGGATAATTTCAACAGTAACTTAACCATGTTTTCATTCAAATATTAAATGACCCAGGCAAAGATAACTCCATCAATATGGGTGTAGATCTAGATAAGACATCCATGATGTCTGATGAGGATCTACACTGTTGACTGTTGGTCAGAAATAACTTAATGAATAAAAAAGCAAACACTACAGATCCAGATCAGATGGCATAGATGTAGATCTGGATCTACACTGTTCACCCATATCTTACGCATGTGTAAGAAGATGGTAGCTCAGATGACTTCTATAGGTGAAGGTCCTGCCGCAGCTTGGATGAGGGCAGGGGTAGAGATGGTGGCTGCTTGCGTGCTCTTCCAGGTCAGCCATACAATCAAACACCGCAGCACATACATGACATGCAAACACCACACCGTCATCAAGTATGCTCTCTGTTAACAAAAAAGCCTGCATTACATATTATATAATGGCTGCACAAATATGCCTTCAACTTATACTAATGCAGTATGTTATCCCATTTCTCTTAATATGCTTGTTTTAATGCATGTGCAATCAGTGTAGATCCAGATCAGATGGCACATCTGTTCTGTCTGATCTAGATCTGCACTGGTTGCATAATGGTAAGAAATAACCTAATAAATCAAAAAACGAATAGTGCAGATCCTGATCAGATTTCACGGATGTGATGGCTGATCAGGATCTACACTGTTTGCCCACACAATAAAAGTGTGTTTATAGAAAGGGTTAAGCAATTGTGCAGGGTTTCTTACCTAAAAAAATAAACACATGCCTTTAAAATAAAAGACACAAGATCATATAACTGAGATTGGAGACCAGTCTCAAATCTTAGGCATCTGATTGACTGAAATTGAGACTAGTCTTCATTTCAAACAATCAGATGGTTGAGATTTGAGACTGGTTTCAAATGAAAGTTTTATGATCACTCAGTTATCAAATGATCTGTGCCCACAATCGTAAAACTACATATACAACTCAAGACCACTCTTAAATCTCAACCATCTGATTAGCTGAAATGAAAACTAGTCTCCACTTCAGCTGATCAGATGCTTGACTTTTGAGACATGTCACCTGCTGCAGAGTGGCGTCTGTTCATTGCTGACTCTTGCTTATGCTGATTATGAACAGCTGATCTGTCATCGGCTTTATTATTGTCATGATGCTTGCTTTCATCTGGTTTACTATCACCATCTTTAATGTCACGAGACTGGTCATCTCTGAGTTTCTTATCACAAGTTTCTTTGATTGAGGTTAAAGAACTTATCCCGTTTAATTTCTCACAATTCTTGTTATAATCACATGTAGACTGTGTCACATCTTCAAATTCTAGTTTTCTCTTTTTGGAATTCAATTCTAGATTTTGGGTTTCATTAACACTATCATTGCTAGTTTTTGTATAACTGATTTTGCACAAATTGTTATTGAGCACATTACCATCTGATCTGGGGTTCTCTTTGTGGTTTTGCTGATGGTGTATATTTCTTTCCTCAGACTGTTTTATATTACATGTACGAGATAGTGTTGATAAATTCGAAGTCAAATTACTACTTTGCATAAAATCTGATTTTGATTTTTGTTTAGATGCATCATTGCAATTTGAGGAAACATATCTTGAAGTGTCACATAAATTCTGAACATTTTGTAAACCAGACAGATCTTCATGTGAAATGTCAGAAAGGTGGTCAATATCACCCACAGTCTGTGCACAAGTTAATAAATTTGTCACTAAGGTATGTGAATTAGGCAGAGATGATTTTAAACTACTATCGAGATTTCCTATTTCTGTACATAAATTTTTACATTCATCGCTGCATTTATTTGAATCTTCCACCAGTGTAGACTTTGAAAGAAGGCAGTGACCAATGTTACCAGAGGCAAAACTTGAATTTCTTTCAGGGTTATGTCCCTTGATTTCTTGATTTACACTCAACATCTGTTCTTTGCCGTCCTCTGTTTCATCTGAACAGATTGTTTCAATTTCTGTAACATCAAATTTATGAAGATCGAATTCCGTTATATTGTATTCCTGCATAATAGCCTCCTGTGTCTGAGAGACAAGGCTGGCCGCTGCAAGAGCATGTATCTCATTAAGCCTTGGGGGAGATAACTGTAGAGGGTTAAACAAGCTTGGACCATTCTCATCGTCACTAGAATTTAACGTGTTCAAGAGCAGAGCTAGTTGACTGGTAAAGTGACTGGACGAAGAGTCGCCATTACCCAAACTCGGGAACAGTTCATCAAGAATTGACATATCTGAAAAGATAAATTTACACACAAAATTACACTAACAGTGAAACCCCACTATTAAGACCACCTTATCTTAATGGATGGGTGGTTTCTATTTCGGGGTAGAAAATAGTGCAAAATTGTAAAATTGCAAAATCATAATACAAATTTGAAAAGCAAAAGAACCACTGATCATAAGTCTCCATTTTCTAAGATTAGGCAACACAGTGAAATTTGTTTATGATAACCAATAAACTTAACCCGTGTTGACACCTAATCAATTGTTTCATTAACAAATTCTTTACACATGTAGTTATTGGAAAATCTATGTTTTTCATTTGTCAACCTTGGATAGTGATCAGCGGAGTTTCATAATATTTAGGTTAGTGTTATGCACAGATAAAAGAAATCACCTTGCATAAGCACCTTGAATTGTGTTATTACATGTATATCATCAGTAATCTTGCAAGCTTCTATATTAAATGAAACCTGTCTTTTATCTCTCTTATACTGAATGTATTCCCAATCCACTATTTCTCAACGCCAGAATTCAAAAAAAATTTTCTACTGCTTTTATCACGCTCTCGGTGTGCTGGTTGTAAATCCCGACTTGCAATACAACAGCTCTTCAGGTAAACATTGGATGCTTTCAGTAACAAACCAATCCAGAGCCTTATTCACTGCCAGGGAAAGGGGCCCATGCCCTATAGTTTCAGGTAAAATGGAAAATGTGTAAAATTTCCACTAAAGAGGAATGAAAAAAACCTGCTGTAAAGTAACTTTTTGGGGAAAACTGAATCATTAATTTTAAAAGAACTTTTAGCCAGGGAGGGCTTGTAGATGGCCCCTTAAAAAAATGAAACAAACAACCCCAATCAAAGGCATTGTGACTGTACCGGACACTGCATGTGTGCAAACTTTGTCGACAATAAACAGTTTATTAAAGCGGCATTACTTCAATTTAACCCGCTCTTGTATGAAATATTACATGTATTTGGATCTGTAGGCACAAATTTGCAGCATTAGTTCGGGCTAAGTAAATTTTAATTTACTAAAATAAATTTGGTCTGCACAGCTAAAAGCGAAAGTAGGATTTCCGAAACGTCACAGAAATCGAGATCATGCATGAAGTGGTCTCTTCGTCAAAAAATAGGTTGCTAAATATACCTCCACTATATTTAGCTTATTAAAATTTTGTTTACGATTATTTAACGATATCATTGAAAATCCCGTCTATAAGAAAGAATTCGATCGGACCTTTTGTGTTCTGTTAGAGAGTTTATATATTGGAGTCTATATGGACAAATACGATCTTTCAATAGTATATTCTTACTTAAGTTTAGGGCTGGGGCTTTAAGTTTTGCTTTGAAAGATCCTAAACTTATCCTGCAGTACAAAACTTACATTTCATTAGCAATATCTTTGGACAGAACTAGTATAAAATGTTGACTGGTCACCTGTACTTAAACCTAAGAGTGTATAACCAAACCAGTACTAAACAGATGACCAGTTAAATCCCCGACAGATTAACCCTTTCCTCCATATGTGGTGGCATTTTGGTCAGAAATAACCTAGTAAGGAATCAAAAAGTGAACAGCGCAGATCCTGATCAGACAGCACGGATGTGACAGCTGATTTGGATCTACACTGTTCGCCCATGCAATAAATTAAAGGTGTATCTATGGAGGAAAGGGTTAAAACCCAAGAGAAGAGAAAAAGCATAGTATTAGTAAACATCATTCCTCAATAATTTTATTTGATTCTTCCTTCTCTGCATTACCAAGTGCCATCTTAGTTGTAGCTCTTTCTACGGCAAAGAAATGTTCATATTAGTTGATGATAATGACTTTTTGGGTGTTTCAACAGACAATTTTTTTTCAATCTGCCCTTACTAACATGTAAATGACAATTTTTCTTTATTATTACAGTCAATTATTCAGTTCCGGCATTCAATCAGTTCCGGCACAGTTGAGTTATAAATCTAAAGTGTGGTAAGAAATCATTGTGTTCTTGCAGCATTTCTCTCATTTAGAGTGATGTTGCTAGAACACTCATTGATTTCTTGACCAATTTTCGGTTTTTAATTCAAGATTATGAACATGTTCCGGAACTCATTGAATGCCGAAACTGATTAATTTATGTATAGCAATCTCAGTTTTAATAGACACCAAATTAAGAGAAAATTACCGCTGTATGGTGGATCGGATCCTGTTTCATGATGGGAATCTGAATTCTTCTTACTAGCCATGTTCAATTAAGACAGCATTTGAACTCAAAGCTAGTTCTAGTTCACTCAATTAAAACAATATTTGAAACTCAAATCTAGTTAAAATGTATTTAAGGGGAAGTAACTTTTGACAGCAAATAGTGTAAAATGTATAAAACACGGTTAACGGTCCAAGACATTCCTGATCTGGATTTTATATCGAATAGTGTATCTTACCATTACAGTACTCTGGTATGAACTCGTGCACTAGAATCTCACACATTCGTAAATGAAATAAAACATATTGCGGAAAATATCTGAAATATCCTATTTGATGTATTTTGAACACGATTTTATCTTTGTGTTGATGTGTTTCCGTGTGGATATATAATGAAATACAACTTGTACCTTTTGGAAACAGTTATTCACAAGCAAAATGCAGATTGCACATATTTTCTTTTACTATTCAGTTAAACCATTTTATAAGTGCTTGTGCGGTATTTTACTGCTACTTGCAAACACATCGGCAGTGAAATAAACATATCAGAGTAAACAATATAAAAAATACACAGTTTCGCAATGCACCCTATAAAAACGAAATAGATAGAAAGCATTAACCAAGCGTTTGCCTTGTCAGACTCTCTCAAAATCGAACAAGTACAAATTTGATTGTTCGAATTAATTCCAACCAACCAACACACAAGAAAGTGTGCTTAAGCATGCAAAACACAAATATATGTATTAACAAATCTATGGATATGTTTGCTATGGGGGCAGGAACTCTTTATCCAGAGCAGCTTTAAATAAACCCTAAACATCTAGATATCAAGATTCAAAAGTTGTTCGAAAAATAAGTTAGCCATGAAACATCTGCAACCGGCACGAGGTAAGATATGCATGTGGGGTGGAACTAATTCACCAAGATAAATTGTACTTGTTTGTTCATAACAGAGGCTGATGGGGCAAGTGTTAAATGAGGCAGCAAAGAATCTGGTTTAAATCCCAGTGGTAAATTGGTTTGCTAAGTTCCAAGACGGTTCTCTTTTTCGTTAGTTGTTTGCGATGTTGTTTTTTTTAATCGATCATTTTATAAGCCCTGGTTCTCTTTTCCTCTCAATTATTTGGCTGGGTTGGAAAGATTTGTTGGAAGGCAGTGTTTACTGGGTGTGCCTGTTACTAATATGCAGATAATTTCCCTTATTCTGCTTGCAGAGGAGCTGGTCTCCAAGCATGCATATCACTGTTTGCTTTAAAAATATACAAAATAAGAGAGTTATTGTTGTGCCATATCACTCGCCTGAATTAATTTATTAATATGACACAAACACATAAATGAAAAGGAGACGATTCTATATGATTTTTTATTTAAATAAAAGACAAAACTGGCGACTTTTCTCGGTCAATTTCATTTTTCTTCTTCCAGTATATTGACCATCTTCAATTAACCGAATTTTACTGTCAGGTGAAATGCGATAAGAGATATAAAACAGTGAAAGTTTAAAATCATAGAAAAGTGCATATTAAAAAATAAGAAAGACCTAGAATGAAGAGCTTTGGAAAGTAAGCAGGAAATAACCAGCCAGGCGTGACTTCTGGTGGATGGCTGTTCCATTCCTTGATCGTGCGTGAGAAAAAGGACTGTTTGGCAGTATAGTGTACGGCGATATGAAATCTTGTCGGAATGTGCGTGTGTTCCTGGTAGTGGAGGACTTGTAAGGGATCGGTTGCGAGTTGTCTATTGTGACTTTGTTGTTTATGGCTTTTAAGAGCATGGTGAGTCTCGCTTCTTTACGACGTTCTTGGAGAGGTTTCCATTTTAGGTCCGTTCACAAGCCAGAGACTCTGGTTCTACTGTGGAACTTGTTCTTCATTTCGTGCAGCACGTCGTTGTACCATATCCAGGTGCTGTATGTCTCCCTTCTCATAGGGTCCCAGACTGGACCACAGGCGTTTGAAGTTTCATCTATGATTAGCGCTTTCTTTCACTGTTCGGTATAGTGTCACATACACATGATACCGGTAAACTGAAAGTAAAGGTAGACGAAAAATGGAGTCATAACTTCAAACGCCTGTGACTGTACATGCGACTTGTATCTTGTCTTTTAGCTAAATTAAGCAGTTACCTCATCGTAAAAAAACAACTTCATTACCCTTTTTCGTAAACCATAAATTTATATTTTCCAGTTTAACTAACAAACACAGTTGATTTACAAACCGGATGGTTCCGGGCATCGGAGTTTAGTCTGACCCTGAGTTATCAAAAGTTTTCTCCCCTAAATGCACTTGGCAGGCAAAGAAAGCGGGCTTTTGCAAAAGGGTGTTCAGACTGAGTTTTCAAACTTACCCCAGATATGCACCTGATCTGACACAAAATACTACTTCCTACGCAGGTGGCCAGACCTGGGTTCAATTATTTTGATAAGTAATTAATTATTTTTAATTAATATAGAAATGTTTCAATTACATTACAATTATATACTCGGTATCGCTATTATCGCGGGCTCTCTATTATCGCGGTATCGAGATCACTTATTGGTGGACAACAACGCTACTTTCAACAAGGTCCCGTTTGTAAAAATTTAAATAAAAATCACTTTTATTGATGGTGAGAAAAAATAGTCACCATACAAAGAACAGAAGGAATCATTACTTAGTCAAAATATTCTGAGACCAATTACCAAAATTACATATGAAAAACATTTTTAATCTTTCATATTTTTCACCGGTAAATCGCTTGCACATATGATGTCATCCAACATGTGACTCGTCCTTTTTATAAAATGAGGCTGTGATTACATAGTTTTTTGTGACACCTGCAGTTTACTGGTATGAAAAATTTGTTGTTGATGCCTCATTACCCCCTGACATTTTAATTAATTTATTCATTGAACAGTAGGTTCAGAATATTGTGGTTAAGGGGGGCGGCCACCCCCACACCCCGCTTGCATTAAATTATTAATATATAATTATAACGCTAGCTCTATGTTAACATCTGTACTGGTATACTGCTTTCTAGCCAGTTTTTCTTTGGAATGATAGAGCCTCTAGCTGGGAGCGAGCGAAAAAAAGCTCATTTTTAGCAGTTTTGTGATTGTCATTATACAGTTGCCAGTATGGTAAGAACATATGAAACTAAGTTAGATATTCTTTTTTGTCTTAAACAATAAACATTTTATGCTCATTAATAATTTTCAAATTCAGAAGTAAACACTAACTTTTCTTTTTTAAAGCTGTTTTTTATTAAATTTAATTTATATAAAAACATGAGACCATGAACAGTTCCATAGTTATTCAGCTTATGTTGTCTTCAGGGTTTAATACTTTTCAGACCTTTAGTTTGCCACTGTGAAGATTATAAAAAATACATTCCCGAGTTAACAGAAAAGTTGATTTACAAGTTAGTACATTTTTTTATTATGTCTCCCACCACGTAGTGGTGTGGGAGACATTTTGATTTGCTCCTGTCTGTCTGTCTGTCTGTCTGTCTGTCCGTCCGTCTGTCACACTTGTCCGCTCTCTAAGTCAAACAGTTTTCATCGGATCATCACCAAACTTCATCAAAATGTTAGTGGCCATAATATCTCGATCAAGTTCGATAACCAGCCATATTGCCCAAGGAATCTCAGAATTATGGCCCTTAGTCATTTTTGAAACTATAAAGGTGCATTAGTGAGACCGAATGGCATACTGTCACTCTTGTCCGCTCTCTAAGTCAAACAGTTTTCATCGGATCATCACCAAACTTCATCAAAATGTTAGTGGCCATACTATCTCGATCAAGTTCGATGACCAGCCATATTGCCCAAGGAATCTCAGAATTATGGCCCTTAGTCATTTTGAAACTATAAAGGTGCATTAGTGAGCCCGAATGTCATCATTCTGAATTTACTATAACTTCTATATAGAAATATTGTCCATGCTTCTTCTCCAAAACTGCTTGGGGAATTTCATTAAAACTTCACAGAAGTGTTTGTCACCAAGCGTAGTTGTGCATATTGTCAGGAGTTTCCGCTTGGATTAGTTTTGGCCGAGTTATGGGCCCTTTTCTTTACTATATAACTTCCATATTGAAATCTTGTCCATGCTTGATCTCCAAAACCGCTTGGGGGATTTCATAGAAACTTAACAGGCATGTTTGTCACCTAGCCTAGTTGTGCATATCGTCAGGAGTTTCTGTTCGGATTTTGATTTTGATTTGCTCCTGTCTGTCCGTCTGTCTGTCCGTCTGTCTGTCACACTTGTCCGCTCTCTAAGTCAAACAGTTTTCATCGCATCATCACCAAACTTCATCAAAATGTTAGTGGCCATAATATCTCGATAACCAGCCATATTGCCCAAGGAATCTCAGAATTATGGCCCTTGAATTATCAAAAATAAGTTGTTTGAGGCTTGTCCACTCTGTAACTTGAACAGTTATCATCTGATCTTCACCATACTTTATGAAAATGTTTGTGGCCATAATATCACGGCCAAGTTCGATAACCAGCCGTATTGCCCCAGTCATGTCAGATTTATGGCCCTTGAATTATCCAAAATTGGCTGTTTAAGCCTTGTCTGCTATGTAACTGAAATATTTATCAACTGATTTTCAATAAACATTATGATAATGTGTGTGGCCTTAATATCTTGGCCAAGTTCGAAAACCAGCCACTTTGCACCAGGCATATCAGATTTATGGCCCTTTGATTTATCCGAAATTAGCCTTTTAAACATGTCACTAACCTGGTTCATCTATACTATAGCTATCATGACATTACCTACATTGCATTATGAGAAAGTACTGTGCTAAGCAGCTATAAAGGTATTTCTTACACTGTTTAAGTTTTCATTTTACAATATCTGTTCCATACTCATGATTTGGTTCTTGTCTCATTTTCTGCTATTTTTATTATATGATGTTCACCAAATGCTATAATTATCTGTGTAATAAAAAAACAGCCGCTTTGACCCCGGCACATAAGACTTATGGCCCATTTATTTATTTACAATTGGCCTTGATAGCCTTGTACACTCACTCTCATGGTCTTTTTTCAGTGCATCTTCACTGATATATCAAAATGTTAATGACAACAAGTTTGACAACCAGCCACATTGACCCTGGCACTTCAGGATTATGGCCCATCAGAAATTGAAACTTATGTTTTTCCTGATCCTCCAAAAATTTGTGACATTGTTTATGACTAATATTGCACAGAACTTCCGTATGCCCTTTTAATAAATTGCCATCTTTATATTCACTTCACCAGTTTTATCCTGTGCATCATCAAAGATGATGCCTTTGTGGGAGACATGTGCTTTTCCCAAAAGCAGTTCTAGTTTTTACTTTGTTTAAGTACTACATTTTCGCTTCCGTAGACAGTGGTGTTCTATTACCACGAAAAATAAGCGTTGCTTCCGTTGTCTTGCACTGCAGAAGTAAAGTTAGTCATTCGTCCTGGCACCATTTTGCAAGATATTGGTGAGCATTATTAGCAACTGCTGACTTTCTTATGATAAACTGAAAATTAGTTGTTAATATTACTACTCTAAATTAGGCAATCTTTATTGGCATTTATTTCTACTGGGGGAAAACCGGCAAGTACTGGGATAATAGCCTGTACTGGACTATAATTACTTGCTTTTTACAGAAAATTCAAATAATTAATTACAATTTTTATAAGGAAATAATTACTTATGAATTATTTGGCAATATATTCACAAATAAAATCATGTGGTTACGACAGAAATTTATTATTTATGTCATGCTTTATTGTGTCTTCTTATGTTCTTTAGGTGCTGCCATCACAAATGTTTGCTGTGAACATTGCTTTTTAATGTTTACCGGTAATGCAAAAAAAACTTTGACTTGACTTGATGCATATTTTTAAGTCAAAAAGTTATCTGCACATCCAATTCATGCTATTGTTGAGTTATGTATTTTGAAGATCATTGAACATGACACTTGTGTTTGTGACAGTACATGTATCTAAAATTACGTCTATTAATATTTTCGCCAGATGGGTGGTTTCAATATCCCAGCCTGTAAAAATTTGGATATTGTTTAATCACCAATAAGATACACTTCCTGGTTTAAATTTTGCTATTAGCATTTTCTGTGCTGTGCAGGATTTATATTCTCAGTTCCCCTAAATGTACAGTAATTGTGAGTACTTGAATTACCAGTAATTGAAAGTTATTTTGCATTTTTATTATGCCCCCACGAAGTGGGAGGTATATAGAGTTGCACTCATACATCTGTATGACTTGTATGCCCTCAAAAACTTACGGCATCAATTCCACATTAACTATCAGGCAGATTTCTTTCAGACTTGTACAGATGATCAAGCAGGATGTGAAGATGATCATAAAGATTTCTCCTGTGACCGTTTTACCAGAGTTATGGCCCTTTGTTAATTTCAGTAATAAATATTTGTTACATCAACTCAGCATTTTGGCAATACTATTGTTCTGTTGTGTTTACTGAGTGTTATATATTTTACAGTATATACAGAGAATATACATTACAGAATTCAAGATGGCATGTTTCAAAAAGAAAAAAACACAATCTGTGGTAACCCTTTCTGCAGGCATAGAATTCAGCAGTGCAATATTAGCGGCTCTTGAACATTATAGAGATGAAGTTCACAGTGACATTACCCTAAAGGTGGGGGATGTTTCACTCTATGCCCACCGTTGTATACTTACTATTCACAGTGGGTACTTCAAAACATTATTTGAAAGCAAATTCGCTGATGCCAAGGCAAGAGAAATCGATCTCTCCTCAGTTGTGGAAGATGCTGATACTCTAGAAAAGATTATTAAGTTCATGTACTTTGGAATGATAAGTGTTAATGATGAAGACAGTATTCTTGAAATTGCAAGGCTTTCGTCATACTTTGATTTCGACATTTTACAATACTTATGTGAGGAAAAGCTGCAGTACATGGTTACCTTGGATAACTGCCTACAGTATTATCAATTTGCAAAAACTCATAATTATTGTGTCCTTGCAAAACTGATTGAAAAAATGTTTTGTAGATTTCATGATTATTTTATTTTTAAAGAAGATGCACTTGGTTTAGGTCCTGGAGTTGTCAATTTTTTGTTGGAGAAATGTAAATTCTGTTATTGTGCAAAGCACTCTGTTTTGGAGTTTGTTGCAAAATGGGTTGAACAGAATTGTAGTAATCAGCATTTGAAAATCGGTATCAAAATTCTTGAGGACCTTGCTGAGCAGGATAACACAGAAGTCCCTTATAAATATGAAATGCAGACATTGGTAGACTGTTTAGAAAAGGTTCAGGCAAAACTGACAAATGATAAACTAGACAGATCACTGTCAAGTAAATTCAAAGAAATATTTATGAATATTTTGTCAGATTTGTCACAATCTAATCTACCTTCATTAGAGAAGGATGAGTTGGTGTTAATAGCATTATCAAAGAGAAAAATCAATGGGATGCCATTTCTCTCAACTCCAGAGACACAGGAAAAAGATGCAAACAGTGATTTAAAGAAACATGATCAAGTGTATGACCTTTGCATGTACAGCTGGAAAACCAAATGTTGGTATCATGTCGCAAAACTTGAGTATCAGAATAGAGAGCAACGTCCAGTGAGAAACTACATGGACATTTTGATGGCGAGACCGCGTCCACTTTGGGAAGGTAGTGCTTTCTTTAAATTCCTCGGCACTGACGCAATCCCTGAGTGCCTCCTAAGTGGCACAAAAGTGTTGCTTACAACCTCCAAGACATACGAGATCTTAAAGTGTGATTTGTTAACCAGAGAGTGGAGTAGTGTCACATGCAGTTTCAAACAGGAAGAGCCAGAAACAGGGGTGGAAACTCTTGAACAGTTATGGAATGATACGGATGATGAATACAGATCAAGAACCATTGGCTACCATTTTGCTGCTGCAGGAAATGATGTATTCCTTGTCAAAACTAAAACTATTGAAGAAACGACCTATACTCGTAAACTGAGACAAATATCCGGCTGTTATTTTGAGATAAGCCGAGTTGACATTTCAACTGGGAAGCTTAAAAAGATTGCAGATTCCCCAGTACAGCACTTTAAGTACAAGAAAGAGCATTTTAACTCCAAAAGATGTGAAGGTATACGAAGTTCCGCAAAAATCAAAATAAGTGAATCAACTGGAGAGGCTCTTGTGATAGTTTACCTGGATGATGAGTTCAAAGACAGATATGATGCGTTTGCGAAATACTTCATATTTGTGGTAAATGTGAATGAAGATAGAGTGCGCTTTTGTGCAGAAGAACGTTTGCAGAGATATGGCATCAATAACATAGTCATAACTGAAGAAGAAGATTGTTTCCTGGTCTTCCACAATATAGGGGCTGGAGATATCGACCTTGTGTTCATGTACAAATTCAGTTCAAGAAAAATGGAGCCGGTCAAGGACACAAGTTTTAGTTTCTATGTTGATGGAATGGAGAAAGGCATTGAAAATCAACCTATGCAGCTCAGTACTTACAGTGGAGACTTCTGCATGTGGTACTTCCAGTCTTACATGTATTATGGAAGCGATATTGAAATGTATACGTTTCATGGTGAAAATTATGATGAAGAACGCAGTAGTAACGATTGTACTCCACCTCCTTTCTCAGCGTTAATATGCTTGTGTGAATCAAAGGTTAAAAAAGAGGTCTTGAAAACAATGAAACCGATAGAAAGATACCTTATGAAATGAAGAATAAGTGACAGTGAAACATACCTTACCAAGTTACTATGTTTATAGCGTCACGTATAGTTAACTTTTATTTAAAGATGTTTTTAGCTTTTATATGATTTTATCCTTTCACAAGTTTGTATACATTTTGATCTGAAAACAAGGTTCTGTAAGTTTTGAAGGATCGTTGAAAGTTGACTGTCTTGGTAAATGCATTTTGCTGAACCAGAATTGTGTGTTTGCATATAGATATATTCATTAGGGTTTTTTTGCAAAGGAAAGAAAAGTGTACTTTAGATTGTATAACCAATGTAAGCACTAGCATGAGCCAAATGAGACATTTGGCAACAACATAATCAATCTGAATCTAAGTAAGTTCATTAAGAATGTGAGTTTGGCTTCTAAAATATAGAAAATATGTTCGAGATTCACCTCTTTTAATGAATTTTATAATTATACCTATGAAGTGCATATTGTGTACTTATGCAGTTTGGATACAACTTAAATGCCTAGAGCTAGCGCTTTTCTAGTATAACAGGTAGTGTAGTCTACTTGTATGTTTTAATATGGATATGTCCACAAGAACATAATAATTCATTACTTTTTGAAAGTCAAAAAAAGAAAGAAGAAAAGGTTCTATAGCTTGTATAACTATTTATAATTTATAGTGCACTTCACCTGTGTAAAGTTAAGATATGACCATGATTGAATAATCTATGCTATGACTGATTCTTTTAATAGTGTAAATGTTTACCCATTCTGACCCTTTAGATTGTACAAAGGTTCCTGGTGACTTCTGTAATTGTACTGTATTTATTTATAGTGTTTTACCTTGACTTCTGTATGTTGTTTCATGTTTTACCGTGGCTATTAAATATTGTATCATGTTTTACCATGACTACTGTATATTTTATCATGTTTTACCATGACTACTGTATATTGCATCATGTTTTACCATGACTACGGTATATTGTATTATGTCTGATAGTGACTACTTTATATTGTATTAGTTTTTACCGTGAATAATGTATATTGTTTTATGATTTTCCATGACTTCTGTATATAGTATAATGATTTTTCGAGACAACTGTATATTGTATTATGTTTTACCCTGACTTATACTGCATGAACAATTTGCCATTAATGAAGCTTATTTTTTCCTCTGCAGATTAAGGGGGTTTCAATGTTTGCTATGACTATGGATTTATAGAAAAAGAGAAATAAGCATATCAAGGATACCGGGTAGCCACACTCGGAAAACACTGCCCAATGGTATCGATGACGAATGTTTTAGATGATATGCGTATTTGCTTTTGGTGATGATTTAGACTGATTCAAGGTTTGCCATGATTTATCCAAAAAAGTCCTATAAATGCGAAACATGAATCAAGAATTACCACACTTAGAAAACACAGCCTCTCCACACAGCATAAAAACAGAGAGATAGAGCAGTGGCGTAGCTGCTATAAGGCCATGTAGGCCCGGGTCTACAAGTTGAACAAGAAAATGATATTTCAAAAGTCCCATAAATTACAACAAAAACAGGAACGGGGTTGGGATAGTACAGGGTTCGAGCCGTTTGGTGGAATCAAGTGTGTCTTAGGCGCATTTTGCTATTTTTCCAGTTATTTCCGGGCTCGCCCCCTAGACCCCTTACAAAAGGGCAACCGCCCCTTAAAACCTTGTTTGGACCTACAATTTGAAAAAAGCTGGCTACGCCCCTGTAGAGAGCAGGAGTTTATAAAAATGATCAATTTCAAACTATACAAAACAAACAACGAAAAAGTAAACCTGTAGGGTTACCGCCTTGGAACGGTCAGTGGCATAACAATTTGTCACTGGGGATTTAAACCAGGGCCCAGGATCATAAAACAAAGTTTTGAGATCAGTCTCAAATCTCAAGGATCTGATTGGCTGAAATGGTCGCCATTTCAGCCAATCAGATGCTTGAGATTTGAGACTGATCTCCAGATTAAGTTTTATGATCTTGGACACAGGTTCTCTTATGCACTAACCTCACAATTGCCCCGAACAGGTTCTCATATGAACGATCAAGTATAAATTGTCTTCGTTAACCAGCTCCAACTCGACCATCAATTTGACATTGTTGCATGCACAAGCACAGACGCCTATTGTAACCCTTTTGGTATTCAGCTTTAATGGGGCATAAATACATAGGTTATAGTTGATTCCAAATAACAATAAGAAGTTCCATATTCAACTTTAATGGTCTGTACTGTATATACGTCCAGTAATATATAAACACATGTAGTAGTACGTAGTCCAGTAATAACAATAGTATGTAGTCCAGTAACAAACGATCTTTATCAATGTGATAAAACATCCACTGGTCTACAACCAACTGTCACACACTCCTCAAACACTCTCTGGTGCTGTGCAGTGAAAACTTAGCATCCATGCCTTAATCCATATAGCACTATAAAGATCTTAACTGATCAACACTTGACCAAAAACTATACTAAAAAGTCATGTACATGATTTCACTAAGAACTTCTTCTGCGGAATGATTTTCCTTTCCCGCTACAGAGAAAATCTGACAACAACTCATACCACATGACTTGCCTACCCAATCGAATTAAACTAAACTACATCACATGATATGCATGTGATCTACTCCTAATTTTACACATAAAATTCTATAAAAAGAATAAAGTTAAAAACTTATTGGTTAGATATGGGACGCCAAATACGCTAAAATTTGACTCTGCTACATTCTCCCGCTCCCCGGAAATGATGTCTCATCATTTCTCTACAATTAAAAAAATCCAATGAACAAGTCGAAATCTTTCTTCCATAGGTGACAACTAGAAACGAAGAGAAAACAAATATATTCAAGTCATGAATACAAATACTCTCAGTCTATCAAATGAACATGATCCAAGTTCACCAACTAATTCCAATCAGCTTTCCTCTGTTAAAGAAACAAAGCTATTAGCTATCTGAAATCAAAACACCAAAAGCATTACTACAAAGAAAACATGATCATGAGAATGTATCAGAACTCGTCTTCACTCTCCCCCTACAAAAAAATTGTGTCCCTGCAATTATAATTCAAATAAGTTAAAATTCATAAAAACAATATCATGCTTTAAACTGAACAAGCATAACATAAAATGATAAAAACAAATCAGATCACTTTTTCTGTTCTTTATTTCATAATGGCTTCACAAATTCTATGTGCAACTTCTGAAGTCAACATATTAAATACACCAGATTTAAGAAGAATGTTCAGAGCTTCTAACTTGCTATCTACTGTTCGTGTATTTAATGTTTCAGAGTCATCAGCTGACTTAGCTGTTCTTGAGTCTACAGTGATTTCATTGCAACTGTAATCCTCCAAATATTTAGGCCGCTTACTTTGCCTACCTGACCTTGTAGTCGGTATCGGGAGTCTTTCTCTCCGTTCTCTTGCCACTGGTTTTGGAGGTCTTCCTCTCCTTGTTCTTTCTGGTCTCTGTGGTATTTCTCTGTTATCTCTCTCTGGCGATAACCTTGCCAAAGTATCTCCATCAATACTCTTTATCCTTGTTTCCTCATCAATATCTACTGCTATAGTTTCTTCATCTGTTGGATGAATAAACACTTCATCAGTTGTTTCATCCATGTCAATTTCATCATCATGGTCATCATGATGAACTTCCAGTTCCGCCTGTATTTCTCTCTCTTTTCTATATGTCATGTCATTGTCAGGTACTTCTCGACGGATGACATCTGGTTCCATATCTTCAATATCACATACCGACTCATCTAGAGTGGTACTTTTCCTTTCAGGATAAGTGACTTTTGTCCTTATAACTCTATTTGATCCTTCAGTATCTACTTCTGTTCTGTGATTTTCAGAATAGCGGGCGTCCCCACTGTTAACTGTCAGTCTGACAAGTTCACATTCTGAATCACTTGAATCAGTGAGCTCACTTTGTTCCGTTACTTTAACTTCTTGTCTTCTTCTCGGTTTGGGAACTGGTTTGACGTTCTGTTTGTCCTCATATTCCTCGTTAAATGATGTTACTGGCAGTAGATGGTTTCTGTGTAGGATCTTAATCATTCCAGTTTCTGACTCTACTTTAAAAACTGGAATGTCTGGATTGGCTTGCTCTAGTACAGTGTATATATGCTCTTCAAACTTGTCTGCAATTTTGTGTTTTCCTTTGTGAGCAAGAACACGTACTAGCACTTTGTCACCCACTTCAATCTGTGCAGCCTTAGCTTTCTTGTCAAATTGGGATTTCTGCTTTAGCCTAGCAGCATCAGCATGCTGTTTCACAATGTCCTGTGTGACTTTCATCCTTTCTTTCAGGTCTTTTATATAGTCTGTGGTGTCCTGTACTGATGTTTCCTCTGCTGACTCAAATAATGTGTCCACAGGCAACTTAGGTTTTCGGCCGAACATAAGTTCATAAGGAGAGTATCCTGTTGATTCATGTATTGTTGCATTATATGCAAACACAAGAGATGGCAGGTACTTTTTCCAATCAGCCTTTTGTTCTGGCTTTAATGTTCCCAACATGCTGATAAGAGTCCGGTTCAATCGCTCTGTAGCACCATTACCCATGGGATGATAGGGGGTAGTACGGCTCTTCTGAATTCCTAAGATCTTGCAAAGTTCCTTAATAATGTCACTTTCGAAATTTCCACCTTGGTCCGAATGAATTTTGGAAGGCATGCCGAAATTGCTGATGAAGTTGTTGTAAAATGCCTCAGCTGTTGTTTTTGCTGTTTGGTTTTTCGTAGGAACTGCAACTGCGTACTTCGTGAAGTGATCAGTTATGACTAATATATTCCCATAGCCACCTTGCGATTGCTCAACAGACAAGAAATCCATGCACACCATTTCAAGAGGGAAGGTAGTGGTGATGTTAACAAGTGGTGCCTTGTTTGGATCCTTCTTTCTCATGGTACATCTTTTGCAGCCTCCAATCCATTGTTCTACATCTGAAGTCATTCCTGGCCAAAAGAATCTTTCCCTGATGAGTGATATTGTTCTCTCTTTGGCTGGATGACCCACATCGTTGTGTAACCCAAATAACACTTTCCTTCTGAATATTGATGGAAGAACTAATTGTTTTATCTCTTGTCCATTTTGATGAAGAATTTTGTAAAGAACCCCTCTTATAATCTTGAAGTTGTCAAAGTGTTTCTTCATTTGGAAGTAGAATTTGTTGAAAGGTGTTTTCTGATGTGGAAGTTTGTTGTCAATTCTAGCCCTAATCCATTTTCCTATGATAAAGTCTTCTCTTTGGGCTTTACGTATTTCCCTAAGCTCTATTTGTGCCATTGGTTGTCCAGCTGATTCCGTTGCTTCGATGATGTTAATTGAAGCTACTGGAAGTATCTCTATCAATGTCTCAATATTCACTGAGTTGCAGATAGCTTTGATAACATCATTGTCTATCTTCAAATATTCCCCATCAGTATGTGTAACCTTATGGAATGGGTAGCGCGACATTGCATCTGCATCTCCGTTACGAAGACCTGGTCTATAGAAGATGTCAAAGTCGAATGCTGCTAACGCTGATACCCATCGTTGACCGGTTGCATCCAGTTTTGCTGAAGTCAGTACATGAGTGAGGGGATTGTTGTCTGTAAAGACAGTAAAATGATGTCCTGTGAGATAATCACTGAATTTCTCTGTAACACTCCATTTGAGACATAAAAATTCCAGTTTGAATGCCGGGTAATGCTGTTCTGATTTTGAGAGACTTCTACTGGCATAAGCAATCACTCTTTTGTTGTTTTCATGCACTTGGTATAGAACAGCTCCTAATCCTGTATTGCAAGCATCAATGTGAAGTTCAAATGGTAGGTCAAAGTCAGGATATGCCAAAATGGGTGGTGATGTTAGTATTTCTTTAAGATGTTCAAATGTATTTTGTTCCAATTCTGTCCATTGCCAAACTTTTTCTGTTTTGGAATTTTTCTTTTTGATGGTTGGTGGTAAGAGCTCATTCAATGGTTTGGTTATCTTACTGAAATCCTTTACAAATCTCCTATAATAACCAGCAAACGCTAAGAAAGATCTCAGTTCATCTGCGTTGCTTGGTGTAGGCCAGTTTCTTACTTTGTCGATTTTTTCTGGATCAGTTTCCACTCCGTCCTCACTCACAACATGTCCCAAAAATTTGACGCGTTTTTGAAGAAAGAAGCATTTATAAGCTGATAATTTTAATCCACATTCTTTAAGTCTGGTTAAAATAAGATCTAGACGTTGCAGATGTTGTTCAAAATTTTCCGAAAAAATAATCAAATCATCCAAATAAATTAAGCATATGGCCATGTTGTAATCGCCTAAGCACTCTTCCATGAGGCGTTGATATGTCGCAGGTGAATTCGACAAACCAAAGGGCATTTTTACATACTCATAGAAACCGAGTGGCCCAACAGTGAATGCAGTTCTTTCTTTATGTGTGTCTTCAACCTCAACCTGATGGTACCCTGCCTTCATATCCATTACAGTGAATAGTTTTGCTCCTTTTAAACAATCAAAGACTTCTTCAATGCGTGGTAATGCATAAGCATCTTTAACAGTCCTTTTATTAAGCATTCTGTAGTCTATACACATTCGGAGTTTTCCATTTTTCTTCCTAACTAATACAATGTTAGATGCCCAGGGTGATTTGGATTTTTGTATTACACCAGATGCTAGAAGTTGCTCAAGATGTTGTCTCACTTCTTCAACCATAGCTGGTGGTATTCGCCTATGCTTCTGTTTGAATGGCACATCATCAACTAAATCTATTCGATGTTTAATTTTGTCACATGTTCCAATATCGGTGTCGTCTTTGGAAAAAATATCAATATGTTTTTGAAGAAGTTGATTAAATTGATGGTTCTGATCTTCAGTTAATGTTGATTCTATGTGTATTTGGTCAAAGACTTTAGACTCGGTTTCTGTTTGTTCAAGTTTGTGAAATACAGCATCATCTACTTTCACTGGTTGGAGTTCACAAACAATTGCCCTTGGTGGAATACTAACTGTCTGTGTAGATAAGTTTGAGATGTTCACAGTTATCTCTCCATTTCGTTTGTAAACATACTGTATGACTGAAGGTGTTATGTCAATCAGTGAATTAACTAGGCATTCCTCCGATTCCTGTATGAGAGCACAAGTAGGTTGATGATCCAACTCTCTATCAGTGTTAGCTTTGATGTTTACTGATGCATTTGGCTCTATGATAATGTTGCAGTGTTCTGCACTTCTTACAATGGCTATGCGATCTTTATTTCTTTTTAATTCTTTGTCTCTTAAAGCCATACACCTGAATGCCAAATACCACGGTGTGTGTAGATTAGCTTTCTGTAGATAGGATTCACCAAAGTTGTTTTTGCAATCCATAAGAAGTTCATTAAGTATGTTGGTTCCAATAAGTACAGGTGTCTTTTTGTTGTAAGGAGTATCTGGTGTTATTAAGAAAATGCAGGTCTGTCCATCAGTCTTTGGTACACCATCAGTTTGTAGTGTTGCTTCAACATAACCAATGTATGGGAGCTTACTGCCATCAGCACATTCTACATTTAGTATGTTTTTAAGTGGATGAATTTCCAATTCTGAAAGATGTTTCTGGTAAAATGATTGACTAATGTAGCTAATACAGCTACCGGTATCCAATAATGCTGTTGTTTCAATGTTGTTTATCTTAATATTTGTTTCAGTAGAACTGCCAATAAGTTGCGGACCATTGTTGTCTGTGCCTAAGTTTGGTCCTTGCACAGAGGCACTTGCTAGTTTCCCTGGCAGTATTTTGCAATATGTCCCTCCTGACCACATTGGTAACATTTCCTGGTGTCTACATAGGCATCGAAATTTTGTTGGTTATTTTCAGTTGTATTAGCAGGTTTGAACGTATTAGATCCTGTTGGTCTTCTAGGTCGGAATGATCCACGACCTCTATTTCCTCTTTGATTGTTTCCTCTTCCTCTAAATCCTCTACCCCTGTTAAATCCTCTATTATACTGCCACTGATTTCCATCTGTATAAGTTTGAGCTTTCTCTTCTTCTAACTTTTTAATCCTCTCATTCATTTTCTCTAGGAGCTCCTTAACTTCGGTTAATTCAGATTTTCCTTCGGGTTTCTCTGGTTTGTTAATTGCTTGACACTTTGTTGATTCACTGTCAATTTCCAAATCTTTCTCAATTCTCCTCACCTCCACTTTAAAATCATCATAGTTGGCAATTATGTGGAACTGATACACTGAGTTATGCTTAAGTGGTTTCAACATCCCATCATAAAATATTTTCTTGAGCATATCACTTCCTTGTGTGACAGCTCCTAACTGTACTGCTTTCGCATAAATATCCTCAATTCTGGATGCATATTTGACTATTGTTTCTCCTTTCTTTTGTTGGCAAGCATAAAGGTTTTTCATGATAGACTCCTGTGTTTCAATATCTCCATAAATACTTTCAAACTTTTTCATCACTTCAGTGAGAGATGCATCAACACCAAGATTTGTCATCACATTTGCTGCTTCACCTTTTGCTAAATTGCGAATAGCACGCAGTATCTCATCTTCATTAAGTTTCCCTATCAGACACTTAATATCATAGCACCATGTGTGATAATTAACCTCACCCTTGCCTGGTTCACCAAAGAATGAAGGTAGCTTAAAATAAGTCACTGTTGTTTCAGGTGCTGAAGATGCAGATCTTAATGATGATCTAGTTGTTCCAGATGCTGAGCCTGGTGTTGTAGTCTTAGGTTTTGGCATTGTCAATGTTGGAGGTGGAGCCAGCAATGTTGGTTTCTTTTCTTTAGTACCAAGTACTTGACTTTTCATAAATTCCATTAATTCTTCCTCACTTTCCACTTTAGGCTTCATCCTCATCTTACGCATAAGTTCAACCAACTTTTTCTCATTCTCATCAATGTCAAAAGATTCAACTTCACCTTCTCCTTCCAATTTCACATCACCTTCTTCTAACTTCACTTCCGCTTTCTCCCCGTGAGCCATTATGATATCAAATTAATTTCACTAATCACTTTTCACAAAAAATGTGTCACTATAACACCACACTGTTGATACTTCACTTTCACTATAATACTGTTCACAGTACAGTACACTTCACTTTCACTATAACACTATTCACAGTACACTTCAGTTTCACTATAACACTATAAACACTACACTTCACTTTGAATATAACACTATTCTCACTTAAGATCACTTAATTTCAACAAATTACGGTGTTTTGATTCTTGCACTGAATGTTTCCTTCACTGATTTTCACAAGTGCTTCAAGTAAATTTTAATTAAATACAAGATTAATTATATTTTAATAATTTAATTTGTTATAAGTTCTTCAACCCAAGTAACTAGAAATTACCTTGTTTCAAATAAACAAATCTTAAATTCCTTAAATTAAGCATTAAATTAAAATTATTTTGTTTAATTAAGTAATTAATTAAATTAATTTATTTTTAATTAAGTTATTAATTAAATTAATTTATTTTAAAGTTTTATTAATCAATCCTTTTTATGTTTCTTTAAAGTACAGAGTTGAGATCAAATTTCTAATCTAAGTTAAATTATTTAATACTATTTTTTTATTTAATGTTTTATTTTAATTTACTAAGTCTATATTATTTAATTTATATAAATGAATCACCTTAATGTTTAATTACTATGTACACTTAAGTTACACTAATGAACCACCTTATTAAATTAAATTATTTCAAGCAATTAAACCACCTTTATTTAAGTAATCAATTCCAATTAATTTTTAATCGCTTTAACTATTTATTATATCTTTATCTTATTTATTTTTATTGTTGAACTAACCTATTATTTATTTTATTTATTTAACTTTTAAGACGCACTTCCATTTGCGTTGAATTCAGTTCAATGCCATTCAGTTCAATTCAATTCAGTTCAATTCAATTCACACTGCTAGTTGACTAGAATTCTATTAACGCCGTGCCATATATTAGCAAATCGAAACAACGCGATGTATGACCCTGAATTCAAATTACAAACTTAATTTGAATTCAAATAAACCTAAATTCAAATTACAAACTTAATTTGAATTCAAACAAACACAAGTTGATTAAATGCTTTATTTCATTTAACCAAATTCAACTATCAATGCATGTAATCTGAGAAAGAAAAATTATTTTTCTAAGTCAGATTAAATATTCACTGCCCAATAAACCAGTTGTATCACTATAATGTATTGCAATTCAATACACTTTTTTAGTGCAAATTATACACCACTAAATCAAAATAAACCTGGAATAAATAAATACAAAGTAAATTTTTATTTCTGCAGCTGAAAATCAAAATAAACCTATTAATTAATTCAACTGTCAGTAATATACAAGGCTATGAAGTCACTAAATGTCTACTTTCAATATAGCTATTTTCTGAAAATGGATGACCTAATCTACATCACAGTTCAAAGGTTACCAAAGGTTAATGCAAGTCACATGACCTAACCTAGCCACTATAATGTTCAGCCTATGACCTCATTTGACCTATACACTACAATCCAGCCAATGAGATTACAACAAACCACTACTATGTTTACTACTGAACTATGAATGAAATTCCAATACCTGTTTATTACACACAGAATGTACCAATTACTGTAAAATCAACCAAATTTTCAAGTATATGAAATTTTCTGTCCCAAGGTCTGCAATGCTACCAATATTAATTAAGACAGACAAGAAGGAAGATTCAAGGTAAAGGATAATTAAGTGTTAAATGCAATGCTCATGCAATTGTTAGCTAACGGTGAAGTGATTCACTTACTCTCCTACAATATTCACACTTTATATATATAATAAAACTAATACAACAAATGCCTGGGTTTATGGGAAGAAAAAAAAATCTGAAATTTACAAAATGAATTCTTCTATTAACTAACTTTGTTGTTTACTTTTAAGAAATAATAATTCTTAGATTATAATTAAGAAACAAACTTTTCTAGGCCAGATAAAATAATAGTATTTACTTTGGAAAAAAATCAAACTTTAGGAAATATATAATAAATACTTGCTAATTTACAAAATTTATGTTCCAAATGAGATAATAACTTTATAAAATTTTGAAAACAGAACAAAAATTACTAGATAATGTTATAAATGCTGTAAATCAAAAATTTATGTAAAAAATCAAAATTATCCCAGGAAAAACAGTGAAAAGGTTAACACATTAGCAATTTGACTCACCGACTGTTGAACAGCACTGGATCTTTATACACTAACACTATGTAAATGTTTATAGTATTATGCACTAGTCTAAATGTCTGTAAATAGTTCCATTGATCCTTCCTGAAAACGCAACGTCCATGAGATCTCTCAGAAAACGTCCTTGAACAGAGCTCTGTAACGAATGCTAGCTAGCCTGAATTCCGGATAACGAACTGCAGCCTGGATCCAGTGAAACGAATCGATCCCTGGGTACCCAAACAACGAATCTCGACCAGAATTCTCCAGAAAACGTGTGATGTATGTCACTCTCAATGGTTTCAAGTGTGAAGAATATAGTTAGTGACTGACCACACTATAAATGCTTTTAAGTGTGACCACAAAATTAATACTTTATGTGAAAAGTCACTGTCTTCTCAAGTATTTAGCGTGAAGTCTATTTTACTAGATGTAAAACATGGTTAAGTCCACAACTTTTGAATATCAAAAGTTCAACACTAAACACGGAAATAAGTCCACGTGCACTAATAATCCAGATGAAAATTTTACGTTGGGCGCCATTTTGTAACCCTTTTGGTATTCAGCTTTAATGGGGCATAAATACATAGGTTATAGTTGATTCCAAATAACAATAAGAAGTTCCATATTCAACTTTAATGGTCTGTACTGTATATACGTCCAGTAATATATAAACACATGTAGTAGTACGTAGTCCAGTAATAACAATAGTATGTAGTCCAGTAACAAACGATCTTTATCAATGTGATAAAACATCCACTGGTCTACAACCAACTGTCACACACTCCTCAAACACTCTCTGGTGCTGTGCAGTGAAAACTTAGCATCCATGCCTTAATCCATATAGCACTATAAAGATCTTAACTGATCAACACTTGACCAAAAACTATACTAAAAAGTCATGTACATGATTTCACTAAGAACTTCTTCTGCGGAATGATTTTCCTTTCCCGCTACAGAGAAAATCTGACAACAACTCATACCACATGACTTGCCTACCCAATCGAATTAAACTAAAACTACATCACATGATATGCATGTGATCTACTCCTAATTTTACACATAAAATTCTATAAAAAGAATAAAGTTAAAAACTTATTGGTTAGATATGGGACGCCAAATACGCTAAAATTTGACTCTGCTACACTATTATGTATACATCAGATTGAATATAGATAAGTGATAAATGAAATTTTATATCGGTGTCCACGCCGCCTAGTCCCGGGATGAGCTCGACTCCATTTTTATACTCCCGCTCGTCCGTCCGTCTGTCGTCCCGCCTATTACATCTTATTTCGTGTCTGGCCCATATCTTTGTCATGCATGGTTGGATTTCGAAATAACTTTGCAGATATGAAGGTGTGTAGCGCAAAGAAAACCCTGTTCCTACCATTATAGGGCATAGCAATCCTCTGAACTCAGTTTTGCTATATAAACCTATTAAGTTTATGTCCGTAATAACCTTCTTTTTGTCCGGTGTATATCTTTTTAATTCAGGAGTACATGTAGATCTCAAATTTTGTAACCCCTCCAGAAATTACAATCAATCCTTTATAGTTGCCTCAAGTTGGTGCAGTGTACCGTGAATCTGATACTGCCGGTAGAGCGTTTCTGGTCCTCGTCTCTTGTTAAGATGAAGTTATAATTCGTCACGACTACCGCCATGTTCGTCTCTGGTCCTCGTCTCTTGTTAAGATGAAGTTATAATTCGCCACGACTACCGCCATGTTCGTCTCTGGTCCTCGTCTCTTGTTACATGTAAGATGAAGTTATAATTCGCCACGACTACCGCCATGTTCGTCTCTGGTCCTCGTCTCATGTTCAGATGAAGTTATAATTCGCCACGACTATCGCCATGTTCGTCTCTTGTCCTCGTCTCTTGTTACATTAAGATGAAGTTATAATTCGCCACGACTACCGCCATGTTCGTCTCTGGTCCTCGTCTCTTGTTACATGTAAGATGAAGTTATAATTCGCCACGACTACCGCCATGTTCGTCTCTGGTCCTCGTCTCTTGTTCCATGTAAGATGCAGTTATAATTCGCCACGACAACCGCCATGTTCGTCTCTGGTCCTCGTCTCTTGTTACATGTAAGATGCAGTTATAATTCGCCACGACTACCGCCATGTTCGTCTCTGGTCCTCGTCTCTTGTTACATGTAAGATGAAGTTATAATTTGCCACGACTAACGCCATGTTCGTCTCTGGTCCTCGTCTCTTGTTAAGATGAAGTTATAATTTGCCACGACTAACGCCATGTTCGTCTCTGGTCCTCGTCTCCTGTTAAGATGAAGTTATAATTTGCCACGACTAACGCCATGTTCGTCTCTGGTCCTCGTCTCTTGTTAAGATGAAGTTATAATTTGCCACGACTAACGCCATGTTTTGTGTTGTCGAGTAGAGCGTCTCTGGCCCTCATGGACCTCTTGTTTAGACGAAGTTAAATTCGCTACGGCTACCGCTATGTTTCACTGTGTGGTCGCGCTGTCCCAATTTACGAACTGTTTCCTTTTGTACATATTGTTCTGGTCGGACCTTTAGGACAACCATAAACACGACTGTTCTGATATCTTCCTCATCAGTAAATGATAAATTACTCAGATGAACGTAACGTCGCCTTTACACACCATTGTTACTGTGATTGATCTCGCCCCCGAAACCGCATACCTGGATCCGCACCGACATTTATAGATTACGCACACATTCCCCAACAGTGGCAGTCGCACCGACCTTTATCGATAACGCACACATTCCCCAACAGTGGCAGTTACATCAGTTCGCCTTAAAATTACACCAGACCATATATTAGGCCTTTACGGTCAAACTAGCTTAAAACAATTGTTTTAAACTTCTGAAAATACAAGATGGATATGTTATATGTACTCGGTATTGGAGCTACATTGAAAACCGCCGCTTTGGCTTACATAGGGCGTCGCAGGCAGAAACATTATGTGGGGACTGTTTCACAGATTTATGTATATCCGCTGAAATCTGCCAGAGAAATTAATCCGGAGCTGACGAAAGAAGTGAAATTAACAAAACATGGGTTCGTGGTTCATGGATTAGGAGACAGGTAACAAATTGTAGGTTTTGTTTTTCTTATATTTATATGACCGTAACGGTAAGCGATACAGAAAGGTTTATGTAAACTTGAAAATTCGTGACAAGACTAAATGTTGAGCTTATACACATCCGTTTGATATAAAAACGGTCTACTTTTTAATAGTCACTTGTCTACGAAAAAAAACCGACTCGCCAAACTTAAGATTACAAGTAGGCTATTACTTTGAGTGGGTCAATGCATCTACTCCTTATGCAAATTTGGTATTTTCATTTATTTGTAGGCCAATAAGAGTCGAAGATTTTTTTTTTCAATTTGTATGTTGATTATTTTTTTCACGTAGTTCTTATCAGATGAAAGAGTCTGCATGCAAGTTGCATTAATTGTCGATATTTACATATGCGCATGCGCAAACTTCCAACAAACTGCATAATTGGCGGAGTCCTCAAGGCCCTCACCGTTGCGGGTTCGAGTCATCTCGGAGTAGGAATCCGTCATGCGTAGACGCTGTCCAGCTAGCTTACGGAAGTTCGGTGGTTATACCCAGGTTCCTGCCCGGGCACGGAAGTGTGCTCGAATTGACACAAGGGCTGGGGGTCTTCCTTCCTTACTTAGTAAAAGCTGAAAATACCTAACCAGATATGCACTCTAAGCTTAAAGCAACATAATCGTCGTCAGTCCCCGGGTCAAATAAATTTGAACACCAAATAATATAGCGATATCGCCTGTCTGTCACCATTTTCTGTAGGAAAATTAGACAACCAATATTGAACTTTAATAAAAGCATGTGCATCTTTACAGGAAAAATTAAAAATATCACTGATTATCTCAATTCACTGCTGCTTTTGAAAAGATTACTGTTCTACACAGATATGTCGATATGTATAATCTTTTACACACAAATATTAATCGGAACCCGAGAGCTTGTGGCATGCGGTGAGCATGTAAAGATTAAGTAGAACTAGAGCTCTCTTGTCTTAAATGTACATGAACGTAAATGAATGTAACTTGCTCTATTGGTCTATTGTTGGGTATATATTATTTGTTCTATATTTTAACATTAAAGGTGTCTGGTCACCAATCAGGACGAAAATAGTAAGTGTTTTCAAATACCAAAATTTATCACATAATTTATGGAAGACATGTTAACAATGTACGTGTGGTATAATATTTTTACATAGTCAATATACGAGTGAATATATGCTAATGGACAAAGGTCTTGTTCTTTCTAGAATTTGCAACTAATTACTTTAACCGCAGTACTGCCTTAAATTCCAGATTTTTTTTTCATTGGAAGCATATTAATTTCCTCTTTCCATCGTTACCAAATTTATGATTTTGCGATAAAAAACTTCTCGCGTTTAAAAGATAGTATAAATAGTATAGAAACCCGTACCGGACAAGACTTTTGTCCGCGAGTATATTTAATACCTAACATTAATATTGGAATATACCGTTACTAAAATTCACTCACACAGTGGTTTTCCCCAAATTTCGGCGAAATCCTCTCTTGTTCAGTCATTTATTTGCATTGTTTAGGGATACAATTTATATTAACCACCAGTGAGACGTTGAAGTATCCACCATGAACTATGAACATGCTGCTTCAAGGTTTTCTTTTCCTTCTAAGGACATCATACTTTATTTGCTAAGCTGAGTACAATATTTAATGCACTTGATATAAAAAAATCGATTATTTAATCTCCGAATTTGTATAATCCTATTCAGATTGATATCTGGATATTATCTAATATTCTTCTAAAAATATCTGTTGGTAGATCTACTTTTTACTCAAAAAATAATTGTTTGATTAATAAAACAAATTTTGATAATAATTTTTTATACTGATTGTTAAATGAAACGACTTCCTTCAGTAGCTTATAACTGGGATGGTTTTAGTCACAGTTTAAATGATTTGATCGCCCCGATGTTCTTTTCGAATGATAACACGTATATTTCCGCCTGAAATGATAACACTTATATTTCCGCCTGAAATGATAACACGTATATTTCCGTCTGAAATGATAACACGTATATTTCCGTCTGAAATGATAACACATATATTTCCGTCTGAAATAATAACTCGTATATTTCCTTCTGTTTTAGATTCTGGGTGGTAACCAGAAATGGCCAACGACAAAATGTTTCGTTTATACCCCGTCTGTTGTTGATCCGAACAAGCATACATGACAATAACCTTCGCCTTGAAGCCCCAGGCATGGAGCCCCTGGACATGCCCATCAACCCTGACGTCAATCCGGATCAAGTGGTAACCATATAGTAAGTAAATACGTCTTATTTCTCGGCAATTCATGTCTATTAATGCAAATAATCAGACCATTTGTATTCTAACCACAGTATGGTATGTATTGCTTTCGACTTCTTTCAGCCTGAAAGAGGCAGACCAGACAGCTCTGGATTGCGGGGACAAGGCTGCCGCGTGGATCTCAAGAGTGCTAGAGAAAGACAACGTTCGTCTCAACTACTCACCTACCTCAATGCAGAAACGGCTTTCTATATCAACTGTGAAAGAATGGTCGACACAGATAAAACCAACCGACGAAGTTTGCATTTTTTTATTTAGCTTTTTTAACAAAAAAATAAAACAATATACAAAGTTAGGTCAATATAAGGAACGTTATGTGGTACGGGCAGGGCATATAACTCGCATCCCGACAATTTTACTTGTTAACTAAAATTCATTGCGTACTTATTACCGTGTAATTTCCGAGTCACAATAAATATTTAAGAGCCCAGTCGCGTTTCCAAGTACTGTATAAGTACTAATATTGGCGGGAGTTTAATTTTGGCGATATTGGCGGTCAGGGTCAGTTGCGCCAATATAAAACACCGCCAATAAAAATCCCCGTCAATTTAAAACACCACCAATTTAATATCTGAAAGGAAAGAAAGAAGCATTAAAGAGTTGTAGCTTTTGTACATGCAGTAAATTAAATCGAGTTTTTTTTAAATATCTCATAGAAACTCGCTTTAAAATAATTAAATAATATTAAATCGAACAAATAGGTAAACATATAATGCGTCAACATAAGGAATATAATTGGAATTTCAAACAAAGCAATCGAATACTGTATTAGGTAGCTGCGATAATGTTTTCACACTTAGAAATTTACAATAAAATAACTGCGGCGTTTACCTTTCTCTCCCATTGTCCAATTTCCGCCATTTTTAGCTCACCTGAGCACTTGTGCTCATGGTGAGCTTTTAGGATCGCCCTGTGTCCGTCGTCCGTCGTGCGTCGTGCCTCGTGCGTCGTCCGTCGTGCGTCGTCAATTTTTGCTTTAAACAACATCTCCTCTTAAACCCCTGGGCCAAAGTTGATGAAACTTGCCACGGATGTTCCTTGCATGAAGCTCTTCCAAAGTTGTTCAAAGAAATCAATTCCATGCAGAACTCTGGTTGCCATGGCAACCGAAAGGAAAAACTTTAAAAATCTTCTTGTCTGAAACCACAAGGCCTAGAGCTTAGATATTTGGCATTTAGCACCCTCTAGTTGAACTCTACAAAGATTGTTCAAATTATTTCCCTGGGGTCAAAATTGGCCCCGCCCCAGGGGTCACTTCATTTTATATAAACTTATATAGGAAAAACTTTAAAAATCTTCTTGTCTGAAACCACAAGGCCTAGAACTTAGATATTTGGCATTTAGCACCCTCTAGTGGAACTCTACAAAGATTGTTCAAATTATTTCCCTGGGGTCGAAATTGGCCCCGCCCCAGGGGTCACTTCATTTTACATAGACTTATATAGGAAAAACTTTAAAAATCTTCTTGTCTGAAACCACAAGGCCTAGAGCTTAGTTATTTGGCATTTAGCACCCTCTAGTGGAACTCTACAAAGATTGTTCAAATTATTTCCCTGGGGTCAAAATTGGCCCCGCCCCAGGGGTCACTTCATTTTATAAAGACTTATATAGGAAAAACTTTAAAAATCTTCTTG